>JAOXYL010000086.1:9190277-9214096 GCA_028564955.1 Terapon puta
ATCTTTTTTCAGCAGTCAGCAAGTTTGCTTTCTCTCGAGTGTTGAAACGGTTGCCTGGGCTCTTTTCACTTTTACTCCGCAGTCATATGACCGAGGGGCAGCCACCTATCACTCTGCCGACAGCCGAACCACCAAACCGCTCAGCCGGGCACACGACGCTCCCGTATGACTCCTGCGTTCTTTTTGTTCAGCCACTGTGGACGAGGCACTCCCTTTACCTGAGCAGGGAGTGGGGTCTGATGACTCAGTGTTTGTGTGAGTCAGCTGGTTTACGCGCTCGTGCTGCCTCCAGTATCACACAATGGATTACACATTGCTAATGGAAGAATGTGTCGTTGGTACACATTAGGAGAAATGAAGTGTGAGAAAAAGGACAGGGTTGACTGACTTACGAGTGACCAAGCTTACGTAAGACATCAGCTCACTTCCTCTCTGACTGCGTGTGCTCGCACAGCCATTTTTGTGAGAACCAGTTTGAGGTTTAGACCTTCAGAGTGAGGACATTTTTGGAAAGCGAGCACATTTTGGCCGGTTCTCACTCTGCGACAGCCCCTCAAAAGGCTGTTTCTGGATAGAATTAGGTTTATGTTTGGTGATCGCGGTAGGGGGCCAGGAAATGTCAATTCTGTCAATGAAAGTCCTCGCGAGTCTAGAAGTACAAGTACGTTCGTGTTATCCACCGCAGAATGGCACTGTATCATTTTCTTTTCGCTCTGAGATGGAGGCGGGCCAGCAGTCAATCCTGCTAGTCTAATACTGAGTGGTAGCCTAGCAACCGATTTCCAATGAGCTTTCAGACCAAGGTCTTCCCACACTGCGGCCAATGAAAACAAACAGAGGGGGAAAAACTCACTTCCTGGTCAATCATCTTTATTGATCCCAAATCAAAACGCCATCTGTCTTCTGAGACGTTCAATAACGAGGAGAGGTTCTCACAAGTACAGACACAAAGAGGCAACCGACTCTGTCTATGTACTGTTTACTTTTCTTTCCTTGACGTAGCAGTGGTTGTTAGGCTGAAGTAGCCCGCAGACAAAAGCTGCCCTGTCTGTCAAGTCAGCTGGGTGGAGTGCGATCACTCACCTGACTCTCCTCCTGCTGATACTTGCTGATTATATACTTTTATCCCTCACGTCTTAAAATTTAATTCCCTCTTACAGACTTCTTTTTGAAGTGTGTGAACCTAAAACCACAAACATAGATGTCAATAGCTGATTAGTTTTAAGATAAATCTGAATAAGTACAAAATGGAAAAACATGAGTAAAAAGGTGTGAGGCCTAATAACAGATCACTGGAGCACCTCCGTCATGGATCCCCCTGCTGTAGTGCAGATGGCACACTGATCTGTTGAAAATGCCTGTACATATGTTCAGGATGTCCTAAAATATCTATTAGTCATAGTGACTGCTATGAGAAGAGAATATTTTTGGTCTTCAGGGAGCCAAGAGGTGGGCAGCCAAGAGGGAGCGAGAGACAGAATAAGGGGAACGAGGGAGGATGTGATGCATAATAGATTGGATTTGTGTCAGGAGACCAAATTGATGAAGGTTTGGGGGGAAGGGTGTAACCATGGAGCGCGGCTGGCTATGGCTGAGAGAGGTCTATTCAAGCTGAAATGCAATGGAGTAAATTGTAGGCTAGTGTTGGCCGGTACAAGGGGAGGCAGGGTGGGGGGTTGCATCTTGTGTTGAAACGATTCTATATCAGGCTTTGACCAACAGAGCTGCACTGCGATGGTCGTCCTCTTTTCAGCGCCTGTCCTGAGCGTGTGAGCCGAAGCCAAATCGGTCCATCTAACAGTGCCAAGACAGCAGGGTGGGGTAGCGGTTAGCGACCTTGTTGTAAGGAGAAGGTCACAGGTTCAAGCCTTGCATTATTCATTGTATTTATTTGTGTGTCCTCGAGCAGAAACTACTTGCGCAATGTTGGCGTGAAGCTGCGAGCAGAGCATGCCAAGATAGGTTTGGGGAAAGCCTTGCTGAATTTAATGTCATATCTTTTCGTCCGATGACTAAGCGGCCAAATGGTTTCAATTTACTCTCTCTGTTGACATTGCACAAGCTTTACATTGTCGTGTCATCCATGTGGCAAGTGTTTGTGTGTGTTGGGATTGGTCGGGCTGCAGTGGCCTGATATGGCAAAGAACATCGCTTAGATAAGTCTAAGGAACAAGGAATAACAGATAACTTAAGCACTGCACTGATAAAACTGTTCATAACCATAAAGAAATATCAGACTGTTGTGACAACAGGACACACCTTCGAGCACAGTTTAGCAACAAGATTGATTTATGAGGTCTAATTAAAAGCACTCATTCACATTTTCCTACAGTCGAACGCCGCCCATTAACAGTTATGAGCAAGAGCAGTAAGCAACCAAACAACTCTCTCATAGTGAGCAATTTACTCCCATCTCTCCTGGGAGGAGTTCACACTCAACGTTTGTTCCTAAATCAAGTGAGTGTGGCGGCCATCTCACAGATTGCTTGACATCTTGTTTGTCTTCCTTTCAAAATACAGATCACTGGTCTTGACACAGAACAGCGGGTTCATCCCTTTGCCTCAAGCTCTGTTTTTACCAAACTCACATGTCTTTTATCTGAGCTTGAGCCTTCAAAACAAAAACTCGCTTTACCTAATCTTGTTCTTCTGGCGTGTAAAAATGGTCAGTCATCCCATTGATCAATTGTTTTAGTAAAAATAGTAACTTGAGTTAATTGAGCTCCTTTTTCGTTTGAAATATTAATACTCTTGAGGCTTTTAAGGTTCTAACAAACAGCCTTTCCACAAGCTGAGTGGATTCTCATTAATAGTGATTATGAATTTTTAAAATGTTTTTTATTCTTTTTTAAATCAGTCATTTAGCTGCAGAACGTAGCAGGCTATAAAAACGCGATGGCATTTACTTCCAAATGGTGAAACAAAGCTGTTTGTGGCAGATTTGAAAAAAGCTTTTAGTCACCAATCAGACGCTTCAGAAAGGTCAGTGTCATTTGTGCTACAGTTCTCCTCCAGACCTCCTCCTCGCCGCACTTCGTCTCGCTTAAACAGCAACATTACGTTGTGTAACGGAGATAAGCCTTCAGTCCATGAGTTGCGTATTTCATGGTCAGCCAACCTTGAGAGTTAATGGTGCTGTCAATGCCACAGCACCCAAGCCGTGCCACTGTTTTCACCCCTATTTATACTTTGTGGAGTCCAGCAGACACGCCAACAGTAAACACTTCCTATATTTCTGCTAATGGTCGTCTGCATACTAGACTGCGTGTGCGCGCGAACACCTCCACGTCCTGTCTGAGGTGGATCTGTCTGCTTTTAAGTCTCTTGCCCTTTCATAGCAGTAGGGCCACATCACTGCAGATGTCGTGTTAGACTTGTGTCTGCAGAGCTCCTAATTATAATAATCCATCTGAGCAGCGCAGAGTGGTGTCAGACTCTGGTGTTCATGTATTGTTCATCACTCTGTGCTACAGGGGTGCAGCCACTCTAACGCTGAGCCTGTAATGTTCGTGTTTCCTATTTTTATAACGGAGCAAATTTTGTTCGGCTGGTTGTGGCCATGTACTATCTGGCAGTGTAGCGGCAGAAACAGGGATGCAGTGTTCTCAGTCGAGGTCTCAGGTTGTCAGCTGACTGCTTGCTTGCTCCAGTAGGTCACATTCTCCGTAATCAGCTGTGGAATGTCTTCTCTTCCTCCCCCCCTCCCTCCATCAGCCTCAATCGAGTATCAGTGTCTCTTTCGTTCTCGATCTCCTTGTTTTGCTGTCGTTCCCCCTCCTCCTTTCTGAATCACGAGACTACAGTGGTGGTCCTCTCCATTCAGCTGCTTTTGGAAAGCTGCATAAAAGCCACCAAACCGTGGCTGTTTCCCATCTCTGTGCGCCTGTTTTAGAAGGCTGTATAATCACTGAGTCACTGTGGCATGACGTTTCAGCCGATAATAGAGCATGAGTAAGTCGCAGTGAGCACACAGGTGCGTGTTTTGGGGGGGGGAAACCATGGGAGACTAATTGGTTGTGAGTATATTTACTATATTATCGGTAAACAGCAGACCTCAGCTTGTTTTACTTGTTGAAGCAATTTAAGAAATTCAACTCTAATTAGTGTATTCCAAAATACAAGCTTTTTCTTTTTTGCCGGCCAAGCTGCTTTTCATAATCAACAAAAGGCCTAACTGGGCGCCTGCCAGCGTCTGGTAGAGCACACAAAGTGTGACCGAATATGTCTGGCTGCTAGCGGTGTAAATATCCTGCTCATGTTCGGCAAAAGCGCGATCTTCAAATATTCTGTGTCTCTCTCGCAGGTATGGCATCCGGCCAGAGAACGTGATCGTGTACGGCCAGAGCATTGGCACCGTGCCCTCGGTGGACCTGGCCTCTCGATATGAGAGCGCCGCAGTCATCCTCCACTCCCCGCTCACCTCTGGCATGAGAGTGGCCTTTCCCGACACCAAGAAGACCTACTGCTTCGATGCCTTCCCAAAGTGAGTGCACCGTGTGGACAGATGGCCTGCGTTAGGCTACATGCATCACAAATATCCACAGAAAGGCACACAACCCTGCCTGTACACACACAGCAACCACACATTTTACAACCCAGTGTTGTGTGAAAGCATTTGCATGAGGAAAACACACACACACATTTGTAAATACAGACCTTTTAAATTTAGATATGTCGACTCAATTGAGGAAGTGCCTTCTTCTTAATGAGTCAGTGTTAGAAATACTCTGAACAGCTCCCCCTGGTGGTCTGTTGGCACACTAGTTTTTTGCCGTTTCCCTCCACTGTGAATTTTCAACATTTAGTTAACTCAACCAAGCTCTCACTTCTGTGTAAAATAATCTCTTTTTAATCTTTTTTTTCCAAAGCATCGACAAGATTTCGAAGGTAACGTCACCGGTTCTGGTGATCCATGGTACGGAGGACGAGGTCATCGACTTCTCCCACGGCCTGGCGCTGTACGAACGCTGCCAGCGACCCGTGGAGCCGCTCTGGGTGGAGGGAGCCGGACACAATGACGTGGAGCTCTACGGACAATACCTGGAGAGACTGAAACAGTTTGTCGCACATGAGCTGGTCAACTTGTAGAGGAGCTGCTCCTAAAAAATAAAAGGGTGGAGAGGGAGAAGAGAGCAACGCTTTTTCAGGAGAGGTTGGATGGTGAAAGGGATCCAACTTTTTTCTTTTTTTTTTCCTCTTTTTTTTGTGAAGTGAAGGTAGAAGTGGTGTTTCTGTGTAGTTCTGAAGTTTTGGTGGCAGTCTTCTCTCTTTATCGATCACCTCTCCCCCTCGGAGCTCCAGTTTGGCCGATGCCTGGACCCCGTCAGCACGTCTGCTCCACGTGCTGCAGCTGTGAACTTACACGAACGATCATGTTTTTGTTTTTGCTTTTAGATTTTCGTTTTACCATGTTGGAAATTGCACATCATGAAAGTGCAATGAAAGAATGAATGAAAGAAGAAGTAGACATATGCACATCATACCGTGTGTACATGCAGTATATGAGACTGTATGTGTGTGTTTGTGCATCACATTTTTGCTGCCTTTTGAGAAAGAAATGGTCCATGGTGACGCTTTTTAGGTTCTAAGAAACCACCTTGCTACAAACTGGACCGGACCATAGTGTCATGCAACTGAACCTCATCTGACTCTGGTCCTACACACTGCAGTCACCATGAGTTTCTTTGTTTTGTTTTTTTTTTCTTTTTTTTGGATCACTGTTGATTATATTTTTTTATATCAGACATGATATTTGCACGTATCAGCTGTCACTGAAGAACTGTACAAGACAAACGGACCTATTATCTAGCTGTGCCAGTGTTGCCAAATGTTTAGTATGATATATTGCAGAGACTTAGACACACAAAGATCGTTGTACTTTGTACAAATAGCACCTAGAAACATCTCCAAAGCTCTGTTATCCGTATTCAGTCTCTACGTCTCTGTTCAGTCTTAAAATGGTACAATTTACTGTTACAATCGACATGAATAAGACGCAAGACAGGGCTCAGTCAGCAGCTCATGTAGCCAGTTAAAAGGCCGGGGCTGGATATCGTTGACCAATCCAGTGAGGTTTATTTCCTCATGCTGCGGTTTGAAAACGTTTCCACAGTTCTTACTTCTGAGTTAACCTCAGAGTATTGCTGCGGTAAGATCAGTGCCACTATGTCACCAACTCGGGTGTTTTCAGAAAACCGAAATGCTGGACAGTTTCATGGACAAAATGTCTGACCCCTTTTTGGAAAGAAGTATTCGCCTTGATACAGTAACTAATGATGAAGCCCAGTGCTGACAGTGTTTTCTCTGTCTTTGGGTCTGAGGATGTCGAGTTAAATAATGTATGTAGTTATTACAGATGACTTATATACCTGAATCAGATCTTTCTAGATGTACTTTTTTTTTTTTTTTTAAATATACATATATATGATGAAAATGTAACTACTGTGACAGCAGCTAACGGTCTGTGCTCTGATCAACACTTAAACCACTAATGCCAATCAGGACTGAATGGTGAACGTTATAAACACAGCTGACGTTCAAGTTCAGCAAATTTAAGTTATTGGAAAGCATTTAACTAAATACATCTGAGCTGAATAGGGATGGACTCCAACCTCGGGATACTCACTCAAAATATGTGTACGCTTGAACACCAGTGCAAGCAGCTTAGCATTAAAGGTTGCCATCGCGGACAGAACGTTTTTCTTTTGTCTTAACTGTCATCTTTTTGACTGCATGATGTTTCTGGATTCCTTGTTGTCTGCTGATTTGCCCTTTAATTCTGAGTGGGACACAATAAAGCAGTAGTCGGCTCCATTAAGGCTGCCGTCAGAACCCTGGACAGCAAATGTCAAAGTGCTACTGTGTGCCATTAATGGCTCATTTCTCTTATGTTTTTGGCCTGTATAACAGACGCAGAATTGCATTAGAAATATCAATGAATCGTTTTCTTATGGGTATTTTGAATACCCGTATTACACTTGAGCCTGTGTTCACAAAAGGGGTCAAATACTGTTGCTAAATGACAATTAACCAATAAGCCAATGGGTGCTACTGTTAACCTTCAGGTCTGATTACTTACAGGTTGAGAGGAAGCAAAGAACGCTTAACGTTTGTCTGATTGACCAAGATCCAGATCAGGATTGGGAAATGTTTGGGACTGTTGTTATGAAAACTACTTATTTTTTTTCTTTCTTCACAACTATTTTGTTTTTACAAAGGTTATGCTTTCTTTCTTTTTCACTGTGTAAATAATATTTGTACTGGACATGTTTTCATTTTTTTTTTCCTTTCACGACCTTTTGTCATCGTCTCTGAACTGTAGTTCTTCTTACTTCTCTAACTCTTGATATGACAACTGGTAGACCATGGTAGGCCGTCATTTTGGCTTTTCAGATGACCTTTCTACTGGTCACTTTGACTACTGTCATCTCTGATTTGATTAGATTAATTTTGTATAGCATATTTCAATGCAGAAGGAACTTATATGTAATAACAATATTAATATAGTAATTCTAACATGAATAGAGAAAATAAAACGGTATTTGAGAAGCAGACAAATTTGTGATTGAACTGTTGATTCTTGGGGTAGATATATATTACTTGCCATGATGATGAGTATTCACATGTGGTTAAGGTGGTACATGGTGGTAGAATGGAGTCTTGCTCCCAAAGCGATAGGGACCCGCTCTTGTGACCGCAGAGAGCTCATGTTCTCAGGACAAAGGAGTGCTTCTGTCACGGGAGGAGATGTCATTTGGCTGCAAGATAAACAAAGCAGATTGATATTTACTCTCAGCAACAGACAACACTCCCTCTGTCAGGAGGATCATAAAGACCAGGACATTTTTAACGGCCAATTTCACAGGAGTTATGACGTGTTTGGATTATCTGGAAAACCTAACTGGGTTTCCAAAAGCAAAAATCTGTTTTTCTGTCTGTTGTTTCAGCATTTTCACAAGAAACTGAGATTCTAAAGGGGGTGGACACATGATGATCAAACACCTGCACAGTTTAATTAAATCCAACACAGCAGCCCAGCATCAAATATTACCTTTGTGGGTCAGAGGGAGCTAATATATTTGAGGGTGTATATTGTGATACAACTGCATCTTGCTCAGAGAGAGAATTGGAGATCACCACTTTCAGCACAGTGTGTCTCTGCGGTCCTGAGGCACACGGTTTGGTACTTTCCCTGAGCAGAATTGAAGAGATTATATTTCAAAGGGTACTGAAAGGAAAATATGTCAACTTGAGACCAAGAGGACAACTCTGCTGCTAGGAGGGCAGTAACAGAATAAGGGTGAGGAGGCAATTACAAATAGTACAGAAGTTACAGGAAAAGATGTGGAAGAAGACCTGGGGGGCAGTTGCAAAGGACCTGAGAGATTAAAAAATTATGCTGTTTTTCTCCGACGAAGCAAACTCTTATTTCAGAATTCATAACTTGAAACATTATGACTAAGGCTCTGCTCCCTGGTTTATCCAGCTGTCCTTCAACATGGGAGGGTGCAAAGTATTTTCTCTTTCGTACCAGCAGGCGGCAGTGTGGCCCAGGTTTAAGCCCCTCCCCTCGGTCCATGCCCCTCAAATTCTCCTGGTGACACGTTCAATGACTCCTCGGACACGCTGTGCTCTTTAGTTAGAAACCTTTCTCACTTTCAGACACCTAACTAAGAAATGTAGAGGCCACATAATAAAACACCAATGTTTGTTATGTCATATGACTAAACAGCTAAGCTGTGTTTCAGCTGCAGAATTGCGTATGCAGCACCGGGCACTTTCTGTTACAGTGCTTTCACACTTGGCTGTCACGGTTTCAGCTTTTTCCTGTTAACGGGTCTCATTAGTTCGCTACAGTAGAGGTGTCAAACTGTCATCAGTAAGCAATGTAATAACATAATGATTTGCTCCATACTAGCATATTGTGGTAACAGCACTCAAACTATCACTACAGACAAGTACAGACTCCTACTGCAGACTCAATTGTCTCCACTCCTCGACAATTGAGTCGTCGTTTGTAGGATTATATAATGGCACTGTCATGCTTGCTATCCCTTTTAAACGTTACCATATATCATTTGAACAAAATGATGAACAATAAGGTGAAACAAAACAACTCACAGAGAAGGGAGATTCCAGTATTCTCATGCTTGAATATAAGAGTTGTAAGTCAGTTTTAGACCCAAAAACTTAACAAATAAGATCATTTTCAAAAATGTATGTAAATTAGATATGTTTGTATGATAAATACAAATGTGAAATAAAATAGAGCGATATGCACATTTTGTTTGGGGCATTTGTTTTGACCTGAAGGGAGGGAAATGTCTTGTTCTGCAGATAAAACTGAAAGGTTAGTTATACTAATACAAGATATAGATCCAGATAATGAAAATCATTTATACTAACTTGTCTTAGGGTGGTCACAGTGTCCCTGAAACAGTACCTGTAGCACTAGAAATAGCAAGAGGTGGAAAAAAATACTAACCAAGTGGTCCTCTAAATTGGAAATGAATGCAAATATTGCAAAGGGGTTGGTATTGAGTTGGTAATGCCACAGAAATGTTTTTACACAGTAGTGTGTATATATACGCTTCTGTAGACATTATGTATAGGGTGCACAACACTAAAATAAAATAAAACTATTAAGTCTGATATTATATAATATCTAATAAACGAATTCCTACTTCAACCACAACTAAGTGACCATCATCATCGCCACCTCTAACCTTCATTCGTCCATATATTTCCAGTGTGTCTAATTTTTCCCACGGCAGCGAAAGCACCATCACTTCCTCTCTCCCAAGCCGCGCCTCGTTTCCTCTCGGTGGGACCGGCGGGGGAACGACAGCCCATCAGCAGAAAGAAGCAAGGGAGGAGGAAGAAAAAAAGAAAAACACCATGTGAAGAAAAAGTCTATAAAAGAGGGACACGGAGAGCGAACTTACGAGGGTGAAGACTGGAGTCGGTCGTCTCACCGGCAACCGGGGCGGTTTGTGTTTAAACGGCTCGGCAGAGCGCGGATGGACGGAGCGGGAGAGGAGCACCAACGGTACGAGCCACCGTCCCTTCACCGCTCACTGTCCGTCCGTCTGTCTATCTGTCTGTGGGGGTGATAGAGGAGGATTCACCGGGGGGAAACTCTAAAATTGAGGCTCGTTTTCTCCCTTTAGAGGCTTCTCGTGAGGGCTCATAACAGCCTGTATTCACGTTTTTAAAGTTTGAAGTGGCTCAGTGTCCCGACCGTCCCTGAAGGTAACTCAAGAGGAATAAGTCTGTCTTAAAACCACAAACTTTAACTTAACTTCACACGCGTTTTTATGTCATTTCTGCTTTTTGTGGTGATGTCAGGCCGCCCATTTTTGTTCCATAAATATAATGTGCTGCTTTTTAACGTTGTGGAAGGAGTGGCGCTGGGCAAAACAAGCCTATAAATCACAGTAAGTAACGAAACGCTGCCGTTTAACGCGCTCCTGCACGCGCTCGGTGCTCAGACTGCAGCACGAGCGGTGACAGCGCTGATTTGGGGCTTATAGTGTTTTTTCTTTTTGTTGCTTAATGTCAGGAAACACGTGGCTTGCTGTTTGCTCCTCTGCCAATGCGCATTTCTAAAGTCAAAGGATGATTTTACAGCTGAGGAATGTGTCTGTCCTGCTTTGACTCCACTATGGACCCCCCTCCTCCCCAAACACACATCTGTTTGATATTCAGTAGCCCTGAAATCAGAGAAAAATGTGAGAGTGAAGGAGGGAGGTTATTCAGAGGAAAATGCATGAGGTCCATTGGGAGCAGTGCAGCCTTGTGATGAGTGTGTTTCTTAAGACTTTGTATTGGCCTGAAGGTGAGTCCACCACACCACAACTCTTTACGCTCTGACAGGTCAGTCAGTAGCAGGGGAACGGGAGCTGCTCGGCCTTTTCTCTTTTTTTTTCTGCGAGGAATGCGAATAAAAACATAGTCTGACATAGGGTTATAAAAAAGGTCAGTGCCTCAGGGGGGGTTTATCCCACCCGTCACAGGGAGTCTGTCTAAAGAAAGGCACGGATTGTGAGAGCGTGGACGTCCAGGAGAAAGCGTGCTGCTGACTTTTCAGTTTGTGGGTTGAAGTTTCAGAGCCACCGTGGGGGAGATCATTCAGGTTGAAGTGGGTGAAACAGCTGCCGTTTGGCCTCTCTCGTATGAATGACCGAGGCCTTGTTGAGCAGTCCTTCATTGTACTTTAAACCACGAGCTGAAGAGGTTTGTTGTGCCTCTCGGATAAGATGATGACTGATTGGCTTGGGCGAGACAATGGTCGAGTTGACAATGGTTGGGTTGTGTGTGTCCGCGGGTTGGCACGGGAGACGCGCTGATACGCTCTTGGATGATTTAAAGAGTGAAAGTCATCACTTTTCAGGGTTTCTCTGGTTTTAAGTGAGTTGTTGCAGTTTTGCACTTTTAACGATGCTCATAAAGAGACCAGGTCATTCATCAAGTGTCATGGCCAGAGTCTGATGTGCGAAAGCTCCAACTTGCTGACGTTTTGTCTCCCAAGACCTACAATAGCAAGCTGTGATGTCATTACAGGGGTCCAGGAAAGTGCAATTGAAGCCTTTTTTTCTGCAGTGTCATTTCCTTTACCTCGTGTATGTTTGCGTGTGCAGGTGTGTGTCCATATGACCTAGTGTGTGTGTGTGTGCATGCGTGTGTGTGTCAATGGCTTCTGTTCACATGGTGCTACATTCTGTAGCAGCCTGGAGCTCTCTCCTTCTTCCCTACTGTAATTGGTGCCATCTGTTTTGGCTGTGTTAACATAGTCTCAGGAATGTTGCGATCCATTATTCACGACCTCCATCGTTACTGTGGACAAGAGCAGCCAGTGTCGCTGTGTCTGAGCCCAGCCAGCCGGCCAGGGGACGTTAAAAGTCTTTTCAAGCACGACTCCCACAACCTTTACCTGGGGGTCCGTGAGTGAAACGCTGCAAGGGTTATTGCCCGTTTCCCCAGAGTCAGCCCTTTTTCTTCCTACACCCCCTACTGCTTTTATGTACTCTTTTAGTGTCCTCTTCCGCCCTCCTGACCTCTTATGTGTGACCTCTTTTTTTTTTAATCAATCCTTTTTGTTTCATCCTCAACTATTCACACAACATGAACATTTTATCTACCTCAATGTACTATTATACTCATAAATGTAGCTGTCTTTACAGGAAAGTTATTAAAATGTGTGACTCTAATCATTCTGCCTGTCTGTAAGCAAAAAGGTTCAGTAACTTCAGCTTGAAAAGAATTTTCGCATCTGACTTAAACAAAATTAGATATGAATCGCAGTGGAAAACCCTGAAATCCTCACAGACTTATGTTTTTCTTTGTTCTCGTCTCATTCCCCTGTTTCTCATTTGTTTCCTCTCAGGTAGCAGACACGTATACCATGCCGACGAGCGATGGCCCCAGCCGCTTCCCGGTCTTTGTGGCTCCGCCCCACAGCAACCATCAGAGGTCTCCAGGTTATGTCCCTGGGCGCGTGGCCCCGGTCCGCTCGCCACCACCTGCCAAAGCTCCACCACCTCCACCGATAAAACCTCACGGCCCCCCACCAGAGCGCCGAGCCGCTCTCAACGTGTCGGAGGGGAACCAGCGTCGGGAGCATGCTGAGAGCCTCCAGCAAAGGAAGAACACGTTCATCTGTTGTGGGGTGTCCATCGGGGCATTCTTCCTCACGCTCATCCTCGTCCTCAGTCTCACAAGTGGAGATGTGTTAGACGGTCAGTATACCTAATGACTGATTTAAACCCTTGAGTTTTTATTAGATCTCTTCATGTATCCCACTTGTGTTTCCTGCTGTTCATACCAGACATATTCTATGTTGTCACTGTCAAATGAGAAATATAAGATCCTTTAATTTGTTATTGGTTGGTCATGTTTGCAGAAAATTGTCCAGATCACAACCCGTCCCTTAGTAGCTGGTCACCAGGCCACCAGCCAGAGAAGGCTGTTGTCGTCAGGAGGGGACATTTGTTTAGACTGGATGCTTCTGCTACCTTCCATTCGCTAACCATCCAGTCAGGAGGTAAGCACATCAAGGTGTCATGGTTCACGTGTATCAAATGCATGACTTCGCTCCGCAGATCAGGTTCAGTTTATAGATGTAAGATCTCTGTCTTTTCACAGGTCGGGTAGTTTTTGCAGACAGTGCTGATGGCTCCAAAAACATCACCTTGAGAACGCATTACATCCTCATAGAAGATGGAGGTGCTCTCCACATCGGCGCCCCCAAATGTCGTTACCGTTCTCGAGCCGCAATTGCCCTTGTGGGCCGATCTGACGACAAGTCGGTCCCTGAAGTGCCTGGCCTGGGCCGCAAGTTCATCGGCGTCATGGGCGGCGGGACTCTGGAGCTACATGGCACTGAAAGAGTTTCCTGGTCTCTGCTGACCCGAAGCATCCCAGCCTCCGGTCTGGCCACAGGGGGTTATGCCTTCCAGCGCAACTTCAGCCGAGGCATCAACTTGCGAGTGGTGGACCAGGACACGGGCACTGTGCTCTTCTCCGAGCGCTACGACACACACGATTCTCGCAACGACAGTCGACGGCTCACCCAGCTGCTGCGGACGCTGCCGGAGGGCCGCATTGTCACACTGGCCGTGGGAGACTCTGCCGCCAAAAGTCTTCTGGATGAAACCAAGAAGGCCTTTGAGGACCGGCTCGGCAGCAGCTTTGTCTACGATCTCAAATACAGGTAAAGCGTGCCATTTCATAGATGTGAGACATGTTGTGCAGACTTGTAAACGGTGCGTTTTTCACATCAAACACATATGAAAACACATGCATTGTTTCTTGATGTTGCCCAGGCGAGTACGTCTGTTTGTGTTTCAGCTGTGTTGCTGCTCTTGGAGAGTTTGTATTGGTTCTCCACGGTGTCTTGTCTTTGCAAGACTTTGCAAGTGTTTTGTTTGTCCTCCGTCTCCTGGGGCTGATAAAGAAGGTTAATGTGTTTTTGTGTAAACACTAAAGTAACACCCCTGGCCTTTGAAAGCCACAGCACTTGGACTGACAATACCAGCATTTTGAACCATGTCTATCCTCCCTGGAAAAGAGATATCCTCTTTTATGTATCTTTCTTTTCTTTCGGGGTGTTCCCTTGAATTGTTCCCAATTATTCCTTGTCCTGTTTCCCCTGTGTGTCATGTGCTGCCAGAAAAGGAAACACACACCGGATAATGGGGTTATGGTCAGAAAGTTTCCAGGATCTGTGCAAAATGTGGTGACTCAGGAGATTTTCTGTCCATCGTGCCGATTCCCTCTAAAGGACAGATGCTGGAACTTTTATACAGAGTTTAGTCCTACCCATGTGGGCCACTATTTTTTTAGGCTCATAAAGTGAGATAATTGGATTTTAAGCTTTACATGACACTAGATCCTCTGTTACTGTCACTCAGACACATATATGTGCACATGTGTTTCTCTCAATGGAAAGTCCTAAGTGCAGCATGTCACTCTGAGTTATTTGTAGTGCAGCCTGGTTTGGTCTTTGGTTGGCTGAAAAGCCAAGTACTACGCCAGATTCTCCAGTGTCACATTTCGCCTCTGGGGGTGGGTGCCAAGGCAGCACAGAGCCTTCAAACAGACCCCCTCAAATCCACAGCGTGGTTGTTTAAATGGGTCAGACGATGGAGCCCTGCATATGTTCAGAGGAGTGTGCGTGTGCATGTGCCAAAGTGTTAACGCTGTCCACTTTCTGTATGCCTCCACCATTAACTGGAGACAGGATTTTTAAATCTTAGCTTTCTGAGGATTTGCTTGCAGCAGAAGGAAACGCATAGCGCACTTTTATGGGAAAGCATGCAGTTTAGTGTCTCATTAAAGTCTCACAATGTTAAGCTGAGTGATTTTAGGTTTGGTGGTAAAGGTGCATGACCCGTAGGGCTGAGCATAATGAAGAGGTGTAGATCAGTTTACAACATGCAATGGCAAAGGAATGGCAGGGAATATAGCACCGACATACCGGGACTAACAACTGTGGTACTTTTAAACGATTTTTGTTATTGTGCGTCAGTGCCGTAACACCCCAGGGCATGTTTCATAAGCTTCTTTAACCCTGTGATCTCCAACACATGCTTGATTTAAATAAATAATAATAAACCATCACATTATCCAACCCTTTAAATCTCTGTTGGTTTACCTCTGTGGCGTCAACCTTGTGCCTGTTGACCCGTCTGTCTTTAATCTTTGTCTCTCAGGAGAGCACTCACACACACATAAATACATATAAACACACGCTCATGAATTGCCTCTGGCCTTCACACATTCACCATTTCCGGTCACACAATGAGGTCGTTAAAACGGTGATGAACATCAAATCAAGGACGTAGCAAAGGGAAACAGTGGAAACAACCACTCTTACTTATTTCCTTTTTGTGCCTCAAACCTTTTGCTCTCGTCTCTGTTTGATTTACAAAATGCCTCAGGAAAGAAAAGGGGGGTGGCTTCCTTGTTTTTCTTTTCCCCAGCAGGAGAACTCAGAGAAAGCCACACACTGAGGCTGTCGCGACAGAGTGGATCCCCAGATGGATTCTGTTTGTGTGTCAGTGGGGTGTGCAGTACGGGGCGCGAGGACTCTTTCATCTCTGAAAAGATGTGTTTGCGTTGTGATTATGCCAGAGGGAGCAATTATTATGAACAGAGGCAGATATTAACAGAGAGTTGTGTCGGAGCATTACAAACTGCTGCTCATATTCTGGAGGACTTTGTAGATAAACATTGGGATTGTGAACTCACTGTTGTGATTTATTAATGTCATTATTCCAAAATAGTCCTCCATGCAGCATATTCAGCGTTTTACCGTTTTTTTTTTTTTTTTATGGGGTTGCCAGCTCTACTGCAGATCCATCATAGTACCTGTAGAAAAATTGAGAGATGAGAGTAAAAGTGAAGTTAGAGTTGTTTACTGTATATGGAGCCGGCCAAGCGATGAACTTCTGCTATGATGACTTTCCTTTAGTGATCCCACCGGTCTACGAATAAGCTCTCAATGGTTAAATGGTGTGAGAAGGTCATATTGGGTCTGTTTGTGTTGATAAAGTGTTTGAAGGTCATGCTGTAAGTTAGGACAATGGTTTAAAAAAAAAAAATCATTTGGAGACTTTGAGCCAATGTTGGAAAACAAAAAAAGAGGATGACGTTTGAACAATCCTGGGCTGCAAGTTGCACTAACGCCGTCTTGTTTAAGGTCACACGCCCTCTAAAGCACGCCCAGTCCCTCTCGCCAGCCACACCCTGAAGCTCCTCTGCTCAAATGATTTCAGCCTCGCCTTATTCAATCTTTGTAATCTCATTTAGAAATAAATTTCTTGACATTCCTGCCTCATAAGATAGTATGTGACGACGTGGAAAGAGAGGACTTGGAACTGAAGTTGGATTTGAATAAAGTTTCGGACATGGCAGGTACACCCATTATTCCTCCGAGGCACACGAACAACCCTCTTGAAATCCTCTGTCCTCCTTTTTAATAATCCCTCCACTTCTCTGATATCCTTCCCTGGGATTTCTGCCTCTCTCTGTATTTTTATTATTGCCTGGCAGTCACCTCAGGATCATTGCAGGCATTTGTTCTCTCTTTGGGGCTTTGTACTAGTGCCTGGTTTAATCTCTCTTTCAGATAGCGTGCACAAATGTCTGTCATGATCTGTAGACTCAAATGCATGACACACTCTCAAATACGTTGAAGATTTATTATGCCGTTGAGGTCCCACCCTTTTTCTATCTACTATCCATCTCTATCTACTTTTTCTATCTGTTGCATCTGTAAGATATTAAATTAAATTTCATTTTAATATTGCTGTTGAGATTTTCACAGAGGGGCGGGCCTAACAAGTTGTCTCACAAATAGTGGCTCATGTTTTTTGCAATGATTTATTCTCATTAGTGTCATTTGACTTAAAACTGCAAGATTATGGTTTAAAAGACTTTATAAAGTGCCTTTTCAGGGAGTCTGTATAAAGGATAAAATCTGTGTGTCTGTGTTTTTGTGTGTGTGCGTGTGCAAATGTGCGCCATGTAAAAGATGATGGTGCACTCAGCTACACTTCAGCTACACTTCAAGGCCGTTTCCACGATCCAAAGAAAGTGTGGAAAACCTGGGGTGCTTGATTATTTGATGCAAATGTGTGAAAAGAGTCTATGTACTGTCACGTCTGGGAAAAACGACTCTCCTTTCTGTCTCTCTCCCACCTTCCCTTCATCCCTCGGCTCTCTCCAGACAGGCGTGGGCTTTGGTCTCTGTGATAGGCGGCGGCAACGCGTCGTGTTCCGAGGATGTTAGGGAGCACGAAAACCACGACACGGGAGGGAGGGCTCTGGCAAGGCGCAACTTCACCACCGTGGACGGAGTGGGCTTCTCGGTCACTGCATACAGCGAGTGGAAGAATGGTGAGAAACTGTCCACGAGTCAAAGTCTAAGCCAGCAGAACAATTATGGTTCAGTTCTGACAGCATTTAGAAAACACCATTATTTGATTTCATTTATTCATTTTAGTGCCGTCTATGCCTTATATTTTCTGCAGCCATCTATATTCCATGTTACTTGTCAGTAGTTATTATTTGTCTGAAGGGGTAAAAGGTTTGCCAGAAGGTGACAGCGTGAGGGATGAG
Source organism: Terapon puta (assembly GCA_028564955.1). Lineage (NCBI taxonomy): Eukaryota > Metazoa > Chordata > Actinopteri > Centrarchiformes > Terapontidae > Terapon > Terapon puta. The sequence continues at coordinate 9,207,900 of JAOXYL010000086.1, forward strand.
GTTTACCACATGCCAAGTGCTTTAGAGATCAATCATCTGAACATGAAAGACGGCCTTGTGCCTTTGTGGGTGACAGGGTTTTTGTGACCATGCCGCTATGACAAATACCAGGCTTTAAGGCAGATGTAAGTGTGTGTGTGGTTTGGGTGAGGTTCTTTCACGCCCACAATCTTTATTTACTGCAGTTGGGCATGTCCACACCTTGTAAACAATGAGTCAATTTTAGTGGGACATAAAGCGATAAAGTTTCCTGAGGTTATCTAACCATGTTTTTACAAAAGGTTGATGCTGCTCTGCTCTACGCAAACATGTTTGCTTCAAAAACGTACAAATTGCTGTTTATTTCTCTCTGTCTTTTGTTCTTTTTTATCCTTGTGTATTTTCTCTCCAATTAAGTGGTATTAAGAGTAGATTTGATTGTACTTTGCTAGTTGTTTTGGAAACATTTAATTCTGCATAAGTTTTTTTTTTCTTGTTCAGAACATCCTGTATAGCTACCATGGAAAAAATGTATAATACTATCTGTGCTCAGGTTTTATTTTGTTCCTAAAAAGGTGTACACACGACTAAGACAAGACGGTAAAATGCATCAGAATATGCTCTTCTTTTTTGGTCGCACGGTCCTTTTAAATTTATATTAATGCTATATCCTTCCCCAGGTTTCCCCATCTCAGGTTTCCAGGTGGATGCTGTGGATCAGGTCGTGCTGAACCTGCAGGATGAAGTGCTGCAGACCTGGCAACCTGGGGATCGGATTGTGGTTGCCAGCACAGACTACTCCATGCACCAGGCTGAAGAGTTTACCTTGTTGTCCTGCCCTCACTGCACCAGCAGGCAGGTCCGGATACAAGGTGAGAGAGAGGACAGTGGTGTGTGTGTGTGTGTGTGTGTGTGTGTGCATTGAAAAATTAAGTTTGGCTTCAAAGAAAAACAGACTTGGTCTTTGTCAGTGTTTGTCCTCCAGCTTCTATTTTTGCCCATGCAGTTCCTGTGAAGTGCTTTTAAGAACAGAGAGAAAAAGGAAGGAAGAGATATAGGAAATAGAGTTCAGACATGTTTAATTTTACAAAGCTTATATGGAGACTCATGACCAATGATGTGCCAGTAGCAAAAGAAAAAGGTCTCGGCAACTCTTTGGTATAGTTGATAGATGTGTTTAGCAGATGTAGTGCTATTTATCCTGCGATCCACAGAGATCTAATTTCCTGTTCAGCTGTTTGAGTGATGTAAGATTATTTGAGGAGGCTTAAAAGAGACTGTCAGCTTATGTTTTGATGGTAACCTCATCTTATGATAACCAGAGTGGTTGCACGGATTCTCGGTGCATCGGCTCAGCTTTACATCCTCCATCTCCGTCCACTCCTCTAATGTCATTCTCGAACAATCTGTACGGTACTTTCGTCTATTTTTCTATCAGACATGTTTCCTGATCTCATTCCTCTGTTGTCAACAAACGCCAACTCCCTTCCTGAAGAGAAGGGTGTTTCTGTGTGTGTGTGTGTGCGCGTGTGTGCGCGCGTGTGTGTGTGTGCGTGTGTGTGTGCGTGCATGCCTAATTTTTGTGTTGCTGCCGTGAGGAAGGGCCGAGCAGCTGGAGTACTGCTGTGCGTTATCATTGGCAGCTGCACCCTGTGGGCAAGGGTGCTTTCCGCATTGCTGAGGCAGTGATTTTTTGCGCTTCATATGAATTTGATTACTTTTGCTTTTACGTGTGTTTTGTTACTTTGGTTGGTTGGCCTCGATGGCATGGGTAGTTGTTTATTTTTTAGTGTGTGCTGCGAGGCATACTTCCTGTGGTTGACAGTTGGAATCGAACCATGTTCAGAAATAAAATATTGTCATTTACTTTAAATGCCACTACCTGTTTGTTTCAGTGTTTTATATTAAGCTGGTATTTTAGTGAAAGCATTGCAGTCTTAGCATGACTAAAAGGTTCCAGAGGAATTAGGAGCCAAACTGTGTTTTTAAGTTAAAGTAAATGAGTTTCCTCCAGTGTTAGTTTTCTTTCCTGCTTACTTTGGAGGAGATGGAATGCAGGGATTGACATTTCTAACCATGCTAAGTAATGACATCTCTCCGACTGTGCACCACATTTTTCTTTACATCTTTCACCTAGTTGTAGCATAAAACTATGTACCTGTCTGTCTGTCTGTGCCCAGGGAGGCCTCAGTATAACCACGTTGGAGAGATTGTAGATGGGGTCGACATGCGTGCTGAAGTGGCTCTGCTCTCCAGAAACATTCTCGTCTACGGAGAAATGGAAAACTCGTGTTACGGAAACAACGCGTGCCAGTTCTACAACCACGACACCTATGGAGGCCACATCAAGGTGCGTCGAGAGTGTGCATGCATGTTAATGTGTAATTTTACAGCAGAAGCTCTTGCTTAGACTGTATGTCTGCCTTTGTTAATGCTGATGTGTCTGAATGTTTCAGCATGGTTTTACATTCTCATTAGGCCTGTGTATCTGTAATGTGCATGATGGTTTCCATACTGCAGAGTTAAGTCTATATTTATATGCTGTCCTAAATGAGAGGGGGGCCTTCATGTTCCCAATTCAGTGTGCTATGTGAAGCCCTACTTCTTTTCTCTTTCTCTCTACATGTCAAGATTTTGTGTTTATAGCTGACAGTTCTTCAGAAGATATGCAGTCTATAAATCTGAACAAATACTGAAAACATAAGACAGATTAGGGTCAAGTACTGCTATAACTGGATCATCATATTCCTGCTGACCTACATGGATCTCTTTATATGCAGTGGGCTCACTGTAATTTGGTTAAAGATGGTGCGATTTCCTTCACTTTGGTGGCAAATACACAATAACATTCCTTAAGCTCTATGTAACAGACCCCCTCGTGCTAGGCAAAATAAATATCTTCCAAGCCGTTTACTTTTTTTTTAAAAAAAAACCCCACATTTACTGTCTCCAACAAAAACTCATTCACTTGTATTACACAATCTGCCTCTGAAACGACTGACCTCCCGATCCCCAAACTTAGAGAGCTCAACAACAACACTGCTACCTTCACACTACGTCCATCTGAACATAGAAAGAAATGTAACACAGTATGTTGTGTGAATATGTATTTACATGTATGTGTGTAAGAACTGCATATGCGTGTCTTTGCTTGCATGTGTGCACAGCAAGTATTTATGTCTTCATCATGTGCAACATCAAAAAAATAGGTTGTTATCTGTGTGTGTGTGTGTGTGTGTGCGCGCGCATGTCTGTGCACGCGGGTGAGTTACAGTTAGCTGGAGGGATTGGCCAATACCTCTTTAACAGGAAACAGACTGCGGGGATTATGCCATACCCACAGAAAGACCTCCTAGGGAGCACTATACAGCATATTTGTGTCTGATTATTTGTTGACATTCATGTTTTAACATTATTTGCTCTCCCATTTCATTTGTGCTACATATTTGCATGTGTTGCGTGCCTGTGTGTATCTAACTTTTCATTTGTGCTTCCATAACTCGCATCTCTTATTCATCACGAGGAACGTCAGTGGTTTTGGCATAGTTGGACTCACTTGAGCCCGACTCCAACAGAGCTATAGTTCAAATCACAGTGGGATCATACACAAACAGAGAAAATCATACTGTGGACCTAAACCTTTAATTGGACCAGAGGGGGTAGACAGTTAACTTGCTTTTGTGGCATAATATGGACCTTGTGTTACCCTCCACCAGTCCAGTGTGAATTGCTTTAGCAGTGTATAATAGCTCATTGTTCTTGCTTGATTGATTATTGAAAATCACCCCCTCATCTGAGCAAAGACCTCTCTTTGCTCTTTCTTCCACACTACCAGGTCCTTGCTAACTTCTCATCAGTGCATCTGTCCCACGTGGAGCTGAAAAACATGGGCCAGCAGGGTGAGAACGGCCGCTATCCCGTCCACTTCCACATGTGCGGGGATGTGGACCAGAAGGGAGGCTACCGGGAGCCCACCTATGTGGACGGGCTCTCCATACACCACTCTTTCTCCCGTTGCCTCACCATTCACGCCACCAACGGTTTGCTGGTTAGTAAAGTGGGTTGTGATGAGTTGTGTATGTGATGGAGGGGTGGGGGGGAGAAAAGACAAGCTGTAGACACATGAAATCATCTCTGTGTGTGGAAGGATGTGTGACTGAGCTCTTACTAATAAGTACCATGTGATCTTAACTGTCGAGTGCTCATCAGTTACAGGCTTCATCACTGGATTACTGTAATGCCTCCTCCTTTCTTTTTCTTCCTTTTCCTCTCCTTCCTTTCCTTAATCTCCTTCTGCAAAACCTCCTGAGCCATGTTTTTTTCTAAAATATAAAATGATGCATCTGGAAGTCGTATTGGAACGAAGAAGGACACTAGTTCACAATTAGTTTCTCTCTTAATTATGATACATGTTCATAATGTCTGTCACCTTTAACATCTGTGTGTGTGTTTGTGTGTGTGTCTGTTTGCTCAGTCTTGACGTCAAACGGCAAAGTTGTCCTTGGAACTGAAAGCATTCTTCCTACCTTCATGAAGGAAATGAGCTTTAAAGCGTTTCGGATAACATTGTTCAACTCTTCTGTTTTTCCTGTTTCCCCTCTGGCACAACATCCATGTGAATCTTCTCTAAGTGTGTGTCCCCTTTGACTGGACTCATGGTAGCATTATGCTCTGCATGCCTTCAGATGGTTTTAATAAGAAAATGCGTTTGGTGGGAACTTCTTTCAGGAATTTTAAGTATTAAGGAGGCAGGCACAGTCGGAACGTACTCTATATTCCCGTGGGTTTTGATAGTTCCAGGATCGCCAAAGAAATGTTGTTTCATCTGTCCTGTGTACCGGGATTCTCTGCATATTTCCACCAGGTGTAGCTACCTCTTCTTTGGAAGGGGAAAGAATGCTATAAATTTGTTCTCATACTGAAATAATTTTTCTCTCCTGTGAGGAAATCATAACATTCTTAAATTCTTAATTTCTCTTTTTGCATTATCTTTCATTCGTTGACTCAGGTGAAGAACACTGTGGGCTATGACACTTTGGGTCATTGTTTCTTCCTTGAGGATGGAATAGAGCAGCGTAATACTTTTTACCACAACCTTGGCCTCCTGACTCGACCTGGGACTCTGCTGCCCACTGACCGCAATGAGACTCTCTGCACCAGCATCAAGGACAAAGTCTACAAGGGCTACACTCCTTCACCCAGCACAGAGTGCAAGTAAGAGATTAGTATAACGACTGTCTGTCTCTGGTTAGGGATATACAGGGTACAGAGCAAACTGATAAAAGACCGTGTGAGTTTCTGCACCGTTATCAAGAACATGTTTATGAATGCTTACAGTGCTTTGCTCAAAAACCACTGTCAGGCCTGTTGATAAGGACTGTTTCAAATATTATTTACAAGTGTATTTTTCAAAATTCACACATTTACCAGAGTTAATTCAAAAGTCTTGACAATGTTTAACTTCCGCCAAAAATCTATATCTGCTTTGTAAGTATGGACACAAGTTTAAAATGGTCATCTTTGAAACATCAGTACATTGCTAACACTTTAGATTTTAGGTTTTACTTTGTCACTCAGGCTGATTCTTAGTACCATTTTTAATGTGAAATACCTAATCCATCCTCCAGATACAGCTGGAATTTTGAGACCCCAGGGTCTTTTTAAGCATTAGCCAGAGGATAATTGTAATGACAGATAATAGTAAGGGCTTGGCAAGCGCCTCTGCAGTGTCATAAGAGCTGTGATAATCCTCCATCTTGATTTTAAAGCAGCTTGATATTTAGGGAAGGAAAATAGTAGACATTAAGCAACCACCTTTGAAAATACTGAACAGTCAAATTGGCACTGTTGTGTGCTACTTTAAAATCTCTCACGCTGACACTCATGTCTTTGACTCTTAGTCAAGTGTCATTGCGGGAAACCTGTTGAGATAGTGCAGATACACAGTGAGAGAAGAAAGCATCCGTGCCCATGTGAAAGAGATACTGTAGCTGCTGGTGGTGTGTGTGTGAGATATTGGCGAGGTGGTTTTATCCATGAAATAACAACCTCCACTTTCCACTGGATGTTTTTATGTTGTAACAAGAACAAGAAAAGAGCCTCTTTCAGAGAAGCAGCACGGCCTGTTTCCAAGACATGCTGGTGTGTGTGAGTGTCTGTGTGTGTGTGTGTGTGTGTTTTGGCAGACCAGTTCCAGTTCAGGGTTTATGTTGGAGAGA
>JAOXYL010000086.1:9222798-9236173 GCA_028564955.1 Terapon puta
CCGGGTAATTTGAGTTTTAGTGCCCCTGGTCTAGTTACTGTATTTAAAGTCTATCTTTTCTGTTGTTATCTTCTCTCACCACAGAGAGTTTGGCACTTTGGGGGTTCCATGGCAGCTCTCCGCCCCCTCCATGGGTCTCGCTACGAGCCGGGCAGGGGAACGAGTCCCTGGGTTTGCAGGAGCGGTACTTGCCGCTCGGTTTGGAGGCATATGGCTGCTCACCACCCGCAGTTTCAACGCGCAAAGACCTGGAGCTTCTCAAAAAAGCAACAGGACTACAATGACCAATGTGAACAACACAACTGACCTACCCGAAACACTCTTGCACACAGATACACCAACACACACAACCAGCTGATGAATGTGAACTGCTGAACCTTTAATTTATTAACAATGGCAAAGATGTCTACCATTTCAGTTGGAGAGAGGTGTTGTGTACTGAACGGGGTGAGTATTTTAATGATTTTATTTCTGCGTGTGTATGTATGAGTATGCTTTGGGGCCGTTGAGTCAATGCACTTTCCTTTTTAAGACACAACTTGCCTTATCAGCCAAAGTGATCAAATGGAGCTTTATAATAACTCTTATCTTTATCTTGGACAGTAAAAAAAAAAAAACAACCCAAAGCAACTTTTGACATCTACCTACCGATCTTATTATTTATTATTATGTGGTAAATGAAAATGAATTGCATTGAGTCTGAAAACAGAACATGACGCATTTGACACACACAGGCCACGAGGAAATTACGAAAATAAATTGCATTGTCCCTGAAATGAGGCGGCGTTCGATTGGGACTGACAGTGAAGCGAGATGGATTAGATGCGCTCGGGTCAAAGGGAAATGATGAAAATAAATGCATCTGAGAATTACACAGCAAAATTTAGCCAACACATGTTCATGTAGTGTAAAAACAGAGCCAGTGGGGAAGGTGTGGTAACTATGAAGAACATTTGATGCAAAACAAAGTCATAACAAGCCATATTGATATTGATATTTAAATGGTTGTGTAGATGTTATGGTAATTTGCAGTGATATGAATCCAGCTGTTTTGCCTTTCCAACATAGAAAAATGGCATTAACCACATCATTTAGTACTACAAAGGCCATTATTGACTTTCCACAAATCCTCACTTGCACCTTTGAGCTTTTTTTTTTTTTTGTCAAAACTGAATCTTTGACTAGAAAACCTCTGATCATCGTGCAGCTGTACATCTGAAGACTTTAAGCACCTTTTTTTTCACGGATTCCTACAAGGACTTACTGGATCTTTTTGTCTCGTATTTTTATTTATCTCTTCACAGCAATAGCCTCTAAAGTGCTGGCCACATGTACAGCACAAATATATATTATATATATATATATATAAAACTTTTTTTGTTTGTTTGTCCAAACACAGTTGAATGTTTTACCTTTTCATCTGCCTCATTTGTGATCTTTACGTGTTCACTGTTGCCAAAACCGTGTTTCAAAACAGGTCGCCTTTTTTTTTTTTTCTCTTCTTTCTTTTTTTTTTTTTTTTCTTTAGAGCTGGCACCCTGACTGTACAGCGGTGAGCAGCCAAACGCATACAGATCATGTACCAGCTGTACGGCATAAGGATTTATGTTGAGACTGTCAGAATATAATCTTTTAAAGGGTGTTTGGATGTGAGCAGGGCTCCCCCACTGAGCGAAGAGAAGAGTTCCTTTCTCTGTGTGCGTGTGTGTGTGTGACTGAGCAAGTATACACCAGAGAGAGATACTCTGGACAATTACCTTGTTGCCTTTTAACCACTCTACTGTTAAAAAGAGCTAAAGAATGAGAGAAATGTTTCCAACCTTTGCTGCCTTTTGTTCAGTGCTTTCCTTACGCTTTGAAGATGCATAAGACTTCTTAATTTTTCTTTTTAAAGTGAGCTTTGTAAATATGGTGTCTAATGTTATCACTCAAACTGTTCATGTAACAGAAATGTCAAACAGGTTGTCAATATTGTGTGTGTGTGTTTGCTGTTTTTTTTGTTTTTTGTCATTTGAAAAGAATTCCTTCAATGTGGGAACTCGGCTTTTGCTATGAAATTTGCCAATTAAATAAACATTTATGCTTTGTGGTTAAATGTTAATGTTATCATTTCCTTGCATCTGAGACATGCTATTAAGTCTTTATGTTCAGTGTGTTTCATGTGAGTTGTGCATCATCACCACTTGGGGGCAGTATAGCATTTTTGAATTCCTGCCCTCTGCCTTGAAATATGTCTCCGTACAAATTCTCATTTTTTATGTCTGAGATGCTGAAATAAAGTCAATATCAATAAATGGTATCCAAGTGAATGCACGAGAAATGTGTAACAAGTGTTGGCAGAGTAAGTGTGTGTTTTTGTTTTGTTTTTGTAATTTTGGGATATTATTAAAATCTTTTTTTTCTTTTTTTTTTTTCAGCTGGAGTAGCTTTTAGCACACTAACAAAATCTCAGTCAAACTGTAGCCTGAAAATAAGGATCACTGTTTATTTTGCCAACACAGAGGAAAGTGGCCAGGGGGATATCGTCGAGTTTTAATGAGCCTCTGGAGATCAAAGTTAACATCTTCCATCAAACATGTTATGCTATTAGATGTACACTAAAAATAAATGGCAAATGAGAGAACCAGATGCTTTTATTGCTCTAAATTATGGATGAGCAGCAAGTTACAGTGAGAAAATAATAAATTCACCATCCATAAGTTGCTCTAAAGTCAGCAAACCAACAACAACGTGTAAGATAAATGGATAAATAAAGTTGATAGATGGAGGGAGGGCCCTCATCAAATCAAAAACACGTGGTGTACCACTGGTGCCGATATCCTCACGAGATTGATCGCTTCTGTGTTCGCCAGTGTGTGTGTGTGGAGATCCTTGACAAGAACAGGATATAAAACCTGCCACTAACGAAATATGGTGCAGTCCTAACAGCCCACAGCCCACCATATGGCTCAAACAGTGAATTCACTTGTCCATAAAATGGTCTCTGACCATGAAGACTGAGTGCTCCCACACACTTCGCACCAATCTGGAAATGAGAGCGGGGACGCACTGGTGTGACACAGTTTGCAGGCACAACAATGCACACGAGGACGGCGGCTCCCTCTGACACCCAGGCATCTGTCGTAAAGATAAAAAAAAAAAAAAAAAACAACCACACACACACACTTTCTCACTGTTTCTCAGCAGTGGTCTCTGCAGTGTTTTAAGTATCTCTCAGCATACTGAGACACTTTCAGTACAGGCAGTGAGAATATTTCCATTCGATGTGTCACTGTGATAACATGTTTGAAAAGCTTTTTATTGACCTCTAATTGTGTGTGTGTGTTTTTAATCCTTTGACGATTATGTTTCTGTGCCACACGAATGGACTGAGTGTTCTTTACAGCTGAGTTTTAATTATGTAACACTCAGGCTTTTGAAGTGTGCAAATACAATTAGAGAAATGCCAAGGCTAAAAATGACAGTGTAGAGACTCCCGCATGCTGGAGCGTGGGCGGTAGCCTTTAGCAATACACTGTATATTGTTTTCATGAGAAGGGTATAGCTATAGCAACAGGCTTGCTTCATTGAAACACATCATTAATCTATTTCTTTTTTTCTGTAAATTCTTATTTCTAGTTAATCCACCAAGCTTTTGTTCTGCTCTTTCTAACCTTTATTCTAAAGGTTAAATGAGAAGCTGAAGAAGAAGTTGTGAGAAAAGAGAAACAGTTGGTTTCAGGTCTTTAGCTTCTCAGAACAATTTCTTAAAGATAAACAAGATACCAGTTTAATTTACAATGTAGTTAATTTCAAATAAATGATTTAAAGCAATTAAACCACTCTGGAGCCTGAAGGTGGCAGCAGGTTTTGACCACAGGGTGGTCAGAGTGATACGTTTTGTCTGTTTTTATTTACCATGACCAACTGATACTGTGTTTATGTCGGATAATAAATGAAGTTACCAAAATGTTAGTCCATCATCCAACAAAATTATGTGGTTGTTTTTTTGGGTGCTAAGTATGTTAATTTAGCTTTAGTCAATGCTAGCCATGTATATTTCAGTTCGCTTTTTTTTGGGTTTGACGTGCATACTTAAGCCATTTGTAACAACTGTAATTTTTTAAATGGTTTTATAGTTTTGAAATTTGAAATAATTGGAAAACAGCATCAAAATGTTGTGTATTTATTTGTATATCTTCTTAAAGAAAATTCAATGTTTAATGTCAGATTCTAGTCGTACCTGAATTTTGACTAAATGTGCAGTAATGCTGATTAATTGTTTTTAAATTTTTTGACCAAAGTTAATTCAAAACAATATACACCAGTAAATATCTGACCTGACTACTAGTTTTAGGAGACAATATCTTCCTGTAAGCTTTAAATGAGTGGATTTCTGGTGTGAGCATGTGCATATTTGCATAGAAATAAAGTGTGTGTGCAGAGCACCAAGTATTCATTAGCTGAGTCTACCCAGGAGCTTTGCAGCCCAACAGTTTAGTTTATTCAAGGTAAATTCATCTGGATTCCCCAACTCGCCACATTGTATAATTTTTTAATCTCACCGTTCAATCAGTTTAGCGGTTCCAGTTGATTCCCCGCTGATGCTCGGTGATGGTGGTCCTGAATAATTAAACAATTCTGACAGCCGTGCAGGGGTCCGTTTCCATGACAACCCCTCTCCCGGTGTCGTCACTGCCCTGAGGAGCAATGTAAATCCCCTGTCTGCTTAATGTCACCGTAACAGTGGCAAAGTGGCACACAAAGAGTCGCAGTTTGGGGGTCAGTGGGAGCTTTTTGATTACAGGTCTGGCCTTGGTTTCATCTCGGCTCTGCGTCGTCACGCTGGGGAGGTGTGGCGGATCACCTGTGACCACACCAGGAGGAAGCTCCTTTGTTATCATGACTCTAAAAAGTGGTTTTAAGGGGCCACATGTGACAAAATATTATCACAACACTCAGTTCCCAGCTCTATACAAGGTTTACAAAAGGTTTATGGCACAGCTGAGGGAAGCCAAGTGCATTTTTGTTCGGCCTCCTTCAACATAACTCCATATAGCAACCCGTGCAGTATAGAAATTGACCACAATCAGTTCCACTATGTAATGATGAGTCAGTGCAGGTGGGTGGGATTGCTTTAAGGTCACAGAGGGAATATTTTAATGATGTCCGTAATCTTTTCTGACAGTATGTTGACACATCAATGCTTCAGAGAGGGATACTCCCTCCACACAACACACACACGCACGCACGCACACACAGTCTCCTGATCTCCCCTCACACGCAACACCACTCAGACATAGTCAATTACCCTTTAACATCAAATGGTTCATCAGCTCCCCAGCCCATTAGACAGTGAATTAACCTTATCTACCTGTAGAGGAAGAGGTATGGGTGTGACGGTTATAGCCTTGTACCAGTCAGAGCATATTACCAGGAAATATGCCGCGTACTTTCCACGCAGCACGATGCCGGCTAATCAGGTCCTGAGAAATGCAATAAAAAAAGGATTATGAATCTTTTTTCTATTATTATTGTCAAAAGTGCTTATGCCTTGTTTTAATCATACACTCAATTAATATGTGGCTACGTGTTGTGTTTGGGGACTTGAAGCGGCCGTGAGATGTTTACATGCTGAAACCCAGCGTGGGATTTTAAAAGTCAAACTTCCAAGTTCGGTGAGCTCCCCTTTGATTTGCGCGCTGTGCCCCCCGAGTCAGTGGATGGTTCAGATGAGATGAAATTGCTCCATGTGTGTAACCAACATTAAGAGATGCTTTAATTAGCTTAAATGTAATGCTCATTTCGTTTAGCTGTAAAGAGACCTTGCAGATGCCGCTGAGGCTCAGATGTGTTGAGCACAACAGGATCGTGGCTGACGGCCTTTGCAACGTGTGTTTATTGGTTTGACCAAAATCTGCTCTCATGAAGCCGCTGCAGCGTTCTTGGAAATACGAGGCCATTAAAGTTTGGCAATCATGATGACGATGATGACTATGAAAATGATGATAATGATGGCAGTAATCACGCCTGATGGTGCCAGCCTCAACCCCCGACTAAACCAATTCTTGCTGTGAAACCAATTGCCTGTTGAGACAAATCAAGTTGAGACATGAAGTGTGGTTACCAAACCAAGATAATTATGGTTCCCTGGAGAAACAGTACCAGATTTGTGTCCGCTGTGACTGACCAAACACCGGGGCCCGCTGGGAGCTGCTGCTCCAGGCTGTCGCTGACACATCTGATCCTGCAACCCAGCCAAAATCCACTTTTGTCAACCCCCCAAGGGCCCATACTCAAACATGAGTGAGCGTCTCAGAGGGTTTACCCTGTTAGCCCAAAGACAGCCTGAAGACATGCACTTAGTTACCACAAAACTACGTGCCCTGATAACCATTTCAGCTGACTTGCTCAGTGCAATCGTGCGTCCTTTAATAACAGTTTCTGTATTTCAGATTTTGTGATTTCTGTGTGTTGGAGGGAGAGCAATGCCATGAGATGGACTGAAAGGCATCACTACACTTTCTGATTAGATATAGATTTTGTGCGTCCTTAGGTGAAGCTAAGACCTCACTATTTTTATTTCTATTTAAGTCTGGATTGGATTGGATCGTCTATACCGTTCTTGCTTTTCAATAAAATATGGAACCATAAACAATATAAACACCTATGAAAACCACACTGACTCTCATCAGCTGAATGTGTGTGTGCATGTGTGTTTCACCGTCTATCTTGCCTTAGGTGAGGCGTTTGTCCACAAAATACAGGGCATGAAAGAACATATAAAGTTTCTATCACTGCTCAGAAAAGTTCTGTTCTTTTCCCCGCTCTTGTTTGTGTTAATGAGGTGGTCATCATCTGCACAGGTGAAACCACACGCAGACGAAAATGGCTTTCTGTCCTCGCTGAGGGTTTAGTTGAATTGGTTCTCATTAAAGTTGAAAGCCTTGTCCACCTGTACTCTCATGAAAAACACTTAGTCCTTAGTCTTTACAACTTCAGGTCAAAATGGCAAACAAGCTTTTAATGTCCTCTTTATTCCTTCATTTTACCTTCCACGCTCTTCATCGTCCTCCTCCACAACCTCCTCCTCCTCATCCAGTGCCTTTTCCACAATTACTGTCTCTTCTTATTTGTGCCCTACGTGGAGCGTTTGTAAGAATGAGAACCGCCCTCACTGTTTATCACAGTCAGGTAATGGATTACTAATTGCCATGCTGTTATGAGGACCTATTGTTTAAGATGCTACGCCTCTCTTAATTGCTTTATCTTGCTCACCCACTCTTTTCTTAGGCCCGTCTCTCTCTGATTTGAGCATGTTTAAGGTTTATTTAGAGCGTACTGAGCGTGAGGCTTAAGGGGGCTTATGTTGATGGTGTGTGTGTGTGTGTGTGCGTGTGTGTGTATGCGTGTACGTGCTTGTGAGCGTATGCAGCAGGTGTGCGCGGTTACGTGATGGAGCGGCGTGGAAACGAATGAGGCCCTGATCAGCACCAGCTTGTACCTGATGTGACAGACCGCCATTAGATGAGCCGTTTTAACAATCTCGCCGCTGCATCGGCGCAGACAGGCCATGACGGGGAGAGGGAGGAGAAGAGGCTCGGGGAGGTGGGGAGAGAATGAGGATGGATGGAAATGCAGAGCGTGGAAAAGAGACGAAAAGACGAAATGGGGGGGGGGGGGGGAAATAAAAAGGGAGAGAGGAGATTTGTTATGGATGGATGCCGGTGGGCCAACTGAGACGTTATGTCATGCTCATGTTTCCAGACAACAGAGAGGCAACTTGGGGCCCTAAAATGATCAGCAGCTCGACAGGGGCCCCTCACTGTCGTCCCACAAGACGACTCCTCCCCTGTGTTGCTGTGGCATCCAAGTGATCTCTTCATTAATTCATAGCAGAGTGCCGAACTAAATTCGCGCTCGTTAGCCACCCGCTGTTTACTTTTCTCTATTTGCTATCATTAACTGGCCTCCTTTCAAACGGTGTGTGCGTACGCATGTGTGTGTGGTCATGTGTACGTGCGTGTTCGGGGGGGTTGGGGAGGTGATGGTTTTGGGGTGGGCATCATGACAACCTCACCTAGCAACCTGGCCCGGTGAGAAGCTCAAAGGGTCTGGATCACTGGGGGTGACACAACACGCGGAGTCTCCCACCCAGCAGCCCCTGCAGAGTAACTGTGACTCAGGTGCTTTTGTTGATGACGTCCCACCTGCCGGACGCTCATCAGGCCCGGGCAGCAGCCGGATCTGCAGGAACAGGTCCTCCCCGGCACCCGAGCCTCCATTCTCTTCCTGTCACCTCCGCTGAAACACGAGGCCTCGCCAGCTTATGACAGGAAACTGATCAGCCAATGAGGGAGCGCAGCGGGGACGTGACGAAATGGGACGCCGCCACCGCCTCGTCTTCATCCCCGCGGACATTCATTCGATCTTCATGGCCGCTAGTTGAGAGATGTTTTGTGTAGAGGTGCAGCACGAGAAGAAGACCTCTCTTCTTTCTTCATCTCCTTCCTCTTTCCGCCTTTTCTGGCTCAAACACAGACAAGGCTCTTCATAACAAGCATTCAAACAAATCAGCAAACAACACAGAGGTTAAGATTGTTGTATTACCTGCGATAATAGCACATTTTGGCTGGTCTTGGTGGTGAGGCTGTAACGAGATGATTGCGGATTGTCTGGATCCTTGCCGTCGGCCCAGCGTCTCTCTTGGATCTACAGATGTGTTTTAATAGAGACTGACAGTGTGACACGCGCGCGCACACACACACACACACACACACACATGTACACCGGCTGCGTCATGCCCTGTCTTCCAACACGCCTCCACTAACAGAGGGACGTCTTGCCCACCTGTGGCTTCTGACTCCTGGAGCCAGCCATCTTCTCTCAGCCACCATTTCTCTCTCCTTCCAATCATCTGGCTTTTCCCCCCTCTTTCCTCATCTACTCGTGAAATTCATCCAGCTTTTCACCTTTTTCAAGTGTTTTTTTTTTTTTTTTTTAAAGGAAAGAAGGACCTTTGCTTAGAAGAGGATTCAGAAGTTCAAGACTCGGGTGAAGTAAGGGTGAGAGGAAAGCGATTCCCAAAGGAGCCTCAGAGACCTTCAGAGTGGTAAGACATCGGCCATTTTGAATTTGAACGCTCTCTAGGAGATGAAGCTTAGGCTAAGTGTATTAAAGATGTAACCCAAAGGTCAATGATTTTACTCACACACACAGAAAGTTGGATGAAGTCACCAGTTGAGAAGAAAGTAGTGGAAATGAGGACACAGTGATCTGGCGAGTAACAAAAAAAAGTGTTACTTTTGGGATCCCTCTTGTCTGGGATTGTGCTGATTTTTATTGGGTGATGATGAAAAATGCATGATGTCAGCCGTAGTAACAGATCAATGCTGAGAAGTGGTCGGCTGCTGGCGTGCTGAATAAATGATAGTCGTCTCCCCATATTCCCTCTGTTTCTCTCTTGCTTTGCGCCTCCATCTGTTGGCCGTTGGACACTGAAGCGACCATATGCTCTCTATGTATAAATCATCCACAATGTCCTGCTCTCTGTTAGTCTGATAAAACATGCATTTCACACATTTTCCAGAACAAGCCTGTCAGGGCTTTTCTGTCCTCTATAAGACTTGTGTCCTCCCTTAAATCTTGAAAGTTTCTCTTCTTTGAGAGCACATTAATGTGATGTTTTCTCCCTCACACATGTGAAGACTGGACATACAGTATTTCTGCCACTCTGAAGTTTAGTTTTTATATATTTTGAAATCTTCCTTTTCTCTAAGCTTAAGGATTTGGTCACGACCATTTCTCTCTCAGCGGAGGACTGTCATTATAGAGGGAATTTGTGAGCCTGTGTGTGCAAGTGTGTGTGTGTGTTTTTGTGCGTGAGAGTGCACACGCCTCGGTCTCTTCTCCATGATTCAGTGATTAGTAACTTGTCTCCAAGCCGGTCTGTGGCTGTCGCTCAGACACAGATGAGCCGTTCCTCATTAGTGTGTGTGCCGTTCGGACAGAAAGCCAGCGCTAGTGAGTCACTCGGCCCCCCTCCACACACACGCGGACGTAAATACACATGCGAAAATTACAAATGCATCATTTGGCGAGCATATTGGGAGTATCATGGGTTCGCTGGCCATCACTTAGACTGTTGTCAAACAGCCTGTGAGATGTGTGGGCGTGTCAGCAACAGTATGGACAGTTTTGGTGACACTTCTCTCCAGGAGCCTGCGTTCACTTTGGCTCGTCTAACTATTACAGCTCGACAGCTATTTGGGTTTTTCCCAGCCGAATTAAAAAGAAAGGTTGAAACAGCAGAAGAAAGAAAATGACTGTAATTGCATCATGTGTCTTATTTTAGTACATTTATCACTTTTTATAGTCTCATCGTGATTTCTATAGTTGTAGTCTTTGGACTGGGAATGAGTATTTTCTTTAAATAATGTGCCTGATGCACACAGAGAGTCTACTTTAGAGAAATTCACAAATCCTGAAACAGACATATTGTCTGTGAATGCTGTGTGTGAATTATTGATGGCATGAGCCTGCTTAAAAATGCATCCCCAACCTTTCTGTCGCACAGAGAGAGGAAGCAGTAATTAGTGTTCGGATATGAGAGGAGACGGGCTAATTATGAGGTGGGTAAACACGGTAGCCCTTGCACTCTTTTAGGATTAAACTTTTTTCAAACCGATTCTGCAAGTATATACATCTGTGAAAATGCCACATTGTGACTTATTGTCCCTGATTTCCATGACCTAGCGGGTCTGGTTTCAGCTGAGGGAAAGGTTATGAGGGCGGAGGGAGGATGAGAGAAGGTGAGGAACGTCTCCTTCCTTTGGCATAAATGCATAGTAAAGGAAAAAAGAGATGTAGGTGGTGAAGGGGTCTGATTATGAAAAGATAAATGCAGAATTCGAGAAAAGCCACTTATAAAAGACCATTCCATTTTCAAGGACAAGACCATGCTGAATTCATTACAGCAATTTTCTACATTGATTTGCTCATTTCAGTGAGGTGGCTACATGCCAGACTGCAAGTATGGCACTCACAGCTAAATGAATAAGAAAAAAAAAAAAGATTAAAAAAAGTATGGAGGAATGGATGGATGGGGAGTAGGGATTGCTGCAGATGGGAGGAAATGGCGAGAAGGTGGAGGAGAAGTGAACAAAGGGCAGCTCAAGTCGAGCTGGATGCAACGAAGCTTGAGAAGTTTGACTGTCAAATCTGCTGAAGGAGTGGCAGGTGTGCTGGAGTCTGTCACATTAAAACTACTGATTAGTTGGCATTAGTGTGGAGCTCCTGGATGGATCCCGCTCTATTTAAGGGTTTAGTTTCAGTATTTCTTCCAAATGGCACAGTACTTTCTCTAGTGTAAAGACAGTGGCTATATTTTTGTATTTTATAATTATTTGTCTGTTTCGACGGTCTATTTGCCCTGACATATTGATATTATACGTATGTAGATGGTCAGTGTAAGGATTAGAAAAGATGCTTTTAGCAGCGTAATCAGATCTTCAGCACCATAGAAATTAATAATAATCACCATGAAATCAGATTAGGAGAAAACTGATCTGTTAAATTGAATAAGGGGAGAGTAAAGCGTTGCATACTGAAGATCTTTACGTTTTCACGCCTTCATGACAGCGGTGAAGATCTCTATTTCTTGTATTTTGATTTTAAGGATATTTCGTTTGTTTGTTTACAGTGCAATACTACTTAACTATTAAATCCACATCCTGCAGGTGTTATCTTTCTCATCTATTTGGTAATTGGAAACATTAATTCGCCATGTCTTTGCAACACATTCAATTATCTGAAGCTGGAATACTTATCACACTAATAATAACACCTGAACACAAAAATGTTTCGAGAGCTAATCCTCTGCACAATGTTTTCATCTAAAAGCAGTTTGAGAAAAAAACCCACACAGAGTCAAAGTTCAGGAGGAGTATAAGTTCAGAAAGTTTTTAAATACTTCTTACAGCTAACAGGCCGTTAAAACAGACCTGCACATTAACCTTATAAACACAGTGTGCAACAATTCATAACTTGGATTTTTAATGACCTTAAGTCCTCTAACAAATTTAATTGCCACTTTTAGTGAATGCAATGGATATAAAATAACTGTGATCGTCTGTGAGGAAAGTATCACCCTGAAATAACGATAAATGAAGCTTCACAGTGGAGGTAATGTGTTAGCTCAGTGGAAATAACATGCCAACACGAGTCTTATGAAACCATACTCACTGTGCACGTTTTCAACACGTTGCATCAGGCTTACAGGACGAAGGCCGTCGAACCAACAGATCCTTTGTAAAAGAAGAACATGACACAGCAGCCAATTTCAATTTGATAAGATTAATAATTATATCAGTGGTGAAGACTACAGCTGTTAATATTGAAACAGTATTATAGTTTTATGCTTTGATGTTATAAATGTCATAATGTAATAGTCGCTTGTCATTTGAGTGCCAGGCAATTAAAAAGTGGTTGCACAGAGAGAAGATCATTACAACAGACATTTTCTTACCTTCTTCTATGTCTCTCTCTCTCCCTCTCTGTCTGACTGTGTCCTCCAGAGGAAAATGACGAGGAAATCTCACACTAGAAGAGTTCTGACCCCGCTGTGCACAGAGATAAAGGTAGGAAAAGCACTTCCTGTTCCCTCGGGATCTTCACTATAAGAGACAGATAATGCATCGGGAAAACCCCCCACACATTTTTTTTTAGCATGAGTTAATAACTAGGCATGTACACACTGTATATATTTACATTTACTTTGATTTATTTCCATGTACAGAATGAACTAATTAGGATCAGAAGGATGTTCCAAGCTCATCTAGAAAATTGTCAGAACAGCTGCTTTTACTGCTGCTAATTAATTTCAGATGCTTGGTCATATAATTAATTATCAACACTTCAAGGGATTTCTTTTACAAAATTTGTAAACTTATTGAGATGATGTGTGCACATTGAAGTCACTGAGACTTGAAAATTGGCTTCAAAACACTCAATTATGAAATACTTTAAACGTAAGAATTTGTAATCAGTTTTTTAATTTAAGAAACATTAAATAATTTGAAGCCAGGTGTTACAAGCTGGGGTACCATGTTTTATTTGTAATGAATTCTAAGCTCAGACTTAGAAACAGCCAAAGCTCCAGATGCATAAAAATCAGATAAACTGGCATCAGATGAATGATTATATCCACAAGCTCAATTTGTGTATTTAAATATGGATGAAACTATTTCCTCTAATGTGTCTTTCTCTGTGGCGGTGATGGTGCTATACAGCACTTCAGGATTAAAATAAAAGCATTTCTTTTCTTTCCTTATGGCTGCTGGAAAGAGATGCACTTTGATCATCAGTGAACTTTGAGATCAAAAAGTTGCGTCTGGTT
>JAOXYL010000086.1:9242526-9265663 GCA_028564955.1 Terapon puta
ACACACACACACAAACACACACACACATCTCTATATTGGTATCTGTTGCTCTCTTGTTATTTCACTCGATTTCCATTTTCTTCCTTAACACCTGCTTCTCAGTGTGCTGGGGTGCTTGTAGTGCTTCAAAATTCAGAAATGCTCTATGTCTCTTTGGCAGGATCCGTCAGACTAGTGGGAATTTCTTCATAGTTATTGTGGCAGTGATGAAACGTCTCTGTGATATGGATCCGATGGATCTGGGTGCCCATCTGCTCTATTTTTTGCAACGTAGAACTTCACTGATGTTTATGGATCAAGGGCAGAGTAACTAAAGCTGGCTGCTCGCTGGTGCTCGTGGACTATCACACTTAGCCAATCTGTGGGGGGATATTTGGCATCGATATCTGAGCTGGCTGATGTGTGGGAGACAGAGATATGCACAGTTGGAGATACGAGATCCATCTCTGGTTTTTCACTTGTGGCCCAGTAACCAGTGCTATTTTGTATTGCACACATACTCTGATATAGACATGTTTTTTTAAGTAATGCTACTGGGAAGTCGACAGGCCATCAGTCAGTTTTGTGTTTAAAGACTATATAGATGTAAAGATGTGTGGATTTTTAAAAAGCTCTGTCAATATATTGTGCACCGTCAGAATATGTGTGTGCTCCCATCTTTTTTGTCTATTTGCATGTGTGTGTGTCTGTACAATGACAAGCTAAGCTTAGTCCTCTGGGATTTGTGTTGCTTGGATATGAACCACAGAGTGATACCACCACAACACCACTGCTAGTCTCAAATCATTAGCCACTTTGTCATTTGTAATGGCCAGGTGTTTGTGTGTGTGTATGTTCTTGTGCTTGTTACTGGGTGAGTGAGTGGTCCTGTGTGTGTCACCGACTGAATGAGAGAGAGACTGAGAGTGAAGGATGGAAATTGAAGAAGAAAGTCGGTGAGAGCTGGAGAATTACTCCACAGGCGCTTTGAGCATCCAATACTCAGTGATAGCGCTGAATGAAAGAAAGACGAGGACCATTAGAGGCCAAGACAGATATGGAGAGTGAGGGAGAGGAGCATTAGAGAATTCAGCACTGTGAATTAAGTTTGTTTCTTTAAATCATTTTATTGATTACGCTGGTGCTTCTTTGCTATGGCAGCATGGTCAGCAGTGGAAAATGACTAAGGGCAGTGAGACACATACACCAGAATGATTAGAGGCCTTTAGGTTTTTGCTAATATTGGTGTTATCTTGATGATGCTGTTGTTGGTGACCCTCTTGTACAACATGTCAAGTTTAATGGTGCCACCAATATTGGACTCTTTGGGGCATGTTTGGCATATGCTGCAACAATTTTGTTGAGATGGTTTTTCCAAACTTTAGCTGGGATATGTACATGTTGGAGTTTGATGAATTTTGCTGTGTTGGCTTGAAGTAACTCGATGTAAATAGCATGAGGAAGCACAAACTCAGTTTTGACAGCCATTTTTGTTTGGACAAAATTCAAAATCAGTGTAGCATACATATAGCTTTCTCTTCTTATCATTTGTGTATTATCTTTACACATCTATTGAACAGTATTTTACACTTGTTGGACCTTCTGTTTATGTGAGTCTGTGAGGGTAGACATTAAGTGTGTGATTAAGTGTGCGTCTGTGTCATGCTTCTTTCTTATTTGCCATGTGGATGCCCTGCAGTTCATCAGGCCATCTGTGGATCACAGAGGCCTTCTGCTCAGTACAGCCAGATAATTCCACTGTCATTTTTACAGCAAGATAAATAAGTTTTTTCAGGTTTAAATTGCATTTGTGATGTCTGCCTGTGTGTACTTTAATGTGTGAACCAGTTTGTCACGAGGACTCTCCTTTGGAAAATACGGCAATTTGAGATAGGATGGTGGAGTCAAAGCCTTGCAGCTCACACCATCAGTCTGATGCCTCCGGCTGTAATGAGCCTCATCTCGTGTCTCAGTGGGATCACAATAGTCCTGAAGACAGACATTTTGCTCATTGTGATCACCCCTGGCTTCAGGACATGGCATCAAAATCTCCCAAAGCCCACTTCTTCCCATTCATTAGGGGTCTTCAGTCACTTTGAATGGGTTCATTGGCAGTATGCGTTTCTTGAGATTTCTCCAATGTTAAGATCAAATAAAAAGTTACACCAAAACTGCAAAAATTCTTTTTAACCAAAACATGCACTGTCACTCATGTATAAAACAGCCATAATCTGGCAAAATGTCAATGTGTCATAGATAAAGCTAGTTAACAAACTGAAGAGGCTCGAGTAAAGGGGGAGTATGGACATGTCCAAGTAACATTGAACCCGGACACTGTCTGTAAAGACACATCTCCACTTCCACTGTACAAAAATGAAGCCAAAACACCAAATCCTAAAATAAGAATATTAGTTCACCTATACACCTGCCCAAGTGATTAGTAACTGCTAAATAATGATCACCTACTACTTCCTGGAAAAACACCTGTAATTGACAACTGTTAATTGTGATGTCACAATAGCATCAGATGACTAACTGAAATTCAAACTTGCTAGAAAAACAAGCACTTGAGCAAAGTTTTTTATGGGCTGCTATTAGTGTGATTATTATACACTTGTGTATACTGTGGGAATAAGAACACTTAGTACTGTAGATTTAACGCAAAAGGTTAGATTTGGTTTTGTTATTGAAAATTCAGTTTTTTCTTTTTGGATCCCCTGTACCCAGGAGAAACAAAACTGAAAATGTGTGAATCACTGTATTGGGTTCTCATTACAATGAACCCATGTGTGATATTACTTCATGAGACACAGGCCGGAAACAAGCCAAGAGTTTTGTCGGTTCCTATGGAAACGGTGCATGGTTCAGCAATTTGTGTTGTTTTTAAAAGGGACGCTTTTAGCACAAAGATCAGTGGCTTGCACACTTAAAAATGTTTTCTGTTCAATCTGGCATTTGCTCTTTTGCAGCTTGGTTGCGCGATCAGCCAAATGACGACTTTTCAACACATTTTAGTTTTGAATAACATTAATAATAGGTTCAGAGCCCTGCTGGGTGCCTGGACTCTCCCACAGCAAAGCTTGAATTTAAGCTCTTTGATCATGTCAGTGACATATTCTGAAAATGAGAATTACTTTTTTTATTATGCTTAGTTAAGGAGTTTGTTTCCAGTTGTCAGTAGATAGTTATGTACTCATATTAAGTACAGTAACAGACATACATACAGACATAGCAGAAATATGAACAAACAGCTGTACAACGTCAGATGCAGCCAATTATCGTATCATCAGTGTCATCCGGAAATTTTGACAAGAAGGTCTGCAGAGATGCAGTCACTGGTGAAAAGAGAGTTGTTGGATGAGGACACATTTCTTTCCCAAACGTCATAGTGCTCTGTCTGTCCGGAAGTTTGTGATTTACTGAGGTGAAGTCTGGAAGTTTTTTGTCGCAGTATGTAGTGTTGTTTCATGTTGACTGTCTTGCTTACCGATCCATTTGTGTGCAGAATTTTTGTGGGGACCAGTATAGTTTTGGACACACGAGTGAGACCCTGTCTTGTGTTTTCTTTTTTGTTGCGAAGATACAGAGAAATAATAAACCTCCACAGATTAATTACTTATTACAGTCTGTGAAGTACAGTCAAGTATTTTTGAGGAAATGAGCCAGCAGGGTTAAACGTGAGTGTGCAACAAGTGAGGCTGTAGCTTCCCTGTTCACAGTAGATGGAAAAAAAACATCTTGTTACTGTGAGAGGCTTTGGGAAAAAAAGTGAGCCTTATGAGCGAAGCAATTGCTTTTTACCATGTCTGTTGCCCAGTAAATGTTTTCTGCTCAGCCCATTCTCATGCTAGAGAAAATTCACAAGACTGTTGAGGACGTTTGTCAAGTTATTGAACTTGTTACACCAGAAAATACGAAAAACAAACAATGAAACCCAAATAACAAGTCCCAAACATGGACTGGATATTGAATTAACTATAAAAAATGTCAAAAAATGAAAACTGCTCTAATTACATAAGAGTACATCAGTAAAAAGTAACTAACTACATACTAATTCACATATAAATGACTCCCTCCATCTTACTCCTCTAAAGCATGTGAGTTTCATGTGAGTTGCTGTATAAAATATAAAAATTTTTTTCATTGGGGTTTAATGTATGAATTGATCATTCTTGCTAGGGTTCAGTTTATATTTATCATTAAGTCTATTTTACATACATTTGAATAAAATGACAAGATTACTTTGGTGATTTTTCTACTATATTGTATTTCTCTTCACTGCCACCCTTTCATCCATTTACAGTGAAAATATGGTCTCTGATCTACTGCAACGTTAAAAGTGAGCAGTGGTATTATACCAGCCGTCTCATCACGCAGAGCTCTGCCTGTTGTGTTTTTGTTGAATATGATATGAGGATGGAAAAGAGGCTCCTTTTGCTGCTTGAATGCAGTTGGATGACTTTAGGTAAAGATAGGTCTCTCACCCTGATTTTCTTTGTCTTACATGTGCATTTTGCAGCTTAGCCCTTTTTTATCAGTTCACTTGTATTTTACGATACTATCTATCTTTGCGTAAATTTAATGTCACACTCACTGATCAGTTCCCTACAAATCGAGTATAAAATGTGAATGTCATACAAAATTTATTTGAGATCACGTTGAACAGATTTTTGCTGCCTCGCAGAGATAAGCCTTCTAATGCCCCCTTGTGGCTAGCACTGTAAGAGACTAAGAATTAAGAGACCACTGAGAACAAAAATAATTTATCATGCATGAGCTGAAATTGTGTTAGATCTCAGCTTTATTAAAAAAAGAAACCAACAATAGCTAGTTTTTTGTTATTGACATACGTGGGTGATGTGGTTAGCCATTGCAAGGTAGTGCTAAAGCCAAGTGTGAAGAAAGAGGGACTGTACAGATGGTCTGGTAATGCCATTTGCTTGGATCCCACTAACACTGTTATTGTCTGAGTAAAACTTTGTGTTATTTATTTTATTTTCACTCTTTAAAGCCACTATGTGTGTTGTAAGTGTAATTGTTCTCATTAATATATGTTTTGCATTTTAATTATGATGTCATGATAAACAAAATACAAGGCTCTGATGACCTTTCCTATTGGGCAAGAATAGAAATATATCAAACATTCAGTCAGCAACTTTTTTTGTTGCTTTCACCAGGCAAAATGGCAAAGTAAGCGTGTCATAACCTTGAGTTATTTGATAACATAAGAAAACACTGCTGTTCAGTTACGAGCGGACTGAATTTTACTGAAGCTCCAACAACTTCTTCATGCTGATAAGTCTGTTTCCGAAGCCGATATCATGTCAGTTTCAATAATATTGTTTATTATTGATGCCATAGTAGATGGTATATTTGCATTAAAATGCATTATATTTAAAGGTGATCTCCCAATTTTCATGAGTGAGGCAGAGTAATAAAACTGCCATTCATTATAATGCATTCCAGTACAACACCATTACCACCATCAGTGTGGCTATATTGAAGTGTGGCTATATTGAATCACAAGATTGTACAAGTATGTAATGAACATTACATGTCTTACGGCAGATACCCAATATTAATATCTCAAACTTATTTCGTGTATCTGTATATTATAACTTTATCAGTCATAACCGTGTTTTATATTTAGTTGAGTTTTACGTTTTTTTTTAAATACACATTCATGTATGTTGTTATGATAAACCTCCTTCATACGGGAGCAGTACACAGTCATCAAAGTGTGTGGATGGGACCCATGCTCTGTTTGTAAATCATTAGCCTATCGTGATACACCTCATACTAATTAAACAGATATTAAGTAGCAAAGGGATGCAGAAAGACGGGAGAGCCATCTGGAGAAGGATTCATGGGCAGCAGACAGACAGAGAGAGTTTCAGGAGTCCCCACACATCTGTGTCCACGGCACCAAACAAACCGGGGCGTACCAGCACCAAAACACGAAGACACAAACTTGTTTTGTCTCTCATTTAAGAGTAATAATAGTTATAGTTGTAATAGTAGTAGTAATTGGCCTCTCTCAGTAGCTGTCATGCCACACGTGTGATTTTAATTTCCCTAGCAATGAGTCTGAGTCATAACCAACCTGAGGCTGGGCTGCCGGCATGCCAACGCAGCTAAGTCCTCAACATTTTAATCTGCTTAACACACGTTTCAGTGGCAGACCGGTAGTACAAATAAGCCGGTTATTTGATGGCAGTGATGGTGTGAGTGTGTGTGTGTGTTTGTGTGTGTGTGTGTATGTATGTAGAGGGTGTTGACTGACATCCGTAGCAACAGTAGCTTGGAAACAGCCCCAAGTCTCATGTAGAGTTTGCTTAAGCGGTGAACGCGGTGGGAGGTGTTAGATAGTGGGAGAACGTGCTGAGGAGACAAAGAATCTTTTGGGAGGATGAAAGCGCTCGTTTGTACGTGATCATGATCGTGTTCGCGTGCGTACGTGAGACAGAGGAGGAGAGCGAGTGCGTGACACAGATGGAGCTTTAAGTCGAGAGAGTTGAGTAGGCATGGTAATTTTGAGACGTCCAAGGGGGTTAGGTGTTACAAATGAAAGTGGTACATTTTTCTCTCTCTCTCTCTCTCTCACGCACACACACAAACACAAAACCTCTTCTTTTTTGTTGCTGAAGCCTCACTAAGGAGATCTTCTCCCTAGATACCATTCAGAGAGATGATGTGGATGGTGAACTTTTAAGGCAGGGGAATGGAAAGGGCAAAATGAACTCCACGCCCATGAAAAAGAAGAGGGAGGGCAAAGGAAAAGAAAGAGGAGAGGGTTTGATAAGGTCGCAAGGCAAACTTTTGTTGCTGTGGCAATGATTCCTCAACTCACCTTGCTGAGGTAATGACCACAGCTGACCTGACAGACATTATCTTTGTGTGTGTGGTGTGATTATAAGTGTGGAAAGCGTTTTCTGACCTTAGAAACACTCATCAGGGATGCTGCAGTTTGACTCCAGTTGACTCTTCCACTGAACTATCTGTGAGTTTGCCTGCTCTGTCTGTTTTTGTCTGGTTGAATTACTTAAAAATAGAAAAAAAGAAAATACAACGTGCAGACAGGAAAACACGCACGGGTGTCAGACAACATGTGATCGGCACTCATCGAAATTGCATCAGGCTTTTTTATTTATTGCCTCTTCTTTCTCCATGTTTTATCTTCCCGACCCATTCATCACCCTCTCTTTTTTTCTCCGCGCGATTTAAGAGAGGGAGCGGTATTATGACATCTCTATAATCCTTTCTCTCTGCGCGGCTTTTGGATCATTTGTTGAAGTGAACTGTGAGAGAATACTGTGAGAGGCTAATGAATTAAATTGAGGAGCTCTTTTTCATTACACCACAGTGACTGAAGCAGGCTGTTGTCCTTAAGTTAGCTTTGTCTACACTTTGTGCTTCTTATCCTCCAGGCCAGCGTGCTAATTCTGAGTGACAGGTTTAATAGAAGTGAGATCACTTGATTGCATGTATTTGTGAAATCCGCTCTACCTTGAATGTAAGATTAAAAGTTTCTCAATGGGTTTATTATCTTCTGTTTGAATGATACACACTCAGATACAAACACACACAGAAAGAAACCTGAACACGTGGAGGGAAGTAAATCAGAAATGTCTGAATGAAGGTAGCGTTTGAAGGTTTCTAAAGTACTGAAAAGGTTAATTAGAGACACTTGTGTTTATTATCACCAAGGGCAGGATGGAGTAAACACACGTTCATAAACACAGGACATGGTGGCTTGCCAGAGCAATATATAGCCCCTTACAAAAGAACATGATTTGAGTTGCTCCCCGTATGGATTTGTCAGATTACTGGCATGGGTCCTGATCAAAGCTTTTTTAAACCCTCCTCTAAGCAGCCGCGCTCTGAATTCCTTCCGCTAATTTATCCTCAGACGGAGGAGGAGAGGAGCAGAAGTGGAGAGCGAGACGCAGACAGAAACGTTTCAGAGATGCTCAGTCATGCCTCAGCCAAAACTGTTTCCATTAGAGCGAGAGTTCACATTAGATTACTGCTGTTTTGTATGCAGAAAGGAATGATAACTCTTTCATTTCACTTACTCTTTTCAGAGAAATTAGGCTTTTTTCCTGCTGATTTTGGTGCTGCGTGTTGATCCCATAAGCAAGGCTTGATCATGAGATCTCTGTCGGCAACACTGTTACACTTTTTTTTAAACCTGTCATCAACACTATTCTGTTTTTGTCTGTTTCATGCATTTTAGAATTGATCTGGATTTCTCCCAGGAATTGTTCGGTGGAAGTGTTGGGAGCTCCAGTGCCTGACAAATGCAATGATGCAGACAAAAAAACAACATGGAGCTACTGACAGATGTCACGTTGTCTTGTTTCTCATAGAGTCTGATTCTGGTCTTGTAAAAAGGTAATCGTTGCTTCTGACATCAGGTGAGGCGGCTTGTCTCCTCTATAGTATTCGGCAGGAAGTCCTCTTATTTTTAGTACGGTGAAAGTATGAATCATTTCATGTGTAGAAAGTAGTCAGCTGTCATCCAGCATTCAGTCTGTGTCCCACCCTAAACCTGTTGTCAAAACAAGATTTAGGAAACTGTATAGTAGAGAGCTCTGTCCTCTTATGTAAATGTACATATTTTTATCCATGTAAATGTAGACATCTCTGAATAGAGATCTGTTGATCCGAACCTGTGTTGCACCCTCCCTTTGAACCGTGGCTTTGAAGCTCTTCTGTCTGATGACATGAGCTCTGGGCTTTGAGGCTAAGCGCATCTTTGTATGTATTTCCTGGTGTAGCCGTGTGGCAATAATGATTGCCATAAAAGCCATTACAAGGGGCCCCGGGGCCACTGGGCTGTTGGTCGGGCTTTATTACACCGACCCGCAAGACGGTAATTATACTATGTCTACGTTGCTACGGCAACATGGAGGTTCTCAACGGCTAATGCGGAATTTATGTCAGGGGAGTTTGGCATTTTGTTTTCATACACAGTGTTGTAGACAGGCACTCAATATTTGTGTGTGTGTGTGTGTGTGTCACCTTCTCAACGGGGTCTGATTTGAAATATGGAGGGACCAAATGGAAGAGGTTGACCCATTATTGTACTATCCACTATTTCACCTCACTGATTTCATCCAGTGCTCGGCCGAACACTGTGGCCTTATTTTTAGGACAACCTGGAAAGACTCCTGAGCACAATCTCAAACACACAGTATCTTTCAGACACAACTAGCCTGATTCAAACATGCTCTTCTTTGCCATCATCAAAATCGCAGGGGCCTTATGGCTTGTGCTTGTCTTACATAAGCTAATATTGGCATATTTAGGATTAGTTTAGTGAAGTGGGTCTTTTCTAAAGATAGAAATATGATGGATAAAAGTATATAAGTCTCTCTGAGAGTTTCACCGGAAATTTCTTAACTTGTTTCAGGACTCAACTAATGAATCAAAAGTCTGGAAAAGTCAAAGAATCAAGAATGTGACTTTAGGTGTAAAGACAGCAGTCGACTCCACAGTGTCGGGGTGAAATGTGCGACTGTTTATTATACTGGCTTCTGACACTGAGCCATGTCTGCATTGCTCTGTTGACTCAGAAGATTAGATCGGCAAGCGCTAAAGCTAATCTGGCATTTATAGATTTCTGTGTGTGTGTGTGTGTGTGTGTTTGCTCTACTTCTCCACTGAGCACTGAACTGACAGGGACTTGGGGGGCTTCAGGTATTACGAGATGGACACTGCTCTGATCTCCCTTCTCTGGAGAGAGACAGACAGTGTCTTTCTAAAGAGAGTGACGCACCACCACTTCTCTCCTCCCTGCAGGACATTAAATCACTCTTATACATCGTAGACTGATCAGTAAATGAATTCGATAAATTAACTGCATGAATCTTCTGCATTATATGCAAATGTAGTAGTTTTAGTCTTCTGTCCCCTCCAGTAAGTGCAAGCATTGTGTCCTGTGAAATTCTGTTGAATCCAGCAGCAGGCGACGTATTTGTCATAGCTTTTCAATGCATTTCTTTCTTTCTGGCAAGAATGTAATCTCCGCTGGCAACAGTGACTCCACCAAAGCCCTTATAACCTCTAGAGTGCATCAGGCTTCAATTTTATGGACAATATTATTTTTCCCAGAGTTCTGAGTTCATCTTTTTTTTTTTATTACTTTTTCTGCCAAGCTCAGCAACTTTGCTCACCTGTCATCTGTAGTTAAATGTCCATGACTGCAGATGTGAAAGACTAACTGTCTTAAAGATTTAATCAGAAATTTTATAAAGAATTTAGTGGTACCGTAATGTTACAGATTACTAAATACTCCTCTCTGCTTGGTTTGTCAGAAATGTGGCAGGGTGATATGCCAGGCTCTTTAGAGGAGGACCTGCTGCCTGTGTAGATTGGAAGTGCTCATTTTGAGCTAACAAAACAAAGATTCTCACTTTCAGGTGTTTTTACATTATTGAAAACAAATGTATGAATATGATATTCAGTTTCTACTGATAAGTCCCATAAATCCTACACACCGGTCCTTGAGACAGAAACTAAATTCTTATCTTTGGTTCAGACAAATTTAAAGCTCAAATAATGATAAAGCTACCTGTTTTTTATAGTTTTTGTTACTAGTCACTTTTGACTTAAACTTTAAATGATGTTTTCAAAGCTGTGTAGTTCTGCTTTTATCAGAGACATCATACAGATTTTCATTTTCTTTTGGTTTTGGCTTTGTGGTTACACTGAACTGATTTCAAAATGTTATCGTTGAATGGGAAACAATAGGCTCTCCCCTGCTTTGAGTGTTAATTGCCCCTGAGTTTTACTAAAAACACATTCTGCCACATTCTGCAGCGCCTGCAAATTTGGGGACCAGCGTTACAAGTGAAATCCAGGCAGTAAAATTAGAAAAGGGATCAGGCAGGATAAAGACGTGATTAGCTGGAGGAATACATTCTCAGCGGGAAGAGTTTGACAATCATCAGTGACAACCAGTGATATCAATGCCATTTAAAAAGAGACCGTTTCCTAATGAGCCTGAATGTGAATACCCAAGTCCCAAAATACATATAGCGCCCGAATTATGATTACACAGCTGTGTAAGGACACCCAGATGTTTTTTTTTAGCACACACTCTAATTCCTGGTTTCAACATTGTAATGCCATTATAACTGCAAATACAATGGAAGAAAACTATCTGAACATTTACATGATTATAGAAAATGATTGCTCCCTAATGCTGTCCTTGAGGTACCATTGGTGCTATTATATGTAGTCTGCAACGAAAGTAATTAAAACCAAACCTGCAGAGACTATTAGAGGAAAAAGTTTATGTACCAAAAAAAAAATATCACAAAATTGTACTTTTTTTTTTACCCATAAGGACATTTATGCTCCTCGGAGGCTTAATGGTAAACACTGGGTGTCAGATTTTATTTTGTTTCACACATTGGTAAAGATGTATTTAAATTGCCCTGGTAGATGGTTAATGCTGTTGTTAAACTCAAATAAAACACAAACAGTCTCGTTCCCCAGCCTCATTTCCACTGAGAGATTCTGATGGAAACCGTAATGTGAGAGTTTGAATCGCTTCAGCTGCTTTAATGCATCCACATTATGCAAAAGACCAATTCTGTGCTGGTGTCCAACAATGATATGCATGGAAAGAGTACACCACAATGTTTTTCTATAATGGTTGTGTCCTTTCATTTCTCTCTCTGCTCCCCTCTTCTCTGTGTTTTCTTCCCCTCAGTCCATTCCCCCATCTTCTTTTCTCTTCGCCTCTTTCTTTTCTCTCTAATTCTGCCCTCTCTGCCAGTATCAGACTGGTGTGTCTCAGAGGGGCTGCAGGGATATTCTCCTGCTGCGATTCTTTGTCATACGTCCATGCTCCATCGGACAAGAAATGGAAACGCTAAAAACTCTTCCCCGAAAGTGCTTCTTGAGAAACTTGAAGCTTAACGACCCAGGCCAGATAGTTTAGTTTGTTTATTGTCGACATCGATTCTGGATTCTGGCTATTCAGCACACAGTTTGTCTGCATGCTTTTTTACAGCTCGGTAGTTTTGTCTGACGGAACGAACTCTTACAGATTAGAGGTGGAACAAACAAAAGCATGATCACTTTTTCAAATAACCATCATATTGGACTGTGATGGAAATGCATCATTATGCTGTAAATGATCTGGGATGATTTTAGTTAAAACTGAGCTGAGTGATAGGAAAACATGTAGGCTCAAAACTTGACAATGACGCTTACATAAATGCCGGACTGATTGCAGCTGTCTCCAGTGTTAATTGGGACTCTTGCTGTGTTGATGATTTGGGTGTTCGTGATAGAGAGGGGGAGTGCAGCACAGAGATACTTTGTTCTGCAAACTGAGGGTTTTATATATGTAATACTTATGTAACACCCATTGTTATGTTAACTTGGCAAACAAGGTTGAAGGTAAAGTAAGCAATATTGAGTGCTGATGCTGTAAATGAGATGCGCTGGATTTTTTCAAAAATGTGTTTTATGTAATACATTTGTGTAGACACGATTACCGAATAACAGCATAATAGCTGTGCCATTACAGCGCAGGCAGAACAATTTGCTGTGAATTTTGCTTTGAACTTCTTTTCCCTCATTAAGTGATCTCTGACAAATCTTTCTCCTCGTGAACATCTGGTGCCATTAAACTTAAACTCACTGACTCGTAAAGGGACAATAGCTGGTATGCCCATAATACATAATACATTATTTCCCATCATGAATAATAGAAACAGGAGAAATGATTTAACGTGTGCCAGTGCGTCCTCAGCGCCTGCAACCTAACTACTGAACTATGGACAGTATCAGTCAAAGGAGATTGTTAGTAGATGTTTTATGCGTACAGTTTACAGGCTAGGTGGCATATTGCAGTACAACACGTTTCCTTCTCCGAGGACCGCCAGTAGTCCTTGTGCATTATTCATTGCCAATTACAGAGACAGAGTTCCCATAATTGCGCCATGCTGCGTTCTGTTTATACCTTCCTCAGTTCTGGGCAACTTTGAATGTGCTTTTAACCTACAGCACACACACACACACACACACACACACACACACACACACACACAGAAAGACAACTCCTAATGCATACATACAAATACATTTATATGCACCCACACAAAATTTACATAGTGTGCACTTTTCAACTGTAACAGCTTTATCGCTTGGGAACTCCCTTTTGACTTGCACACGTTGAATTGGCTGTGTTGCTTGAAGAGATGACTGTAGTTTGCTCCCATCTGGTGTATGATTTGTTTTTAAATACAGAGCAGGGTTTCTTGGTGCATAGTGTTGACTTTTTCTCATAGTTTACACATTCGTGCTCACGCTTCGCATTTGTTTAAAGTTGTATATATGTGTTTGTTCATCTAATGCCAGTCAGCCCATATGACATGACAATTATATATGACATCACACTATAGTTACAGAGTCACCATGTTCGGTCTTGCCTACAGGAACAAATCCTTCTAGTGAGAGAGACCTAAATGAAGGGATGCATTTTATGTTGTTATTGTGAGTGTAACATCCAGTATCTCAAGTGTATGTTTTGAGGTGCTTGTCGATGTTCAGCTGCAATTATGTAGTCGTGAGGTATTTGTGCTTTTATTACTTTCTATTATGGGGAATGCCAAATGCCACATAAATAATTTCTACTGCAGAGAAAAGAGGATTGACTCTTGCTGTTCCTTTGTCAGGCTGCTTCACAGCGTGAAGTAATGTGTGTTAAACTAAATCTGGAGGGAAGATTGTTGAAGTTCTCCCTCCCTCCATGACTCCAAACTTTCATAGTTTAATTTTTGATTCTTTGTAGTTGTTGGGCGTAGTAGTAGTAAGACCCTCTACCTCGTTGCAAACAGTTTTATCGTATACTTGTTATATTTCCATGCCTTCACTCTTGCTTTCCTATTACCTACAGTTGTCGGCCCAAATCTGAATACACTTGACCCCAAAGTCCATTTTGTTTGATTAGTGTCAACTTGAAAAGGTGGTCTTGAATATGGTACATAAAGGTACCATTGTGTAATGGTTTGCATAAGGTGTGAAAAACTAGTGTATGATAACTGCATACTTGATGTGTACAGTCTTCAGGGACACGTTAATTATGACAAAATTTAACTGATGGTCGTTGAAATGAATTGAATTTTAATGTAATAACACAGTGTTCCAATGTGAAAGTCTTTGGATTATTTGTAAGTGGATATTGGACCCTTTGATCCCCTCAGATTAGGTTGCATGCTCAGGTAAATTTGATTTGGCAGGTAGATGGATATGGATGGATATAAATAGCAAACTTTAGAGAACTGAAAAAACATTATGTTAAGCTGTGATAAAGGGTAGCTTAAGTGACTGCTACATGAACAATCCCTGCAGGTCATTATTTTTAATTAGTACCATCTTCTCAGTCTGTTAACTCTGTCTTAGCTGATAATGCTGCTGTTTGTCACCAGGTGTTTGCACCTGCCGATAACGTTTAGTAGCACAGCTAGAGGGCTAAATGTCAGAGCTGAAAAATGTGTACCTGATTTCAGGGATGGGAAAACACTGACTCGTTGTGACAACTTGTGGCACACAAGACATAGATTTGAATTTATAAAGGTAAAGGCTCATTATAGACGTTCATTAACATGACTATGATTGGACTTGTGAATGTTGTGAAGAGCAAAAAATGGAAGAAAAGACAATTTTGAGATCCATAGTGTGTGTGTGTGTGTGTGTGTGTGTGTATGTGTGTGTGTGTGTGTGTGTGTGCGTGTGTGTGTGTGTGTGTGTGTGCATGCTTATGTACGTGTGGCTCCATCCCGTAGGCTAATAATCATTGCCTCTCTCCAGATGGAAGAGTGTACCAGGCCCAGCAGAGGTCTTCCTGCTTCCTCAGGGCATGGGAAGTAGGGGGTAGTAGTTTGTGTGTGTGTGTGTGAGAGTGTGTGAGTCTGTGTGTGTGTGTGTGTCTGTGTGTGTGTGTGTGCGCATATGTGTGTTTGAGTGCATACAGAGGGAGGTATTGAACTGTCACTTACCGAGAATCCTCCAGGGGAAGAGCATCACACAGAGCAGAGGGAGAGAAAGCCAAATTAGATCGAGGCTTTTGGCACCATCAATCTACAGCAGACAACTTTGTTATCACATACCTTCAGTCGCTTGTTTTACTTAAGAATGGACAGTGTCATTGTCTCTGTCTAACCGTGTGTGTTCATTTGGTGGATGCAGTCCTTAACAACACTTAATGGTGCTACATGTAGTTTTTTCACATGAGAGAACTGATGACAGCACTCTGTCTCAGGCTCGTGAAGAGGGACAGAGTACACGGCAAAGAGGATTGTTGTGGACGTTGTCCCTGGAGTAAAAGGCATTACAGTAAGTGTGTATTAACTGTTCAGAGTCACAACAAATGTGCTTTGAATCAGCAGCATCCTCAATATCAACTGGTTCTCAGTTTTCCGCAGAATCAAATGGTTTTTTTTTCTGTACTTACAGAAGCTTCCCTTCAGACCAGATATTCTTAGAAACAATAACCAGCCCTCTGACATTTGGATTATTAAATTATAAACTAAAAAAGACTTAAGGCAAAGTTTTGTTTTTGTATTGTGATATATATATAAACATGTAAAAGATTTTTACAGAAATATCACAATTGCTCCTTTTGCTCCATCCAGCTGGATGAGCTGCATGTTATGTACACGCTGCATGTTTGTTAGTGTTATTGAGGAATAAAGACCAAACCAGCATCCAACTGGATCAAAATGACATTTGCAAGTATGTTTACATGCTCTTTCATGTGTTGCAGCTGAGCTGCTAATTATCTATGTGTCTTTGTAGCCTGGTTAACTGATGTTATTAGTGCACATTTCCCCTGTTAATGTTTGTTCTCAACAAGTTAAGAGACTACAGCAGGAAAGCAAATATAGGTTTTTATGGCTCCAGT
The DNA here is from genome assembly GCA_028564955.1 of Terapon puta. Classification (NCBI taxonomy): domain Eukaryota; kingdom Metazoa; phylum Chordata; class Actinopteri; order Centrarchiformes; family Terapontidae; genus Terapon; species Terapon puta. Next base: position 9,258,431 of record JAOXYL010000086.1, read on the forward strand.
GTTGTGTAGCTGGACACACTGACCACCTGCCTTGCCTGTGATATTACCTTTTTATGTGAGACTTGATTCTCTGTGTTGAAATAATTTACTCATATATGTAGATGGACAACAAAACAGTATTCTGGTTAATTACTATGTAACTAGGGGAAAAGCAAAAAATGTCACATATGAATTTCTTGCCTTAGTTCCCTCCCTGGTTTGAGACTTTTTTCCTACTCAGTAAACTCAGGACAAGTGATTGACAGGGAAGATACATTCACTGTACCAGACAATAAAATTGCTCTTGAGTTGTAGTTTGAATTTAAATGCAAGTTGTTCAGTTTTAGTTCGGAACATTTGTTGACAGTATTATCAGGACTCCAATTAAAATTTTGTCGGTAAAATATAACAACATTATTCCACAAAACTATCTCTATCACTCAGACCGACAGTCACTGATCGACTCTTTTTCACAAGCGTGTTTCGCACAAATACCAGCAGAGAGGATTCAATGATCGAGTGGCTTCTCTGGAGCCCCTGGCTTTGCTTGAATGACAGGTGGAAATGGGTTTCTTTCTCACTTCTGTCACAGTGCGGATGTCACAAGGTCTACCTGTAGCAGGGATATCTTCATGAAGAAATGTTCTGCAGACAACACCCACTCGCTATTTTCACACATAAATGAGCTCACGCACTTTCACATGCAGCAGATGATGAAATGTACAGTTTCCTCACGATCACTTTGGGGTCGTGAATGAATTATTCACACACACATGCATACTTACAGATTCCTACATTTACATAATACCATTTAAATCCCCATCTTCAGGCCCTAGAGAAAAGTGATTTAACTTGGCACATAACCAGACACGAGTATATGGTGGCCGGTATCCAAGTTGACAGTATATTCTGCTGTCATTCTTGTATGTAAAAGGCCATTCACTCCTTTCCCCACTTTATCTGAAAACCTGAGGGAATAAATATTTTTGTTGTTTTGCCTTCACCATCTGATACAAGCGCTCAGCACTGAAGCACTTAAGTAATTCACAGTAAATTGCCTCCCTCATCTGCCAAGTTAAGCTCCCATGGGGTGAAATGAATCACTGTGAGAGAATTAAATCTCATCTTGTCTGGTCTTGTTCTTTGCCGGTGCTTTAATACCTTTTAACATTGTGATAATTAGTGTAGCCAAGAAGAGTGAGAGGATAAAACACTCGAGATATCCTCTGTCTGCAGCAGGTGTGTTGAACTGCTGCCCCCTGGTGGTGGAGGTGTGCATGTTGCTTGTTTTGCCAGGAAGGTGATGCAGATTTTATTTCATCAGCTCAGCGTCCTTGTGCATTCAGTAGTAAGGAGACCTTATCTCCTGTTCTATTGCAATAACTTAAATGTTGGTTGAACAAAGAGTCTTATTTGTATTTCTACCTTTATATAGGGGTCTGTTTTGAAAGATGGAGCCCAGGCTGAGGTGGGTATTGTGCATTAGAAGGTTGCCATCTAGAGTCGGCATGTAGACAGTGCAGAGTGATGCTCGATGTGTTTGCTGAACCATTTCATGGGGTGAGATGGAGAAGTGTGAGGCGAGAGGGTTAGAGGGGGGAAAAGGCACAATCTCACGCTATACTCTCCTCTCCTACCACCCCGTCTTTCTTCATACACGCACACACACGCACATCTCCGCAGTGAGTCACTGTGTGGTTGACAGACAGATCTCCCAGAGGTCTCAGAGGTCCCCTGGGGAGGTGGTGGTCAGTGAGGCGGATATTCATAATGTCAGTCTGACTGTCAGGTCAAAACACCTACTTACTGTGAGGTGGTGACTTAACAGAGTGATTAGGACATCTACCACAATAAGAAACTCTGTATTATCACAGATGCATTAGACTACTGTGCTGCCAACAAGATGCACATTGAGACGAGTGTGTCAGTGCATCATTCATGTTTTGTCTTTTTATATTGCAGTAGATATTAACTTTAATTTAAGGGGGAGTTATTTCTAAAGACTCTTTGTTCTTTATTTAGTCTTCAGAATGACTCTGACAGTCTGTCTTGCTTTAGTGAATGATGTCTTTTAGCTCCATTTGGGTGTACTTTTCTTCAAGGTTCCCTTTAGTAAAAGCTCAAACTGTGCCCTTTCTATTTTATATCCATATTTTAAGCTTACTTTTCATTTGCACAGACCATCTAAGCTACAGCATGTGGAGCAAAAGTATATTCAGATATTTAGATTCTTTTTGCAGCCACATTTGTGACATAGTGACATTAATTTGAACTGTTGTTGTTGTTGTTGTTGTTATGCAACGATAATGTGCAGTACGTCTGACAGCAGGCATCATGTGCTGTCATCAACACCTCTGAACCTTCAGTGTTTTCATCTCCACACCAGAGAATCAAATCACGCTGAATCAGTCCTCAGCCAGTCCAAACCTGCCAACTCTATCACAAAAAGAGTTGTTAATTTGTATTTTTCATTTCTTTTGTTGTGACAAGCATTTGGGTGTTTGAATATTGTGAATCACTAACTCGCTGGAGACAGTCACAAACAGTCTTTGTGACTAGAAATAGAAATAAAGGCACACCATATTCAGAACAAAGGCAAAGCAAAAATAGCTACCTCATTTTTACTCTTTTTGTCACTGTGCTTCATAATCAAGCATTCAGGTCTTTGAGAGCTGTACAGCACTGATAAGGTTTTGCCATTGTTGATGTTCTGCAGCTTCCTGCAGCTCTGTGGATGGTCGAGGAGTATGAACCAATAAAACTATAAAATACAATTCTCCCTCCGTGACTGTGAGAATAATGATTTAACCTCTAATCAAACATTGATCATTTCAGGTAGGTGAAGAAATGGATGACAAATCTTAAATATTATTGGCCCTACTTAACATTAACTCACAGCAAGGTGACTGCAGGCATTTGTTCCTGAGGTGCTGCAATGAAGCGCGTCATAAAGCAAAAAATATTTAAGAGTTAGAGTTGTTAAATCATGTAATTTTCTTTGAAGAGCTTGACTAGATATAATTCATTTTAAACTGAGTAGTGTAAAATGGTATTATGCTTTTAATACAATTTATACTTTTCATAAATACCTGACTTTAGAGACTCATCAAATTGAGAACTCTCAGTCAGTGTTGTGTAATATTGTTGAGATATTGTTGGGAGCTGGTTGAGAAGGACAAAGAAATGGCTATCTCTGATAGTCAGTCAAATTCTTCATATGTGAATATCACAACACACTTGATATTAATTCTCAGTTCATGATATAAATTTGAGAAAATGAATTATCTTTGGCATTTATTTTCTATTGTCTTTACATTTGCAGAAGAACATTCATGCTAATTAGAGGTGGGAATTGTTAGTCACCTTTGGATGGTCACAGTTTGATTTTTAAATGAATGATATGATACATCTCAATTTTGGTTTGATTTCTACGCATGGTTTATTTTGACCCATCATTGCAAACAGGTATCCCCAGATGTCAGCCTTTAAAAAGCTGGCTGCATTTCTTTTCTTACAGAAAAGAATGTATAAGGGGCACATGAATCCTATAATAAATTGTCAAAGTAAACAAAATTGGCATTGCTTTGTGCTGGTAATTGATTATTATGCAACAAAGCATTGCGATGCATCATTGAATCGGTTGTTTCTTCTGATGCCACAAACCGAATTGCATCAATTGACAAAAGGAAATGTGAGGATGATATATGACAGTCATATCAACAGCCATGTTTTTTATGTTTTTGTTTAACCACTTTGCAGCTTTTTACGCAAATATATAATATCTGTCTGATTAACACGTGCAAATCAGTAAGTAGGTCGAACCTCTCTGTGCTGCCACAATATCAGGTTGTTTCACGTGCTTCCATCTTCAAGCTCCTCCTGAATTCACTCTAAGACAGAGCACTGATTCCACTTCACCCATTTCTTTCCCTTTTCACCACCATACAATTCCTCATCCCATCTCTTCCCATTCTCTCTCTCTCTCTCTCTCTCTCTCTCTCTCTCTCTCTCTCTCTCCCTTTTTATCATTCCTTTTTTTCTCCATGCACAGGAGCAATCTTTTCCTCTTCATTTCTATCCCCACGGTTTCAATATCAGTTTGTTCAATCAATTGTATTAAATTTAGTTTTTATCTCTCTCTGTCTCTCTCTCTCTCTGTCTCTCTCTCTCTCTCTCTCTCTCCCTCTCTCTCTCTCCCTCTCTCTCTTACTCTCATCTTGGAGACAGTAGTGTGCATGCAGCCCCAAATCTAAGCCGCTGCTTGTCAGGCTGCTCTGTTTCTGCGCTCTGCGCTGCTCTCCTTTCCTCTCCTCTCCCCTATGCGCTATACTGCACTGCACTGCTCATCTGTCCTCTCCTCTCCTCACATCTCCATCTCTCCTCCTTCTCTTTCTCTCTTCTTTCTCTTCCTCTACCTGCATCCCCCTCACTCTACACGCTCCTTTCTTTGTTGTGCATTGCTGTGCTCTGCTCTGCTCTGGGAAAATACTGTACACTCTTGGGTTTCTCTGTTTTTTGTTTTTTTTTTCGCGCCAGAGCTGACTACAGTGCAGCTACTGGTGGAAGAGGATTCAGATGCTCCTGGTGCTCCAGGTTTGGTTTGCCTTGGACTCTTTGGATCTGTGTGGGGTGGAGAGCAGGAGAGGGCAGGGAGGAAGGGGAAGGTGGGCAGAGAGCTGCCCAGGTGAGATCCTCATCTGCTCGGAGAAGTAAAGGCTTCAAGGTGGTGGCGGCGGTGGTGGTTGATGGTTGTCCGTCGAGGGTCATGCCCTGGGACTTGCGTGCTTTTCGGCAGTTGGAGTTGGAGACCCTCTCCCATTTTGGCCCCCCTGGTGGGGCAGCATTGATCCTGGTGCCGGGAAAAGCTGCCGGGCACCAGTGGCTCCACTGTGAAGAGTGGGCACCATGAACCAGCTGGATGCACCACGGCCACTCAACTGGACCATCAGAAAACTGTGCCATGCAGCCTTCCTGCCATCTGTACGCCTGCTAAAGGTAAATGAACACAGGGGAAGGGAGTGTGGGAATGAACCTGAAAATAGATGCCCAGGGAGCTGTATAGTAAAATGTGTCAGGCTCCTTCTGCTACTTTCCAATGGAAGATTAGTAGAAAGAGGTGGGAGGATGGAAAATGAATGCTGGAAAAGCCACTGTGTCACATCAGTGGCTTGCTTCAAGTGTGCATAACTCAGTTGATAAAGGCAGGCATTAAGGAGGGAAAGAGGAAAGGATGTAGTCGAAAATTAAGACAGGTGTAACGCAACTGCTAGCACAACAGTCCGAGGACAGCGTAAAGAGATGGAAGTGTGCTGAGAGGGGACGATAAAAATGGAGACAGAGCCAAAGCAGAAGCATGATGTGAGATAGAGAAATGGAAGAAACCTGTCACAAAGAGAGTGTGCCGAAAGAGAAAAGGCAAAGCTTTAAAAATGATTGAGAGCAAGAAAAAAATTAACGGGGATGAAGACAACGCACTGAAAACAAGAAATGGAGAGAAATCAGAGGGTGAGAGTGGATTACAGCGGTCCAGTGTGGGAAATAGTAAGGGAGCTGCACAAAACGGTTGAAGGTGAGGAGAATGAGGGAAAGCGAAAGGAAAGCTAGATGGTAAATGAAAGAGGCAGACTATAAGGGAAGAGAGTATTTTAAAGGGATGGGTGAGCAGGAATGTTAAATTGGAGATGATGGACTGGAGTGTAGAGATTGGGGGAGGAGTGCAACATCAAATCCCAGTGGACAGGTGTGAAAATGAATTAAACAATGCACCTCAGTGTAAAACCTTGTGTTGGGTTGAGCTGGCAAAACCACACCTTTTCACGTCATCACCTGAGCGGAGTTGCTTGATTTCATGTGTGTATCTGAGCACGTGTGGGTGCACCCGTGCATGTGGTGGTTTTACAGCCTTGGTAAATTCTGAAAGCCTTTACTTGGCTTGTTTACAGACATTTGTAGCATAAAACCTCATCTATATTCATTCATGTGCCTTTATAAGCCAGTTACAGGCACTCTGTAAGGAGAGCTATTGTTGGAGGTCTTGAATGCCTGTTCTTCACTCTCCTTTGATCTGGCGTTATCAAAGTGTCTAACACTGCAGTGTCGCTGTGATGTTGAACCACACAACCAGAGTGCTTGGGCTCGCATGTCAGGCATTTGCATTTGTATAGCCTGGTTAAATGAACGCCATTGTAATCCCTTATTGAGTGTGCTTAGGGTCTCTGTGTGTGTGTGTGTGTGTGTGTGTGTGTATGCTTATGTATGTGTGTGTATGTGTGCGTGCGTGCGTGTGTTAATGTGTCTGTGTGTGTGCGCGTGTGAGAATGTACATGCACTTTACTGCAACCTTAAAATGAGGGTGCAGTTTTGTGTGTTTAGTGTATTGAGATCATGTAAAAAATAATGCATTACACTCCTTTAAAAATCATTGCTGATTTTATTCCCAGAAATAAACTCCTAACTAAACTAAACTCCAAACACCCTGAAATGTTTGAGTGAATTCACGTGCATTAGATTTGACTAAATGTCTTTTCTCCTTAAGATGTGAGTGTTAAAACATGAATAGATGATGTCATCATGTGACTTTTAGGTTATGTGCAGTGACATTGAATAAGTGATTTCCTCGGTGGGTTCCTAACCACACCAAAATAAGTTTTGTTTTAATTTGGGACGCCCAACTGGGAAACAGAAAATGCTCCCATTTCTTTCCCCCCCATGTGTACAGCGACGGTTCACTAAGCAGCTACAGAGCTGACAGTATCATTACCAGTGTTGTCTCTGCTGTTTAGCTCAGGAGGAACTTGCTCAAATGAATTATAAATGAGTTGTAAAATATTGTACAAATAATGTGAGTTTTCCTTCCATGTGGATCTTTGCTTCAAAGCTTTAAGCTAATTTTTCATTTTGAGGTTGAAGTGTGACTGGTTTTGCATTGAAGCAGCAGCAGAACCCGTAGCCTTGCCATTGTTAGCGCAAATGAAGCCACAGAAGCTCGTGGTCCCTGAAACTGTTTTCACTATGTGAATCCTCCTCGGGAGACATCAGGCTGTCAGTGTGAAATTAACTTAATAGGCCTGCCATTATTGTTGGAAATTTCTGTATGACAAGCACTTTCCTCCCATGTCCATCCAACTTATTACCTGCCCGTTGCTGCCAACTTCATTCTTATGCTTGAGTGTTCATGTGAGTATCACTGAATTTATAGGCTGTCAGAGGTACCTGTCTTCCCTGAGCAAAAAAAGCTGTCCGACATATTGGTGT
>JAOXYL010000086.1:9275493-9290088 GCA_028564955.1 Terapon puta
ACGTTTGTATAAACAGTGACATGCAACAGAAAAGCAATTTTATATACCTGTATGTTACGTTGTACAGCAGTACACTGCTTTGGTAGTTCGGGTGAATACACACGCGCGCTCCTTCTCTCTGTTCGTGGATACATTGTGTGGCACATACATACAGCGTGGATGTTCTAACACTGTGCCTTCCTCTAGAGTGTGCAACAACAGTGGCAGAACATCAAGAGGATTATGCACTCTATGAGGACAACCAGAGACTTAGACAGCAGTGCTCTCTCTGCCTGCCTTTCAGCCTGATCCCAAAAGGCAGGAGGAAAGTAGGATGCATCACTTTCCCAGAGAGAAAGAGAGAGGGGGGAAGGGTGGGGAGAGAGTAAGAAAAATCGGGGGGGAAAAAAAGAGACAAGGGGATGAAGGGAAAAGAAAATAGCCAAGTGAGGAGAAATGAATGAATGAGCAGACAGAAAGAGGGACAGAAAATAGGATGCAGGAAGTCGGTGTAATGATGAATGTGTGCTCGCTGCTCTGTGGGATTGTTGGCAGGTGCTGTGCCACTGAGCACCAGCTTCAGTCCTGCCAACAACCTTATGTAATGAAGCTTTATCCCTGTCACTCCATGAAGGCGGAGAGGTACGGCGGCACATTACCTTTCTTCTGTGTAAGTGCCATCAAGAAATATGGCGCTGGAGGTCATTATTGGAGAACATGAATGGGACTTGCACGCTCAGCTTCTCATTTCTTTGGCTTGTTACAGATTACATCTCGTGCTTTGACTCATTGGAGTCAGATGTGTTTTAAATGGATTTGAAGCTTGTTCAAATGTGACATTGGTCCGCACGTTTGACTTTAAAGGTCGTTTTCCAGTTTCAGTTGCAAATGGATCGGTTGCAGAATCATTAATATGCTAATCACTACAAAGTACTGACCACTGTGACTTACAGCAGATGGAGTATGGAATTAAACATTTTGCATATTTTTGCAAGTAAGTGGCTGTGCTCGGCTCTTAGTTACAGTACAGTGTCATTTGTTTAAATGACGAGACAAGGTTACTTCAGCCAAGAAGCCTCTAAACTGTGAAATTACAAATGTGAATGTAATTTTTTGGGTGTATAATTTCTATAAAAACATCAAATGTAAAATGAAATGTACTGAAAAGACATGGCATTCTACAACATTAATTTATTTTCTGTCTTCCAAAGATGTCAGCTCTAATGAAATTTGGAAGAGTCTATCAGAGCTAAAAAGAGATTAACTTTACTGATAAACTAAAAAGTGAAATGAGACATTGACTTTGTGCTCAGTGCACCAGATATGTTGAAAGAAGGGGATGCTCTCTCTATATTGCCACCCTTGCCTTACATACATGCATTGTACACAACAATGCATAAATGATTTGGGTAGAAGTTGCCTGTAAATGTAAATGGTGTATAATAGCAGGGTTTCTGCTTGCTTTCTCTTCATAACTGCAATTTGTTCTTTGTTCCCCATGTTTCTTTTCAGGGATCTTGCACAACTTTTTCACCATACTATTCCAGGTCAAAGCCATGGGGTCAGGAGGACAGGCAAACATTGCATGGTTGAGTAGAGTTGGTTTGAAATAGAAAAAAAAACAACCCTTGCTTTTACTTGTCGATCAGGAGAGGTCACATGTGGTTCAGCAGTGTGTAGCACACACTGAGACATGTGCAAAGTCAGTAATGCTCAGTGTTGGTCCATTTCCCGTCAACCCTTGTAGCATTTTACATATGCTTTTATCTTGACTACTCATCGCCCCATGAGAGCATATGCATACTATATGTTTTTAGAACAGGCTGCATGTTTGTTTTGAACCCATGACCTGAGCTGTTTTCTACACATACTCAAGTTTATGCACTCTGCAGAACCAGCTTTCTCTCTGCTCGTGTAGTACATATGCGTACATGCATATGTGTGCGTCTGGTAAAGAGGGTCAGGTGCTTCACAGTAGCTGCTGCCAAGGGAGGCAGACAAAGAAAGCCGAGACCACAGAGAGGCTGGAAATGAGAGTAGCTATTTGGGGAAACCTCACACGCTCCCCAGCTCTGCACCACAGGTGAGGAGAGAGACACACATGAGTCATTTCATGGGCAGACACCGGCTCATGAGTACGCATGAGGATGCAAAGTACACATCCAGCGGGACATGCGTGTACATTAATGTATGTGCGTGTGACGGTGTATGTGAAGTTTAAACTATGTGCATTCACACACTTGCTCAAACATGCATGAGCACACACATGCACTATCTCCATATCACCCCCATATTTGCATGTTTGTATGGAGGAATTTTCCTCCCAGGAATCGAATAGATTGATAGAACGGGGCAGGTGAGCGAGGTGGGAATAGGGGGGGAGAAAAGCAATTAAGGTGGCAGTCAAATGGTAGCTGTGCAGCAGAGCATTGGATGGAGTCAGTCCCTGGCTTAATTACGCTTAGCCTTCACCACAAGATGTGCCATCACGACACACCAGAAGAGTCGGGAACATGTGGTCCCAGGTTAGATGTTAATGTGGGATCTGACACATCTGATATCTTAAGGAAAGAGGAGAACTGTTGGATTGTAAATGTTAGGTGTGATTGTTAGATGAATGAGAGGCAAGTTAAAACACACTGCAAGGTGCTGACTGACAGAGATAGTCAAGAGCAGCTGACTCCAACATAATGCAACATCATTTTAGCAGCTCATTTTTCTCAGATAGTTATTTGTAAGTCCTCTGCTTTGCACTTATGTTTCTCTCAAAAAAGGGATGGGAAAGGGTTATATTTGATCATTAGATATAGGTTAGAAGCCAAATAGTCAACAGCTCACTTTTGGAGGAGGGAGGAGGAAAATTAAAATATTTTCTTATATACTAACAAGCTCCTTTAGTATTTGTATCAGTGGTAAATATGATTAGTTGATCATGCATATTGCAAGTTAGATGACGTACTTATTTAATGTTGATAAATGATCATGTAAAAATGATCTCACGGTGGATGTTAATGATTAGTGTCAAATAAATCATATAAAAAGAAAAAGTATTAGGATGTAGCTCAGAAACATGTTGTTACATGTAGCACGCTGAAAATGAAATCAAACTGTGAGTTCCCAGAGATTTCCACCTTTAGTTCGGCCCCTCCATCCCCTCCAGCTGCCACCACCCCCCAAGCTCTCCAGATTCTTCCCATGTCCCCACTTCTCAGTGTTTGTCTTACAGGAGCATGTCTGTGTGCTGACAGCCTGACAGCTGGAAAAGAGAGAAAAGAAAGAGAGGGAAGAGTTGAGAGCCAGGAGGTGATGAGGTGTTTCAACAATGGAAAGAGAGAGGGGGGGAATCCCATTTTCAGCAAGAAAGAAATGGAGGGAAGTTGAGGATTGAAGGCAGTGATGAGTCGCTGAGAGAATGAGCCATTAAGTCAGGAAAGTGGAAGAAGTATAGAGGTGAATTGTAAAGCAGAGAAAAAGCTGGAGCAGTAGAGAGAAACAGTGTGATTAGGACAGCGAATAAGAGAGGGAGACATGCGAGAAATGCAGAGTGGAAACCTGGTAATGGATGAGGGTGTGGGAGAGAGGCTGAGTGAAAAGAGAGAGGCAAAGACAGAGGTTTCACTCTCCCTGATCCTTAGCCAGCTCTTTTTGCCTTATCAGGCTAGTCCAGACATGGGAGAAAAACGTGTACCCACAATGCACTGCGGCTCTCGCCCATCCGCCTGGAATGAACCCCTAACCCCGTCCTATCAGCTCAGAGGTCGGCTGCCAGTGCCAGTGGCTCTTCATCTCTGGATTCAGTGAAAGATTTGCGTGCAGCACTTGGCAGACAGGCAAACACACACAAATAATACACAAACACATGTATGCTCCAGACTCAGCCATCAGCAAACAAAAGTTCATATGAGTCCAGGTCACATCACACTACATATCTTTGTCTAAGCTGGCAGGTCCGACATTAGATACAAACAAACACGACATCGAAATAAACACAATAAAAATAGGACATACAGACATGTGGTTGAAAAATATTTACACAAACATGCTGAGCAACCATAAAGATGATACAGTGGTGTCTTGACTTACAAGTTTAATTCGTTCCGTGACAGAGCTTTTAATTCAAGTGACTCTTATGCCAAATCCATTTTCCCCATTGAAATGAATTGAAATACCATTAATCCGTTCTGAACCCCCCCAAAACACTGCATTTCCTTATGTTTAAATAAGAAAAATGTACTTATAGATAAAGCATATTGTATAAAATTATTTACAATTTCGATATTTAGATCATTTCTCTCTATAATTCAGTTCACATCATCTGCATCTTCTACTCAGCACTGGCCTTCGCCTTACTTTCTTTGGACCCATGGTTTTGAAAAGTAAAAGCAAGCACAAATGTGAGCACAACACTGATGCTCCCAGTGAGTGAGTGAGACGCGGGATGCTGGGCGGATGTTACGGTGTTCACTGTGGTGTTCATTATGACGTTCTTTGTGGTGTCACTGCGACAGCTATTTGTGGAATAGCTGAAGCTGGCCCATAACTCGAGTTTTAGCTCGTAACTCAAAGCAAAAAATCAGCCGAGAAATGGCTCATATCTCGAAAAACTCTGAAGTTGGGACACTCGTAAGTCAAGGTACCACTGTATGTTGTTCTGGAAATGATTGAAAAATGTTTCCTCTTTGTTTCACAGTAATGATTATTCCCTAAATCAATTTCAAGCAAAATGCAAATAGAACGTCTCTGCAGTGGAGAAATTGGAGGTTTTTATATGGCAAGAATGGCCTTCGCACACTCTCATACCTGAATGGGCACATAACACACATGGAGATTAGTCTTTGTGTGCACCAGTCAGTCACTAACGGAGCTCAGCTGCACAGAGTTACAACCTCCAGCGATATTGAGGAGAGCTGATGAGTAAGCTGTCTAAATGCACACATTACTTAGTGCCACTACATTTAACACAGGTCTTGTTTAGTGACATGTAATCTACAATGAAATGTCCACACTCACTTTCTATGCATTTAAAGTGTAGTCGGACGTGTAGTTTCCGCTTTAGGTTACCAAACACACAGAGTGGGTATGCGTGTGTGTGTCCACGTGTGTGTTTATTCCCAGCCTCTGTGTTGAATCAAGGTAGGTTTTAGTAAGTGTGACTCTCACTGATGGACATTGATGAGGCGGTTGATGACTTTGCGAGGCCATTTCCTCAGCCGAACGCTAAAAGCCAGCGGACTGTGTGATGTCATTTCAACTTGACACAGGCGTGAAAAATCAACATAAAAGCCTTTCGAATCATTCGTCTTCCATTTGAAATTAGATATTGTGCACGGTATGAGAGCGAGAAACGGGGCGGGAGAGAGGGAGAGAGGTGAACAGGCGAGAAAGTGACTTATGCACTGTGTGTGCAAGTGTGTGAATGCTGTGTCTTTAAACTCCCCGTGGAAATTACATTGAGATGAGATGAAATTCTCCATCCGCTACATGGAAGAAAAATCTCATTCAACCAGATACCAGGAGGAGCAGCGTGACTCCTTAATTTTGCATTGTCAGTGTCCAACAATACATAAATACTTTGTTTTATGGTATCATTGATAATATTCACTTGTTGGGATAGGTGACTCAAGCGTTTACAAAAACCTGACCCATGTGTTTGTTCAGGTTGACGTGTGTATTTCTGTCCATCTGTTGTAGATCGACCTCCGAGTCTCATTTAGCAAGACGTTACCATGGGTTCTCAAGGTGTTGACTGAAGCACAACTTTCTCACACACCACTATATGACAAATATACATAAGAATTATGATAATATTCAATCACAAGCTAAGTGATGGTGTTTGGCCGATAAATGTGCAGGAAGCTTAAAGAAGATAACATTTATGATATAAACTAGAACGTCAAATGTTTTTTTAATCTCTGTCTAAAGAGACCTAATGTTATTCTCTATGAAGTTTCAGTTGCATAGATCTAGCATAAAGCCTAGACTAATCTGACAAGACAACATGGCAAAAAGCCAGTGACTTTGGGGAAGGGACCAAATGGGGAAGCAGTGTTGATTTGATTATAATGCGATTAGGCACAGTTACAGCATGAATTTCTCAGACACATGTGTAAATATTTTTTTGACATTCTCTACATTTAAAGTAAGGCACATCTGAGCTTTCAGTAGAGCACTGCATTTTAACTGCATTGCATTCAATCAGTAATATTATGTCCAGCATTGAGTACAAAGAGGTTATTGTTCACCGCTTTGTATAAAAAAGACAGTCAGTGAAAGATATGTTCATGAATCTGTGTATATAAGGCTGAAGTTTTATGTGCATGTACGAGTGTTATGGAGCTCAGCTGACAGATAAGCAGGTATTTTACTGTCCCATCATTAGTTTAATAGCTACAGATTTGTTCTAAAATGTAAAACGACTTAATGTGAAATCAGACTGATATGTACCTGCTTATATGAAGTCCAGCTGAAAACGAGAGAGAGAGAGAGAGAGAGTGAAAAGTGTATAATAACATACCAGCTGTGCAGTGATTGCTGTGCTGAAAGTGTGCGCGTATATGTGATTGGGGCCTGCGCTGATTGGCTGATTATGTAGGTGATTGTGGTTTCCTGCGAGACCAAGCTGCCCTGACAGTTCATTTTGCCGGACGTCGTGTTAACTTGACACCATTAATCTCACCAGAACGACACCTGCATGCTACACAAATTACAAAGCGGTGATAAAATTTAAAACTCCTCTTTTAGCCTACATTAATTTCTTTTACGATTATACATAAATAAATGAACAAAGGTCTGCTCTTTCCTACGGTACCCACACTTAAAAGCTCATTTAACTGATTCTGATATTGAGGATTTAGGCATCAGTTCTCACTTAAGAGACCAAATTGAACAAACTTTTGTTCTTTGCTGACCTGCTGATCCTTTCATTACATTTTCATTTCAACTCGAACAGAGCCCCGGCAATGATAATAGGTCCACCTGTGCTGGATAATCAGCCATGTTTATTCAGCCCGCTCTCTTAAAAAGTTCCTCCAGTCACGAAAACTGTGATTGTTACTCGAGCTTAATTTGTCACTGGATGGCATTCATTCATGTTAATGTTGCACCTCCATACAGCCAGAGCCCCTCCAGGTATTACACAACTGAAGACATTATGCAACCTTATAACGCTCTATCATTACTCCGCAAACTCTCCATTCAACACTTCATCTGCTGGACAGCGCCAATACTCATTAGATTTCCCTGAGATCATTAGGTTGCAACTCCAGGCGGAATTTCAGTGCGGGTGCGGCTCAAAGTGCAAATTATACTCAACGTCTCTTTTTTAATTGTGGAGTGTTCCCTGCCTCAACTTATGTCCCTTTTTTATCTATCTCTTTTTCTCTCTTCTACTCCCTCTTTTCTTCCTCGCCTCACTAATTAATAGGCATTTATATGTTTTCACTGTAGGAGATTTTTCCTGCTGAAGTAATGATGTGTAAATACAGGCCATTTACTGTACCATCCACTTCCTCTTTGTCCAATTACAGGGCATGACACAAATCCCTGCTGAGCAAGGACAAATAGCGCGCCAACTAGTAATTATCAGGGAGAGCAGAAGAGATGCTGCTGGCTGAGAAATCGGGATTGTTTAAAGAAGATTGAGATGCGTGTGGACGACACATGTCAAAACCACTGACCCCCCCCATCCCCCACCATCTCATCCTCCCACACACTCGAGCGTATTACACAGATGTTGTGAACAGCAAAAATGAGAAAAATTTTCCTGCGCGAATTTCAACATTTATTTGTGCGTTAAAAAATCAATATGGTGGAGGCTTTTTGTGCTTACAATATGTGCATGTGTGTAAAAGATATCTGGATATGGTAGACAGCCTTGGCTGTTAGTGACATAAAAACTCAGAAATCAGTAAGGATGAAGCCCAAAGAAAAGAGAAAAGGAGAAACAGAACGATAGACAAAGAAACATGTCGTTGCGGGCATGCATGTCTGTCCGCGTTTGTAACCGCGTGCGCAGGCTCGCGCGTCATTATGTGTTACATCACAGACAAGGTACAAGGTCATTGTGTGCCGGGCTTCTGTCGTCATTATCCTGTCACGTCTGTGGTTAAACAAACCATCACCCCTGCCCATCCAATTAGACTCTGTTTCCAACAGCACACCGCCAATGACACATGAACAGACGCTCCGTTAACAATGATAGAGAAGAGGGAGGGAGCAGAGACAAGAGGGGACGTAGACGTTTGTCCTTCCTCTAGCTTCATTCCTAAAAGCTGCCTTTCAAGGCATCATTAGCAGACACAAAGTTGATCAAGTCGTGAATCCGCTGAGAGCAGAGAGAAGGATTTTGCCACAGCCAGCCTGCAGTTTTACATAGTGTTTCAAGTCTCACTTGATTGGTTTTTGTGTTTGCTTGTAATAAGTAGCCTACAGGAGCTGCAAAGCAATAATATCAGAATACAAGCATACACGTTCATAGTGTCTCTCTCACACGCACACAAATAGCCAATAATGATTCATAATAGAGATAATGAATTCTATTCACGGTGCAATTAAAATTCTGTCATTTTCTTAGATGCGACTAATGCCGAAGCTGTTGTGACAAGTCTGGTTGCAAGGTTCAAAAGACTAACCCCTAAATTTGATGTTAATTTGGTGTCGTTTGACTTTTCTACCTATTTAAGTGGGTCCAATTAACACGGTGCCAAACTGTCATGCCCACTGGCATCCATGGAAAACTACACGTCAAATTCTTTATAATAGATGTCTTATTAGCATTGATGGATGATTGTGGATTGAGGTTCTTCTATTTTTATGCAACAAAATTAGTGCAGTTTGTGAGACATCATGTAAAAGGCTTTGCTGTGTGTATGTGTGTGTGTGTGTGTGTGTGTGTGTGTGTGTGTGCTCGTGTGTGTGTGCGTGTGTGCTCGTGTGTGTGTGTGTGTTATGCAGTAAAACCTATGTGGCAAATGTCAAATGCAAGGGCATGTGTTTAATATAAACATAACAGAAAAACAAATTGCAAAGAAAAGACTGAGACAAAACAGGGTTTTTCTGTTGAGATGCTTCTACATTGAATAGAGCTTCTAAATTAATGCAATTTTGTGAATGTGGGAAGGTCATGCTTTGCTTTGGGGACAAAGTATGACCTGAACTAAGGATAACTTGCATTTTTCTTGTCTGTAGTGAGAGGGAAAAAAAGAATCTGTACATTATTTCTAGATGATTTAAATCAGCCACAGCACACACTAATTAAATTATGAATGAACACAATTATTTTTAATTTCATATTTTTATATTGAAATTAATTACCGACAGAGGCATGTCCTTCTGCAGCAAGTGCACACTGCTCAGCTGGAGACCTGTCCATGTATATGTATACATGACATACTTGAAGCCTAACAAGTAACAAGTAAGACAAAAGCTGACGGAGCATCCTACAGCCTGAAATAAACGTATGCCTACTGTTTTTAGGCGATATGCCATGTTAGTTCATGTTAGTTAGAGCTGTGATAAGGAAGTGGTCTTTACATTCCACTTTTCTGTCATCCTTTTTAACAAAATGCTGCAACACAGGCAACTTCAGAATTTTGAAAACAGGGTTGTTTTGGCATCCTGTCTTGTAAATCGTATTGTTCAATAAACCTTCCATTATTTACGACAGAAATAGTGTTTTAGGGACAGCAGTGATTTTTGGACAAAAGCATGCTGACCAGAAGGTGCCAGCCCCAGCAAAAGGGAACAACTGCTTGTTTTAGTTGTTTACCTTTTTATTTTTTTCTACTTCACTAGTTCATTTTCATCCATATTTCATCTCAACTTCCTTAAATGGCTTTATACTGAAAGTGTAGGAGGGACAAATCATTTTAATGAGCCCTGCTGTTCCTCCTCCTCCCACGTCTAAGCCTGTCTTGAAGGCCAAGGTTCATCTTGATTTAGCTGACAGGCTCTTGTCGTGAGTGTGTGTGGGAAAGGCTGAACACAGAGCAATTGGTTCAGTGATTTACACAGAAAGAGGAAATCTGCCTACATATTATACCGTGTACACTGGACTGAGCTTGTGAACCAGCTAATAGAGGCTTTGACTGCTCATGTTCTTTAATGAAGCATTTGTCACAGCAAAGAAGAGAAGAATTATATTAAAATAACCCTTGAGGTTCTCTGACACATACACACTAACAGGTCGAAATACAGTGTACTTTTGGGGGGCAGTGGGCTAAGTATGTAAATTGGGTGGTGAAAAAATCTTATAAGAATATTGCTGTCTAGTTCAAGACCATCACTAAATAGAGCCTCAATATAGTTAATAGAGTTAAATCAACATCTCTGTCTCATTGTCAAAAAATAAACATTATAGACTGCTGGGGTTTTTGTAGGGCTATTGTATTGTGTTGCATAAAAATGTAGCTGATAAAGTAGTAACTAATGATGAACTACAGGTCTGTCAAAGATATTTGTTTGGCAGACACAGGACGCACATGACAGCGAGGTCACATTGTTGTCCAGACTTGGTTCTTGGCAAGATGTCATATTGATGTCGTAATTAAAATGATTCCCTAACAAGTGGAATTTAGTGTAATGTGCCAGCAGGATAGTTTAATTAGGCTTTCCAGAAAACTGGCAGGCTATGGCTTTATGGTTTTGATGAAGAGTGGTATAAAAGCATCACGTTGTTTGCCGTCAGATTCAGGGATATTATCTAGTTGAATAGTGTCGGACCTGATTGCTAGATAATTATTTGAATATTTAAACAGCAATTTACTTGAAGAAGCATCGCTGAGGTGACCAAGTAAATGTCAGTGTGGACTCTCGTGTCACATCTCTTGTGCGGTGGGTCGAGCTCCTCGGAAGCTTTGCGTTTTCTCTCAGTTAAGGCTGAGACAGGCAGCGCCACATTCTCACTTTCCCTGTGGGAAAACCCTGACAGTATGGCAGCTTGTAAAAGTGTTGCGACTTTCACCTAATTTAAATACAGCACACTTTCTTTTCCTCCTGAAAAATTACCTCCTCAGCTGCTCGGATACTGTGACCTCTCTGGTTTGTGACACCACTTGTCAAAATGCACACAATTTCCCAGTGCAGTCTCCACATACCGAATGTCTGGTTGGCCAATAAATGTCAGGGACGAACTCAGAGGCTCCAAATACAGCAGCATTAAGAATTATGGTCTAGTTTAAATGACATGGAGGAAGCAGTGCCTATCTCTTGCCCACAGCACGTATTGTATTACCCCAAATATTCATCAGTTACATTATGCCATTATTGATAGAAAAGCTTAAAGACCATCTGTATCAGCCACTTGGACCATGATTACTAGAATACATGGGCAAGTAATAAACCTCTAAAAAGTCAAGCTGACCCACAGAGAGGGTGTGTGTTTGTGTGTGAACGTACCCTTTTAAGTGTTAGCAAGGGTGTAAGAACTCTTCAGCCAGAAATAATAGTTGAAGAGAAGTCTGTTTACCTCGTCATGAGGCGAGGCCCTCAGCACACATTTATGGATTCTTAAATCAGCTATGTTGTTCAGCTTCTGCTGCCTTTCAGATAAAAGCTGATGGGCAAGCCTAATATTTGTCTCATAGTGGATGCAAAGGTTTTTGCGCCGCCTGGAGTCAGGAACCTGCCACCCTTCTTGTCAGGTCAATGAAGCTTATCTGTCCCCCTGCTATGGCAAATGCTGCAGAAAATAGCTGTGTGCAGTCACTGATGTCCTGACCCAAAGACCACCTGTTTCTGTGCCAGAATGCTGCCGGGGGGGTTTAACATCACCTGGAGATGTAAGAGGCACAAAGCTGCTGCGCCATTCATTATCAACACTCTTCTTCTGTATAACAGCTGACAGAGCAGACACTTCTGCTCTGACATCATACTCCCACTACATCAGAGATACACATCACTCTTAACTTACTTATAACCATATCAATGTAAGCCTGAGCCCAGCTCCTCCAACTTTCTCTTTCTCTTTCTCTGTCGTCTGCCTACAACCATCCCCTCATATACTCATGTTGTCTAGGTATGGCTTCTACTATGCTGATTTTAAGTATGTTAAAATCAGTATCGTAGAATTCATAACAAGTTAATAGTTTTTCTGCCATTGAAACTAAAAGCCAGATGTTTATAAGACTTCACAAATGCTTTCCAACTTTTATGAGCTTATTTAAGTAAGACTGACATTAACCTCCAAATCTGGACAGTCATGTTGTTAGTAACAATATGTTTCTTCTGCAACACTGTCAGTCTTGCTAACTTTAGGCCAGTTTTAGAAAGAATATCGAAAATAATAAAATAATAATTCTTCGCCCTGCATTCATTGTAATTTTTGCATTCTCTAGTATAATATAACTAATCCCCCCCTACCATCTCTATGACTTCTTTTTCTCTGGTTGCTAAAGCTGAATTTATTCTCCCACATTATGGAGTTATGTAGTACCTATCTGTATGCTCCAAAGCTATGCCGCAGGCTATGCTGCAGGGAACATAATCCCCCTCAAAAATGTAACTACATGTTGGGGTTATTGGGTCAACAGAAGTACCACATGTGTAGTGCAGGAGCTTGTGCTAGCCACTACAAGAGTCTGTAAAGGTTCTTCAGAGCAAAAAACAACACGAATGGGGTTGAAGAAGGACTTCTATTCTGGTTTTCAGTCATCTAGCAACGTTGTTTCCACTATAAAGCATCTGCTCATCACAGTCGTCATTCTCTGTCCCAGTAAATGGAGCAGTGTAAATAGTGCAGTCGCTTGTATCACACAGTGAATAAAACAATGTAAGCACGGGAAATATAATTAAGGCATGATATGGTGCGGTCATGTATGATGAGACCATATGGTGATATCAGTGGGTGACATCCAACGCTGTAACTATCAATCAAAATCCACACTGTAGGCCTCCACAACAGGAGTCTTGTTAATCCTTTGCACGAAGTATGATCCCAGCTTTACATTACATTCTCTGCTGTGCACATCATACCGTCCTTGTACTCCTCAAACTTGTTCTTTCCTTGTCTCTCAAGTCTCTCTTGTCCCTCTCCCCTTGTATTTTTATAACTCAGCTTTTACCGCCTCTGAGCCCATGTCAGAGATACTTACTGCTCTCCAGTCAGCCGCTTACACCTCCATGTTTGCCACTGCCTTTACTGTGGTTTTACCTATACAAACTACTTAATCTCTTTGTTCTCCAACACTGTCATCACAGATCTCCTCTTTATCACTCATTTGGTCTTCCAGTTATCTTCTTTCAGCTGGACCGGCCTTGTGGTACTCTTGCCCATCTGATTTATGGTGATGTTGACTCCTGCTGTAAATGTTGACTTGACTGTCCTCTATTTCCAGATGCAGATTATCTGACCTGGCATGAGGTGCACTGGAGCTGTTGCCAAATTTATTATTACCAATTTTGACCAACTCCTGCCACGTATATAAATTCATGTCTACAGAATGACAACCTTGAGTGTTTGCAGAGAACTGGCAGTGAGAAACTGCTGCAGATGGAGCCTCATATTTAATAGACTGAGGCACGTGTGACAGGCCACTAGCAGCTTAAGGTGAAACCAGGACCTGTTTACCCACCAACAGTGACCTTGTAGGCAAATCTAGAGACATCTCCACAGCTTGTATTCACCCCGAGAGCAGAGCCACAGTTTTCACAACCTGCCTGCTGGCTAAACATCAAAAACACCCTCCAGTGTGACGCCGCCGTCAGGCACACACATCAGCTTTTACTAAAGTGACAACTTCTCCAGTCCCTCCAACTAAGGGGTCATTCTGACCTGCCATACCAGAGCCAGAGAAATACTGTAGACCTGTTAATGAATATGTAGAAAGACAGAAAGATATTTTGGAATGTTTTTTTTATCAGCTTTCTTTTAATAGATTCCCTCTTACTGTGATAAAAACAAAAAAGTTACACTTTATTCAGTTTTGAAGCAAAGTTCCTCGAAGGTAAAATCTGTTTGGCTGCTTGAAGCACAGTAGGACTCTTTTTTTGTACTGTCTCCATTGCTCCGCACCTGCAATATGCTGCACCCTGAGTGACTATTATCAGATGTGGTGACACTACCATCTCACTAGCAAACTAGCAAAAAGATCTTTAAGTTCATCCTCATTTTAAGTGTCAGATGAATCGCTGTTTTCATAGATCTCCTGTGCTGAGCCGTGTGTTTATAATGTATTCTGTATCATGCTGTGTTACACACCGTTGTATAGGTTGTTCAGACCTTGAGTTCCTCCCTCTCCCTCCGGCTCTCTACCAGACTAAGAACTAAGAAAAAAATCATACATAGTAGCTTTGCCCTCCGAACACACAAACATTCACACACAAAAAACAAGATGGAGGGTTAGACAAGGGGTAATGTACACTCAGAGGGACAATAGGATTAAGGCTCGGGTCTCAGTAAAGAGCTTTGTGTCAGAGTAGCTTTGACCGCAGATACATTACCGAATCTTAGCAAACACAGACAAAGTAGACCTGATTCACATGGATGAGTTTCTGGCCACAGAAGCTCTGCAGGAAAATTGAGATATTTCACTGCCTTTTTCTGTTAGAACCACGTAGTCCATAAATCATTGGGGGCTATGGCATTATTTCTCTACGTTTATGTTCAGGGGTCTCACTTAA
>JAOXYL010000086.1:9299532-9328822 GCA_028564955.1 Terapon puta
GTGCAAGATGACATACACTCTCTCTCTCTCTCTCTCTCTCTCTCTCTCTCTCTCTCTCTCTCTCTCTCTCTCTCTCTAACTCTAACTCTCGCTCCTGCATTTTCACACCCACACACATGCACATACACACACACACACAGCCTGACAGTCCAACTTTAATTTGAATCAAAAACTAGTGAGGTGCTTGTGAGAGGTGGAGAGCTGCAGGTAGTTTTTGAGCACACTGTTTTTGGACAAGGCTACTAACTTATAAGAGGATAATATAGATATATATGGATAAATAATTTTTGGTGGATACAATTTCTAAAATTACACACACACACACACACACATACCAGCAAAGCTAATAGTCCCAGAGTAGACCAGTTGCCTGTAGACGGAGAGGTGCTGTCCCCTGATCTTTACTCTGATCAGGATCGTGCTGACACTACCTTCAGCCATGCTTATGAAGGAAAAACCACAACAGTGCGACCGCTCACATTATACAGGTGAGTCATGAAAACCACAGTTTTGATGAGCCTTTCCAACAACCTCAATATTTTTTTACTGACTTTTGACAGTTGTTTAACTTGGCTAACTAAGTCACTGTCGTCTTGTTTCAGTTTTACTCAGTATCGCTGCATTTGTGGAAATCAGTCTCTTCGTTTACCATTTTTTATTTTCAGGTAGTTTTTGAATAACAGTTTTGAGTTAAGACATTTTGTCATGCAGTGTATTATATTTGAGATATACCAGTCTCTACAGAGTCTCAAGAGAGTCGTGTATGCATGTCAGTGCTCCATCTGAGAAAATTTTCCAAGATAACTCTTTACATTGGTCTTTTTTCATCTATATATTTATTTCATGATGAATGATTGAAAGTGCAGTAAAAATGCAGTACTGTCTTCTTGTACCATGAGACAAGACACTTTTTTCCAGACAATGGCACTATCATTTTCTTAAGCTCTCAACTTTAGTATTTTTTTTAACCTAAAGATACATCAAACCTGTCATAAGATGACTGCATCTTTTATAATACTCATCCATAAAAAAGCGTTTTCATCTTGGACCATCTTGCTTTATCACGAGTGTGTTCATTGTCTGCTGACACTGATTGCTTGAAAATTTTATGAGTTATGATAGCACTCCTGATGCGCATAAAATCAAAGTGAATCATCGGAGGAAATTGAGATCCACTTTAGAAATGGAATAACCTCTTTTTTACCTTTATCACTGAGGTGTCAGAACGCCTGAATTAAATGTAAAACTATTGAAGAGTGAGACAATGAGGGGAGATAAAAACTTGATGGTGTAGAAAATGATTTATCTTTAATCTGTTTTTGTAGAAATATAAGCAAAGGGACAGCATATACAGAATATCACCGTTGTTAAATGATAACGAGTATATAGTTATAGTTATTTCAATAAACTTGTCAAGCATTGTGATATTAAATGGTAAAACGTGCTCTGTGAAATTGCTACAGGCCACATATATATGGCCATAGAAAAGCTGAGTCATTCATGTTTGGTAAAAGAAACGAAAGAAACGAAAAACGGGACAGGATAAGCAGAGAGCAAAGGGATTAGGCAGTTGATTGGATGTGGTTCCCCAATTCAGCTCCCTGCCAGTGCCAATAAAAAAGAGGAGATACAATAGTAAGAGAGGAGGAAGAGAGGGCAGGGAGAAGAGGGTGGAGGTGGCGGAGCTGGAGCGTAATGGAGTCAAAACCCCTAACAGGCTGTCAGATGCTGCTCACTTGCCGCACACGCACAAAAACTCGCGGCTGGTGCGTTTGTGTGTGTGTGGGTGCGTGCGAGCGCACCCCGGTGATAAATCTTAATTACACAATGGAGTGTAGGCCATGTGCCATCTCATCATACCATGTCAAATCGCATAAGCAGCACCAGGGAGCGCGAGAGGAAGAGCGAGAGGAAGAGATGCAACAGTATGAGACAGAGAGAAAATGTGCATATCTATACAGGGGAGACGGAAAAGCAGGAGCGAAACGCGCAGAGCCAACTGACGGGGTGCTAAAGGACGTCGACCTGGGGCTAAAACGACCCTGGTCCTTCTTTTGAAGCTTTATTTAAAGAAGCCAAAAGGCGACTATTACTGGCTGTGATTGGACCCCTGTCAGTACAAACCCGCATCTAATATCCTCTGCCGCTGCTGCCATTTAGCGGGTCTAGTTTGTCCCAGGACAAGCTGGCGGATGAATACACAGTTCTAGCATGTCTGGGAAAGAATGGGACTGGGGGCGTTGTTGTGGCCCGCTGAGTCATCGTGGCCAGGGTTGATCTCTAAAAGCAGCCCCCCCAGCCCCCTCACAGTAATGGTTAATCGTGGGAAGTCTGGTGTTAGGGTAAGTGTGCCCGTGTGTAGGCCGAGCGGTTGCAGTGGGTTTTGGCGTGCCGTGGTGTGACAGGGCCAGTCAGGCGGATGGGGCGTGTGTTGTTGTAACGGTGGCAGTGGGGAAAGCCCTGTACAAGCAGCTCTCAGCTCTGCTGGCTGGGAGAAGAGCCGGGGCAGCTCTCCCAGAATAAAAAGCAGGAGAAAAAACTGCTCTGTCCCTTTGTTTTCACGGCTGTTGTGTTCCCTCTGCTGTGGGAGTTTAGGTGTCTGGTCTGTGTGTCCTCCTCTGTGATGGTCCCGTTGTGACATTGGGTCCTATTCTGGACCGCTGGTGTGGTTCTCTGTTGCTATAAAACGGTGGTGTCAGCCAAGGAAGTGCAACCTTTGAGCCAGGAAGTGCTGAGTAGAGAGTGGTGCATTTAAAAGGCAGAAGGTACCATTTTCACAAAGCCAAAAAACATACATCATGCAGTGCACTGCTGCTTTGGACGAGCTGGATTTTATTTCCAGATTTATTTTATAGACAGTAACTCATAAGAACAATTATCATCTTAAGATATTGTTCTCTTAAAGCAGGGACACACGTAGTGATTGTTTTATTTGTTATATATAATGACTGATGGAAGGAGTTGAACCAAGACTGGGTCAGTTGGCAGTAAGAAAATAAAAAAAAAAAAAAAACAGTGAATGGTCCTGTTGTCATTCTAATTGATTTGAACATGAATCAGAACTGGAGACTGGACCTTTGACATCACTTGTCTCTGAACTGTCTAAAAATCAGCGAGCAATGTGTGAGGGTGGGAGTTCAGCTGCTATTTTAAAATGTACTTCAGCACCTGCTGGTGTAAGGCTGCAGCTCGATCCACCATCTTGTGCAAGTTGAAAAATGTTCTTGTTTTTTCCCTTTCAAGCACAGATTGACACACAAATGAAAGGAGAAAATTCTTTCCTTAATCTATAAATGAAAATGTTTGGAAATTCATGTTTCAGTGCCCAGTCATATTAGTTATTTCTTATCTCTTCTTGTGATACGTTGAGCCTTGTTTGCATGTAACACGTTTTCATGCATGTATCTGTGGAGGCACTTATACACATGTATATTAGTCTCTAATCCAGCGCTGCATGTGTAAGTCAGGCTACCTCCGTGGCTCTACCGCGTCTTTCTGGTCGTGTCTGTAGCAGGATAATTGGCTCTAGTCAGTCTCTCTGTCACTCAGACCTGCAGCAGATGTAGCAGCAGAGCGTCACTGTGTCACAAATACACAATGCCACTGACTACATTATGCTGAGGATGTCTTTCTGTATTCTTTAAGAACACAAAGTACACACATATAAGAATACACTCATATAAACTCATATAAACGTGCACACAGTGTCTAAGGACTGAAACTCTGACACAATTTAATGCTTCGCTGCATTCAACATCCACTTTCTCTGTTCCCAGCGCTTCATCTCATCCGGTTTGGGCTGGAGTCACTGAATAACGTAAAACATGTCTGTCAGAGTGCCTCAGCATTTGAATTATTATGTGAGGGGCTATGAATATACTTTGTGTATTGTGCATGTGTGTTGTGTTTGTGTATTTATGCATTTTCCAAAGTTCTGTGCAGGAAGTCTGTTTTTTGGATGTAAAATTGCTGATTTTTATTTAAACTTTGAAGTACTTTTTGAGACATTAGGTCCAACCTTTCATAGCGTGTGCTCTGTTTGCTGCCGCCGAAAGCTGCTCCATTGGAGGATAAGTCCGAAACAAAAGTGTCATTTTACACTGCAACCAGAGCCCTTCTTATTTCCTGAAGGACAAGAAAACGCTTTATTTTACAGGTGAACTCATCAGTCAAAAACGACAGCCTGCTGTCAGGTCACAGCTCCGTTATCTGACAAAGACTGACTGACTTCTGTCTTCATTCCTGCAGGCACAGAAATCGTGGATAGAGAGAGCGTTCAGCAAGAGAGAATGTGTTCATATCATAGTGAGCGCCAAAGACCCCCATAGGTGAGTAAAATCGTGTGTGATGTGCGTGTGTATACATCCAAATCGCATTATTCTTGGTCACAGCTTGTCATTTTTGTTTTTGAACACATTCAGCCGCATGATTATTTGCTATAAAAACTACAAGGCCCTAATGAGTGAGTTAGTTAACGTAATAGCCCACCTCACATATAGCAGATTAAGAGCCCTGTGTCACGACTGACCTTTTAAAACATGCCTCACAGTAATATCACGCTGGCCTCTATTTGCATCACAGGTAGATGCTCTAAACTAATGAGCCAACACGCTGACATTATACATTTTAAACCAACAAATGGGAAATTCAGGGCCAGGCTAGGTCATGAAGACATTCTGCGTCATTTGAAAAGGTTATTAATTTAAGCAGCACTCACGATAGAGCCCACAGGACAATACTACTCATTAGTATAGCAAAGTGTAAGGGCCTTGTCTACTAATTGTATGCAAAACTACAATTACGTGATTGTAACAATAAGAGCTCTTCAGGAAAACGCGATGCAGTTAAGGGCGAGATTCTCCCCCCAGTCTGTTTTGCAAAGTCACTCTCACAGAGATGTGATCGGAAGCTTTAAGACAGCTGATTTTGTTGCTTAGGGAGATAAACTCAAAGGGGCAAGTGTTCCTCCTGTGTTACCGGCCCTCCTGTACACACGCACGCACAAATGCCACTGTTTGTTAGGTAAACAGAATTTGCATAACTGGAAGAAAGTATGTGGGAAACCGAGAGGAGGGGAAAGAGATGTTCCGCAAGATCAAATCAACTTTTGACTCGTTTTTGTCAAAAACACTTGTGTTGATGCGCAGCAGAAGGAGGCAGAGTACCTTTGGTAAGAGATGACAGAAACATGAAGTGATAATCAAAGCCTCTTGACTCCCTTTTCTCCCAGGGCTCCCACCCCATCCTGTAAGGTTAAAATCCAGAATATGAAAGCCACATTCAGTACATCTGAATAAGCATGTACTCGTGTAGAAATACTATGATTCATTTAACTGTCACTCTGCTAACTCCTGTAGTCACTGAGAGGGAGAAAGAGAATATAACAAGGGAGAGAAAAAGAGGTTTGTGAAGAGCAGCAAACAAAAAGAGACAGGGCCAATAACAGATTGCAGGGTCCTACAGATGCTTCTTCTCCCAATCAGGAGATGAAAGTCAGATGACAAACCGTCACTTCAGCCTTGCCCTCCTCTCACAGCTAGGCACATGACTGTGGCAGCTCTCACGCTTCTTCTCTCTCAGTCGCACACAATCTCTCTCTCTCTCTCTCTGTCTCTCTCTCTTACCCTCTTCTTTTTCCATCTCCATGCTGCATCAGCCTCTCTTTGGGCTTCACTTATTCTCTATAAAAGACCGTGTAATATACCAATCTGGCATCACTTTCACTTTCTCCCCTCATCCAGGTGCTGTTGTGGTCGTCTGATCGGTCAGCATGTGGGCTTGCCCCCGGGCATCTCATCCAGTCAAAATGATAAGGCAGAGCGTCTGGCCAAGAATGACAGCCTGTCGGAGAAGTGGTCGATCAGCAAGCACACACAGCTCAGCCCCACCGATGCCTTCGGCACCATCGAGTTCCAGGGAGGAGGACACTCCAACAAAGCCATGGTGACTCCCTTAACAAATTTGTTGTGTTACATGCAGAAACCTGGCTCCTTGAGATAGTCCGCATACCAAGGCAAAGCAAATCACAACACAACGACCTCGTGTTTGGAAGCCCATAAGGTCGTGTTTAATTTTGGGTTTGAAAATGGTAGTATGGATTAGTGCAATGTGGCAGTCCTCTAAATTTTGTCAGAATCTGTTCTTAAGCCTCTGAACGTGTGCAACAGATGGACTTACTTTGGACAAAGCAATATTTTAACACAGATGTCAAGAGGGAGATGAAAAAGATGAGATGCCGTAGTGACAGAAGAGAGGGAGCAGGCTGCGTGGTCCTCGCTGAATATCCTGTAAGAAGGGGATTGTAAAAATGCTGTTAAAGGCTGTAGCAAAAGCTGAATTTGCATAATAATTGAATGTGATGTGTAGATACTTTTTCCTCAGCTGCATTATACTGCTGCAGACTTTCAGCACACAGGTACAGAGGAGGAAAGGGCTCAGATGCACGGCTGACTGAACGAATGCACCACTTGATCTAGATTGCACAGTTATACCAGCGTTGTGAAACTGCTTGAATATCTCAATGATTGCCAAGTTTTTTTGTTAATTAATACATTTCATACAAATGGAAATGGGATGTAATGACGGCTCATCTTGAGTCCTCAATCCAACTTCTCATCAAATTACACTGTAGCTGGCTAGATAATCTAATTTAAAGGCATCACACATCTGCAGAATGACAAAATTCATAATATCAGCATGTCTGAAGATAACAGCAAAGTCAATCGAATGAGTATAATTATCATGCCATTGCATGTAATTATTGATTGAAGTGCAGATTCTGCGGCAGATATGTTATTGCTCCCATCCAAAAAATAGTCGGACGACACGTGATATTCACACAATCAGCATCTGTGTTAACTAAGGTGACAGAATCACATCACAATGTGCTGAAGCATTCAGGGAATTCAGATGACTGAGGCTGAATTACGTCTGATTTACTTCCTGTGTTAAATTATTCATCTAGACACATGTCAGGTTGGGCATCTGAGGCTGAATTAGATGGATAAACAGATGTTCTATAATGCATGTGGTTCTCCAATCATAACAAACATCTGTTCAAAACAGTTCGAAACTGAAAGATGGAAGCCATAAACTCTGTAGGTCTGCACTCATCCATGTGACAGTTTTCCATTAAGCATTTGTTTTACTTTAAATGCGTTTACAGCGGGAAGGCGGTGTGTGCAGATGTTTATGCCCTGTTTATGTGATTATGTCTCGGGCACAAGCAGACTTCACATGTGGGTGACTTATATGTGCGACTTTTTCTCACTGACCAACGCCTCCCTGTTTTCAGTACGTGCGGGTGTCTTATGACACCAAGCCTGACTTGCTGCTCCACCTGATGACCAAGGAGTGGCAGCTGGATCTGCCCAAGCTGCTCATCTCAGTCCACGGGGGCCTGCAGAACTTTGAATTACAGCCCAAACTCAAACAGGTCTTTGGCAAAGGGCTCATCAAGGCTGCCATGACAACAGGAGCCTGGATCTTCACCGGAGGGGTGAACACAGGTGAAGCACGTGCACGCAGCTTATTTTGAGAACTATTGTGAGACTCTTGTGAATCTTTACTATCATGAAACATGCAAAAGTTAAGCTACATTTCTTCAAATCTCAGTGTAAATATTTATGTGTGGGATAAAAAATATTCACATATTCATATATCAGCACTGTGCGGCCTCAATTGTTTTTATACAGATTGGCCATGTGCCACAGTAAGAGTATGATGAGTCTGTTAAAATGTTTCAGCTATATCAGCTATTAAATAACCATTTAGTGAGCTCCTCTGGGCTGCAAAAATTGTAAACCACTGGATCACTACGAGAGGGTTGTACTGAATTGTGAGCACTCAGCTATACTAAGAGACACTCAGAGTCAGACCAGACAGGTGAAGTGATCGCTCTCAATTATTACTTCATGCATCTTGAATGAAAATAGTGTCAGGGAGTCTAGACCGCTTATTTTTTATCCCTGAAAGTCAATGAGAGGGTGTCACATTTAAACCAAAAGGTATATTTGATTACACAAGAAGTATGCCCGACTGTGACAGATGTGTGCCTGTGGAGGTGATCGTCTTAAGATTTTGGCGACTAAGGAGATCTCTCTCTGGAGATACTGAGTAACTGGCTAAATTTTGCTTGGAGCAGGATTTATGAGGAGCTGAGTGGACTGAATTTTGATCATACTGTAGGAGGTTTTGGGGGGCGGCGGGTTGGGAGTATAAAAGCAGTCTAGAAAGAAACAGTATTAAGTTCTGACAGCAGCAAGATGATTGGGTGACAGTGTGAGTGACAAAATGAGACGGGTTGAAGTGTACATAGGGAAAACTGAAAAGTCAGACAGATTGGCAGGATTTGGATTATGCATAAATATGGTTATCTTGCATATGGATGGTAGTCTCTGGATGAACTTGAGCTCCACCATGTTTCTGATCTTGGTACGTTATGGAGAGTGATGTAATGTCTGAAAATTATATAGGGGCCTGGGAAGGACTGTGTATTAGCGTTATTAGCTTCTCAACATTATCAGTAGTGTTGATATTAAAAATCTAATCAGAGCTGTCTCATTCTGTCATACATGTATGAGCTAATTTTGTAATTAGCAGTGTTGAAATAAGGAAAAATAATGGGACAGTAATGTTTAAAGCAGAGATAAGAACAGATGGACATAAACGATGACGGCGTTGGACATTGTAGGGTGCCCACACTTGAATACAGAAAGAAATATAAAGTAAAGTTTAGTGACAGAATGGGTGCAGAGGCAAGAAAGAGGAAGAGAGGGGCCTAAATAATGGATGGAGGGATGGATTGGAGGGACTGTTGAGGGTGGAGGTGAAGAAGGAACGCATGTCAGCAGGAGAGATGGGATAAGATGGCCTCCAGGTCTGACTGCTGCTCCCCTGAGGACAACAACTAGAGACCTGGAGCTGCTTGAAGCTGTGTGTGTGTGTGTGTGTGTGTGTGTAAATTCACACTATCTGCCTCGCTATTGTCCTCTGCGCCTAATAGATTCTGTTTATCTTTTCAGCAGAGTGTATCATTACCTAAGCTTAGGCTGTGTATTGATTGTGACAAAACTGATTTTATTGTCTGTTTCTCTTGAACACGTGCGCGCACACATACAAACACACACACACACACACACAGGGGTGATTCGCCATGTGGGTGATGCGCTGAAAGACCATGCCTCTAAGTCAAGGGGGAAGATCTGCACCATCGGTATCGCTCCGTGGGGCATCGTAGAAAATCAAGAGGATCTTGTTGGCAAAGATGTAAGTCTAACAAAAGGAGAATATAAAAGATTTAATCCGTGGGTGTTAACATGTGTCTATATGTGAAAAATATCCACTGGGCCGTCCACAGTAGCCCATAGATTGCAGTTGACAGTTTATTAACTGAGATGCTGAGTAAGCCAATTCAATCTGTGATAAACGTTTCTTCAAAGTGAGCTGGACAGCTGGTGGAACCACATGCACACGCTGACTCATTAAAATCTCTGGAATCAATGTTACGTTACGGTTAAAATTTCATCAGAATGTGCTGCGCGCAAGTCAAGCAGAGACGATGAATGTTGGTGGCTGAAACAAGATTATTAAGTGCTGAAGCTCTTTTTTCATGCTTCATCGGCCTCCACTGTTCCGCTGAGGACCAGATGAGTTTACCTCAGATTGTCAGGCGCTGATCCAGTGGACCATATCTGGAAACTGTCAGTCATGTTGTATTCATATCCGCCATGTCTGTTGTGTAATTTGGTGTATCTTGAATAACAGAACAATATGTCTATGGTTTAAAATGATCGATAGTTTAAATGCATCAGGGTGTTTTTTTTTTTTTAGATGTTCTGTTCAGTAAAGCTTACTGTAGAAACTCAAAAATCAAAAATATATGTATACGCTACAGAGGCTTTTTAAATTATTTATAAAGAACCAAACAAACACCTTTGATCACCCTGATAAAGTTCCCGTCTTTAAAGAGTAAGGCCAGATTTTTTTCTATTCAACAAAATCTGTGCAGCAGAGTCAGCGATATCCTGCGGTTCAGTCTCTATTGGTTGAGCTCCAAAACGCTGGATCCTGTATTTACTATGATGCAATTGGTAGTGTTTCTTCTTTAGTTTCTCTCTGTCTGGTAAAGATCCAGTCTTTTAAACTCTATGTCCCAGTTTGTAACATAAGCTGGATATTAAAGGTTTTAGCTTCCAAGCCAGGCTAATCACTGAGGACAACATCAGGGTTATTTATTAAAATCTTGGAAAGCTTCATCTACAGCCACAGAGGATGTTACTCAACTGTTTTCTGAGGCTGAGTATTACTCAGATGTTAGTGTAATTCTTTAACGTTACCTTCTCCTGTCTAGGTGGTACGTCCATACCAGACCATGTCCAACCCCATGAGCAAGCTGACAGTGCTCAACAGTCTCCACTCCCACTTCATCCTGGCCGACAACGGCACGACGGGGAAGTACGGCGCTGAGGTCAAACTAAGACGCCAGCTAGAGAAACACATCTCCCTGCAGAAGATTAACACACGTGAGTGGAATTTGCTGCATCTTTCTGCCGTGGCTCCTCTGCCATGCCAGTCTGACCTACTTACCCTAAATTAGAGGAGGTGTTATTAAATGACACACTGAGTGATAACAGCATAATGAAACTTTAATCCTTGTTTGATCAACGACCCCTCTGTGGGTTAATTGGGTTCACATTCCTACTTTAGAGCCGCAACTAGACTAAAATGATCATTACCTGTTTTATCCCGAGCACATGCTGCCAGACGGTGTATTTTTAGCCAGCTGTGATATAACTCGATGAGCCTTTGAAAATGTCCCTCCCTTCATGAGGGGTTTATTTTTTCTTTCAAAGCTTCCTGACACCTCAGATGAACTCTTCAAATGAACCTGCTTGATAATCCTTAGCTCTTTGTTCTGGGTTGACACGAGAAACTACCAAACCAGCAGACACACACACAGACACACTGACCACTCCTCGTGCACACACATGTATACTCTGTTGCAGACACATCAAGCACCAAGTTTAGATCACACATAAAGGAATGAAATGAGATGTGTTTGTTCTTTTGGAGTATTTTTATCTTTATTTGATACTTGATACTTACACACCAGTCAGAACAGAGTACACAGGAGGCATTTTGAACCACTGAGTCAACATCACAGACAACAGGTTGGCCTAATTTCTGGGTTTATTTTAGTACATTTTGACAGTCACATGAATAACTGGGTATTAAAACACCCTGCTGCTGAAACTCAACAGAATCTTGCTGTGGTCCATATTCCCGTGTAGCT
Source organism: Terapon puta (assembly GCA_028564955.1). Classification (NCBI taxonomy): domain Eukaryota; kingdom Metazoa; phylum Chordata; class Actinopteri; order Centrarchiformes; family Terapontidae; genus Terapon; species Terapon puta. The sequence continues at coordinate 9,310,826 of JAOXYL010000086.1, forward strand.
ATTCTTGTCTTAATTTTAAAATCTGTTACACTAAATTTACACTGTTCTCATAAAAGGGCAGCACAAGTGTATTTGAATGGTTGTTTTCATACCTAAAGGCATTGGTGTATTAATCTGTATTTGTCATTGCGTGGACTCCTCACCATTGAGCCGCTGCCACATTGCATTTCTCCGTTTTCAATTCCCACATTATACCTTAGCTAGAAACCAAATGGATTTGTATGAATACAAAATGCATTTCTCTGTCTTTTTTCTCTCACTCTGTTACTCTCTCTCTCTGTGTCTTTCCTTTCTCTCTGATACACTTTAAACACATTTTTCAATTGCCTCTCACAGTATTGTTTAGGATGTGTCAGGGCTGGGAATAAACCTGAGTCACAGAAATGTTGTTTGCAGCCATGATTTATTTGTTATTACCTTCTTTTGTTGTCAGCGCAAAGCCATTTTAGAATTATTTCCTCAGGGTTTGGGTGACATGAATGCACACATTTTAACATCAGTGCTTCTCCAAAAACTGCGGGTGTCAGGAAATAGATTTCACCAAATGGATACATGCTTACAGCGTATCATGACTCAAACCTTTCTTCTGTGAACACTGTTCTTGTACACTGTCAGACCTTTAAGATGTGTTCACTGGGGCTATTTGAGGGTAAGTTGATCGTCAATCTGAATGAAGCTTGGGTTTTTTTTAGTAGTGTGACTACCACCATGTTCCTCCTAACACCTTGACTTCAGGGTTAAGAAATGTCCTTTGGGGTTGGCAGGATACATGAACGTACCTCCTCCCTGTTCACGATCCAGTCATGTGACCCATGGACTTCCCTTTGTCATCCTATGCCTGGATTCATACAAAAGGGGCTGGGAAGGCAAAGGGACGCCCAGTCGTCATACAAGCACCTAAATATCGATATGAAGGTAATGTCCTGTATCGCCCCTGACTTATCTGACTAGCTCTAATACTGCCTGGGATCCACTAATGAAGGACGTGTGTGTTATGGACCATACACAGACAGACACAGGGTGAAGCGCTGTATCAGTCAAAATGAATCCTTACTATGAGGTTATTTGGCACTTTGGAATTTGGTATCTCTGAGTCATGTGAAGAGCATTATTTATACGTAATACCAAGCCTACCCTCTTTTGTCTGAGCACCATTTTAAATTAAACTGAGGGCATGTGTTCTAACTACTCTAGTCATTTTAGATCATTCACACTTAGACCAATAAAAAAAACTAAGATGTGGCAGCTGCACATGCACACACTCTTTAATAAGAAGTTATGTTGACAAGAAATCATATTAAGTTAATAGTAGAGTGAAATTTTAGTCCTATTAATAATTTTAAGCCTCTTAACGTTAGGAGAAACTTCACTGCAGTCCTGAAGCTGTGCAGATAAGCAAAGGACCAATTTTACCACCACATGAGGGTAATATCCACAAAAGGAAGTTCAAACCTTCCACATAACCACTCCCTTGTAGTGTGGATGTTGCTACAATTCACGTAAATGTGCAGCCCCAGTGTGTGATTAGTTTGTGTGTACCTATGATGTACTGCACCCTGTGTGCATGTGTATCCTTTACCTCCCCATTTGTCGCTGTAGAGTTGGCAGACAAGGACCATTTCTTGATTTGATTACCTGTCCACTGTCAGTCGAGGAGTGCATCAATTTTCCTCACAGCGGGGCTCCTGTGGGATCCAAGTGTAGCCTGAGGTTCTGTCAAAGGAAGGAGGAGAAAGAAAGTAAAGATGGACAAAGCAGTTTAGTTTGAATGGCTTAACGTGTGGGTAGTGGACCACACATAACCACAATCTTTTTCTTTTTCACACACAGTCACAAACACTGCACACAAACACAAGATGAAAGAAGTGTGGTGGTTAGATATGCGTAATCTCGCCCTGTGGTATTTTTGTGATGTCTGGGCAATCCTGTAGTTAATCCTACTGTGTCAGTGTGCAATTTTCCATGCAGCGGCTATCACCGTGTGACTGCCGGAAATGCTGTAGCAATCAAATTGGCTCCACAATATTTTAGCTCCGTTTTAGATATCAGAATAAATTCTACATGATAAATGTACTGGTGTTTAGGTCTGACTACACTCTCAAACAGTGTCCTCAACGGTTGGCAAGGTCATGAACGATGCGGTCACTTTGCACATTCCGATCACGCTCCATGGCAGCGTCATTGGCACCTGTCAAAAACGTATCACCAGAGCACAGTTGTACAGTCCCTAAACCTTTTAATAGCACAAGACGCGGCATGACGTTTGTATTCCCTCTGTATACTTTCTCCTCCAGTCTCTACTGTATATTTGATGTTGTTAGAGCTGTTGCTTCCTGTAATGCTGAAGTCTCTGCAACAGAAAATGGTCAAGAATATCTAAGCGACAGCTCTGGTTGGGGGTAAACAAAATAAATGCATTAAGACAGCAAGCTGGGCCTGAGAGGCTGTAAATCTGGTGGATGGAGCCAGCACATCCACACGCTCGAGTACATTATCAGGGCTGCACCCTGCCATACATGCATGGCTCTGTTGTGATTCGCTCAGCCGGACATGGTCCAGCTTGACAGAACATGGGACAGAGATGCAGATGCAAATGAGCCTGTATTGCCACAACAAGGACACAGCTTAGGCAGCGTTGGACGCTTCAAGTACAAACAGAGGGACAGAGCTTGCAAACAGTGCTCATGAACATGTACTGAATAATCGTACACACACTGCTGATTTATGATAATGCATTTCTCATCCCAACACACACTCATCTCTGTCAGAGATGTCCACACATGAGATGATTACCTATTTAGCTCCATCCATTATGTAAACCACATATCCTCAAGGGGGGGGTACTGGAGTCAGTCCCAGGTGGCATTGGGTGAGATTTGGGGGCGGGGACTTTGAACAGGCAGTCAACTACAGGGTCAATATATGGAGACAGACAACCACTCACACATACAGACAATTCAGGCTCACCAGTTAACCTGCATGTCTTTGCACTGTAAGAGAAAGCCCAAGAAACACACAGACACAGGCAGAACATGCAGACTCCTCACAGAGGGTCCCCAGCCTGACCAGTAAGTTCAAATCCTCCTATTTGACTACTCCTTACCATCTCCTGAAGCCAGCAGACACTATGACACTCAAAGATGAAGAAAATCAATGTAATGATTGGCACCATTCAGCATAGCTCAGTCAGCTGCCGCACAGCTCTTTTGACATGTCCCCAGCAGTGGCCGTAATGCTTTTTAATCACACACCTGCCTCCGAGAGATGACAAGTAAAAGCGGAAGAGAGGAGAGTGAGAAAATGAAGATAGAGAAAGGGGATTGAGGGCGGGCAGAGAGGGAAGAGAATTATATAAAGCAAGAAGGACGTGTGAGGTGGCTGCGGAGGGTGCAGGCAGTGAGACGAGATATTACCTTGAGCTGTCTTCAGTGAAAGCAGTTGATGGAATAGTGAAAAGGCAGCAAGCAAAGAAACATAACAGGCTTCATTCATGAATGTGTCCTTATTTGATCTATTTAAACGAACATTTTAAGAAAAATTAAGAAACCTTGCATCTTATTAACTCATGTTTGTTTGTTTTTGTTGGTTTTTTGTTTTTGTGCACGCGTAAATTGGATGCACTTGCCAGACCCAAAGAATTAAAGTCATTAATTTTTATAAGACCAGATATTGTTCGCATAAAATAATGAGGCACCTTTAGTGTGCCCTCTTATTTTCACTTATGTTACTTGGAATATTAAAATGAACTTACTTTGTATACTGAATGTATGCATGGGATGGCATGTGTGTGTTTACTGTGTAACCTTCACTGACCCTCCTATGGCAGTGGTTTCATTAATCACAGCATAGGTAAAAGATGAAGTAGCTAGGGTAATTGAATCCAGAAGCTATAAGGCCTTGTGTTGCAGATTAGCTTTGACATCGTGACCTCCACCGTGAAGCAGCCCATACAGAAGAGATTATTGTTAAGCCATGGTGCACGGGAAGTCAAGAATGTTCTAATACTCCTCTTTCGAGCACCATGAGTGTCTGGACAAACCCCTGATTTTTCAGATCGAGCTAATAATATCTGCCCTTTTTTCATGCCATCCAACTGTGTTCCCAACTGGATTACTTAGTGGCTTGTGTTCTTTGACATCCATCACACAACTGCAGCGTCACACTTTGAATCTGGATTTGAAATGTCACCCTCCGCTGAGTGTGAACTGTATCTAGTAAAGCATAAATAGCTGAAAAATGGAGCAAGTAAAGCTTGAAAATGATACCGTGCATATTAAAAAGTAAATATTCCAATCCATTTTAATATTTACATGTTAATTCAGGTTAAGAGAAGACGGATTCTATAAGTCAAATAAATTAATATTGTTTTTTCATGAGCATTAATATCTTAATTGTTACATTAAAGGGGCAGAGCTGACATGGTACGGTTTATCAGTAGACGAAATGTTTGCGGGTGTGAAGCACACAGAGACACTGTGGGGACAGTTAAAGTCATGGGCTGGGGTTCTCAGGCACAAATGGACGCGTACACACACACACACCAAAAAAAAAAAAAAACATGTCAAAATGATAAACAGGCAATGCCAGAGTGTTCAACCCTGTGGTAGAGAGATAACAAAGCCAGTAGTGGGTAAGTCTGAATACAAGACTTGCTCCAGGTATAGTTCCGGGTTTGAGGATGTGCATGGGTGACAGCATGTTATGTGGTGTGGAAAGAATTTGAGTGCATGATCAGTCGTGTGAACTGTGGTAAATGTCTTTTGGAACAAAAGGGTGGGGGGAACATGTATGATGACAAGTTCACTTTTGCTTTTATGGGTCAGTGAAGGCAGCCTAGAATATAATAATAAATGGCATATAGGAAAGAGAAGGAAAGTAGTGAAGTAGGACCTCATTTACATTTCAAGTGTGTCAGATTCACTTTACATTTAATACACCTTCAGCAGCACTTAGTCACAGGGGTGCATCTCATCACAGCTCATGCAACCACAGAATACACCACATGTTGATATGGCACTGTATAAATCGGCACATTTATTATTGTTATTTTTTCCCCAAAATATTTGGGACTCAAGTGTTTAATCTGCATGAAATGTTTATTTATTTAATAAAGATGCAAATGCAGCAAAAACATTCTTGATTACAATCCTTCTCGGTTTTCCTGGGCAGCATGCAAATAAGGGTCAGCCCTGCTCCAGTCCAGGCGGAGCTGCTAATATAAATAAAGCTGTTTTGTAAATGTCAAAAACAACACGAAAAGAACTTCTTCTGCACTTTAGCAGAAAAGTTACAACAGCAACAACTATCCATCAACAAAAACACATGAATGGATTTTAGTTATTAACAATAATAGAGACAGAAGCTATTCACAATGTCAACACACTGATCAGAGGTCAGATAAATGCTACAACCTCAGGGTGAACCCTCTGAATAACTGTCACAAATGTGAGTGAGTATTTCCACAGGCTGACGCTGACAGATGTATACGTCTGGGAGGAGAAAAGCTTATGTATTTGTCCTGAAGAGATGGATGCATTTTCACCACTTAAGAACACTTGGTCTTATCAATGACACATTCATGATTGATTAGACCTGGCTCACTGGGTCTTGGTAACACTTCAACTAAAATTACTCTTGACCCTGTAGATGTCACTACACAACCGAAAAAGTAAAGTCTGAGAGCAGTTTTGCCCTTTTAATGTACCGTCGCCCCTGACCTTTTGTACTGTAGCCTGTCCAGTCATGTTGCCTTCACAGATCTGATGTTTCCTGTCAGCTTTAGTTGTTGCTAGGATAATGGTGCTCGCGTGTGTGTGTGTGTATGTGAGAGAGCATTTTTATTTTTTCAATTTTTGGTGTGTGTGTGTGTGTGTGTATGTGTATGTGTGTGGTTGGGGGGGTGCGAAGACAACGACCCACATACTGTAGCACACCTCCTCCAGTCATGATGATACTAATTTGACACATACAAGGACAAACTCGCAGACACTCGCACACCCCCACGCACACAGACACACACACACACACACACAGAGGATGAGTCATTGCTGGATCCTTAATTAGGACCATTTAAGCATGTTATGTGTGTCTCGCTTACACGCTCCTCTTTCCCTCCCTAATTTACTTCCTTGTTTTCCTGGCTGGATAAATATAGAGACTTATGGCCGTGGAGTCTGAGCGACCACCTCTCGCCTTTTCTCCTGCCTCTTCTTTTTCACACTTTTTCAGGGTAGATTCCCCCCTGAGAGAAAAGATGTGGGCACTGGGTTAAAACTATGTATAAGATACGGAGAGACAAGGGAGAGAGTAGGGGTTTGACAATTGTGTTATCTGATGCGTTGGAGTGTGTGAATGGTGCACGGAGACGGTCAACACAAGAATAGTGGGTGGGAAGGCTGAATGTGTTGGAAGAAACAGTGCAGAGTGTACAGAGTGTATTGTGTCTTCTGAAATCATGTATCCACAAAACACTTGTTAATCCCCACCACCCGCTCCCCGCGATTAAAATTGGTCAAAAAATGTTATAGAAAAAGGGTAATAAAATAGGAATCTGGGTGAAATTTTCATTTTATAAATCCCAATTACAGCGCAAACACTTTGTTGTTTAATTGAATAACTGAACTAGAGTTTTACTCATTTATAAGGACTCTTAGGTCTCTATTTTAATTGCAGCAGACTATCTCAGAGCAGTAGCAAGATGAGGTGGGACATAAATCGGAGGGTGAAAGGATTGAAAAACTGTCTCTGGTCTCATCACTGTGAAACAGCTGAGACAGTTGGAATAACACTCGACAGCAGCCGAACAAACAGAGAAAGACACTTCCTTCTGGGAGTCGCGTTGTTGTCTGGATGGCACGCACTAGAGTAAGGCCCACAATCTGTAGCTCACTTGCATTTTCTCCACAGGTGTGTCTAAATATGTGGACTTTATTTATTTAGAATCAGATGGCAGCATCACACAGGTAGGAAGGTCTTATTGAGTCAATTAAAATCAGGCTTTAACATTGCATAGTCAGCACACCCATGATGTCACGGTATACTGACACACTTTGCATCCTCACTTCTGAATTGGCAAACATAAGGAAACTGTGATGGAAAAAGTATAGTGAGCAATGGAGGGTATAAAGCAGATGTAATCTACGGAGTAAACACTCAATGAACTCAGTAAGAAGGATTGTATCGTCATGATTGGTGCTGTGGCTGTGGGTTTACATTTCTGGCGAGAACAATAGGTATTCTGCTGAAAGTGCTGACTCATGTAACCACACTGTTTAAATACTTATTGTGTTTTATTTGATATAAAAGAAGACTTCGGGCTGCGAAATCCGCCTCCACGGAAAGAATGGTTCAAAAGACTCTCAGCTTTCTAACAATCACAGGATTAAATTTAGAAGACCAAAAAGTTACAAGTTCAGTAGAAGCAGCAGTTGGCAGAGAATAAACACTTTTAGTTTTAGGCTTTCTCTCTCTCAAGTCTCTGTGAACTCCACTGGACGAGATGGCAGATTTATAATGGTGACGCTAATTGAAATTCTGGTCACATAATGTCCATGGATCCATAAGAACTTTCCACACATACTGTAGATCACAATATAAATGTCTATAAAACTAAAAAGACTATTGTTAAGCTATCACACGCGGAGCGATGACTCATTAAATTCTCACATTTCTAACCATTTGGTCCAATAAAATATGATGGCAGTAGAGCTTGTATTACAAATGTGATGCCATTCATGAGCGTTATGGGCACTCGCAGTGGGAAACTTTGCGGCGTATGCTCCGGGTGGACAACTTTAATTAGAATAAATGTGCCGCCATGGTTGGCTTCCTCATCCATGTTTTAATGCATCCAAGTTCCCACAGGAATAAATAAAGTAGTTAAGGCTGTAGTGAATAGGAGGTCAAAAGGCATCCTAAAATGTGCCCCCGCTGTTTTAGGGAAGTCAGGCAAAAGAGAACTTTATTTAATTTGTGGTTTGTGTGTGTGTGTGTGTGTGTGTGGGTGTGTGTGTGTGCGCGCGCGTGCCTCTAAATGTGTTTGTGTGAGTGTGTGCGCACTGGAAGAATTTTCTCCTACCAATTAGCCATGACACAGCTGCGCTTTCCCCTCCTCATCTCCTCCTCGGTGGGTTTCAGTTGAACAATAATCTGCTTTAGATACTGAGGCGCTGCTTCCATAGCTCACCAGTCATCAATATCAATGTTTGATTCTGACACAACTGCAAGCTTGCCCGCTCACGGGCGCATGTGCAGGTAACAGCAAAAAAAAACAGGCCTTCAAAAGAAAGGGAGGAATCAGACACAAAATGCGAGGCGTTAGTCTGCTTCTGTCTCACATGCAGCTCTGTTGATGTATGGTCGTGTGATGTGTTGTGGCACAGTGACGTTTTACCTCTTTGAAGTAGGCGAGGCCCCTAAAATATTCTCCTTATGTAACTGTCCCTGTTGTGAGGCCGCACGGGGCTGTGTGAGGCAAAGCGTAATGGTGGTGGGTATGCCTTCGAAATGCGCGCGCGAGCTTGGGTTTAAGCGTGTGTGCGCACGTGCGTAGAGCATGTATGCGCTCGTCTGCCTGCATGTTTGAAAGACAGGCCGTGCTTCTCTCCTCCGTGAATTATGCAGGCCAGGATGAGGGTGCGGGGCGGGGAGGATCCGGCAGTTACACAGCTTTTGAATTAGAAGAGTCGAAACACCCAGCAGAAAACACACAGCCGCATGAAACAGAATGGGAGGCAGAAGATGGGAGCAGAGTGAGAGAGAGGAAGAAGAGGGAGGAAGACAGGAAGTGAGACAGAGTCTAGAGAGGGACAGGAGGAAGGGAGAAAAACTGAGACCACTAAAAGGAGTAAGAACATAAGGTAAGGGAGATAGGGACTCAGAGGTTTATGGGGTCTTCAAGGCGATGTTCAGTGGTTTAATGAGAAATAGAGTACGAAAAGTAAACCAGAGGCAGGAAAGGGAGCAACACAAGCAAAAATTAGGCAGGAAATTCCTTTGGGAGTTTGGCAATAACTCTCATATCTACAGTAGCTTCTCCTGCACACAGTCTCATCGTGTGCAGAATAACCCACCTGCTAATTACGCATAATTACCCTAAATAGCCTGCGATTAGCAGGCAAGGAGCCATTTTTGTGTGGAACAGTGGGGGATTTATCAGTCAAAGTCACTCACACACACACACACACACACACAGACTCATCCATGCCACAGGAACAGAGCAAAAGCACAAAGTGGGCTGGTTATTTTTGGCGCAGGTACCTTTTTTAAATCCTCTCTTCCATAATTAGAAAGTGAACAGTGTCTTCACAGTACAGTCATGAGACATCACAGGTGTCACATTTGCCCCTTGTTAGCAAATATGGATTTTGTTTTTCTATTTAAAGTATTGCTAAAGTGATGAGGCATATTTATTGACTATCCGTCTTTTTTTTTCTATCCTTAACTTTCCTCTTCCTCCATTCCTGTGCTTGTTCATCACTGTTGTCCTCTCTACAATCACTTTCCACCTCCTGGTGCTCCCTCTTGCTTTCATGTGCAGGTATTGGTCAAGGTGTGCCGGTGGTAGCTCTGATTGTAGAAGGAGGCCCAAATGTGATCTCCATCGTGCTGGAGTACCTACGGGACACACCTCCTGTCCCTGTGGTGGTGTGTGATGGCAGCGGCAGGGCCTCTGACATCTTGGCCTTTGGACACAAATACTCTGAGGAGGGAGGGTATGCTCTCACACATGCATGTTTGTATAATGTAATCCTAAATCCTAATCCTAAACATTTGTTACACTGTGGAAAATCGTTTGATAATATAGTTTTCCTTTAAGTTTTCATTAAACAAAGCTCCTTTGATCAAACAGCATATAGTTTCTTACATACTGTTAATGGAAGCTACAGTGCCATTCTGCAGTGCTGCTTTTTTGTAAAAAGGTATAATATTAGAATAGAAACTTTTGAAGTGATGCCTGAAATTGCAAAAATGTATTCCAAAATATGTTTATGTATTACGTCACACACACACAGTAAACATTTTTGATGTTACAGCTACGTATATCTAGTTACAGATGAGGGTAAGACAGTGATACTGAGAGACCCAGTAACCTTGATTTCACTTAACTGACAGACAAATCCAATTTGCCTCCACCCCTTAACCATTTTCTTCTCTTTACCTCTATATGACCCTCTTCCTGACACTTTCGTTTTCCACACCTCTCTGTCTCAGCAGCATAATTAACGAGTCTCTAAGAGACCAGTTGCTGGTGACCATCCAGAAGACTTTCACCTACAGCCGCACACAGGCCCAACATCTGTTCATCATTCTCATGGAGTGCATGAAGAAGAAGGAGCTGGTGAGTCACTCTCACACCTGTACACGCATACTTCACGTTTCACCTGCATGAGGTACAAGAAGCAAATATATGAACAACACACACAAAAAGATTTGAAGCACAGACAAACACGCATGCTCATACACACACGCCATTAAACCACTAATAATTGCAAGACATTTAAACTTTGAAGTATAAAGACACCCAGAAATAAAAAAAGATATGTGAAGGAGGAACAAAATGGATTTGTCAAATGAAGCTTGCTCATCATGAAACTTTTATTGAAGCAATTATTACCCCATCTTTTATGCATGACATGTAATCTTAAGTGGATGTAAATGTATTCAGATGACGTTCGGGACCAAATGGCCTCCACCTTGAGAGTCTGTATCCCTTTGGCAGTGTTTAAGTCAAGCGTGGCTGTCGCACACATCCCTCTCCTTGGGGAGGAGTCTTAGTCCCTTTAGAGCACTGTCAGTCACGTGAGACCAACCTCTTATTATGGCTGTTAAATACTGTCTGTGTAGAGGTGATGAGTATTTATGTGTCAGTGAATGTGTGTATGTGTGTGTGTGTATCACGGTACATTTGATCACAGTAGGGGGCATGATGCCACCGTTACAGTGGCATATGACACACACATTGTGACTGAAAGTGTGTACCAGGGGAGTGTATATATTGCACGTGCAAACACCCACGCACAACCTCACACTCATTCCTAAGGTAATGGTGTAACACATCCACTTTGCTGCAAACAAACAGCTCACAGCTTTTACTGTATCTTAGTTCTGCTGCAGTAACTAACTTATTTACTACTTGGTTGCTCTTGCCTCAGCTCACTTTGAACATAGCGTGCAATGTCTTTCGTAATGGGTGGGAATATTTGCCAAATCAGTGTCTGTTGGTACTGTTGGCTGCCAGTGGCATTCTGCTAAAACATTTGTAATTAGTAGCATGCAAACAAGCACAAGCCTAATTTTATTACAACTGTTGAAGTGAAAGTGCTGAGCTAGAATCCAGGATGGCTGGGATGTTTGAGATAGCTCATAAAGGTATTGATCACACGATAGTCATCCTGGTAGGTTAATCACTTTATTATGTGTTTCTGTAATTATCATAATTGTGACACACTGAGACACACGCACGAACTGGGTGAAGCACACAGAGAAAAGATAGAAACATGCGCGCACACACATTGTATTTGCCAGCAGCCCAGATGCTGGTCATGGTTGCACAGCATGTAAGTGGGTTGATGCCATCCTCAGCGGGGTTCCAGTGGCTGACTGATGCTCACACTGATGGATCTTCTGAACACAATACACCAGAGCAGAACAATGGGGTGTGAATCATTCAGCAGGAGCAGCTGCAGAGGCCAGATAATCTGATGCTGCCTCTCTCTGAGTTAACAGACTATTGCCTCTGCCTTTGTGAAACTGGCAATAATACGGTTCACCACTGCTGATTAACCCTTGCATTAATATTTCTACACTTCATATGATGATTACTTTAAAAAAAAAAATTAAAATCAATCTGCTCCCAAAGAAAGAAAAGGCTCTTTAATGTACCTTTTCTAATTGACACCTCTGTATGACCACAGATAGCAGGTATAGGAGTGGGTAAATCTATCAGTGGGATAGATGTTCATATCCAGGATGCTGTGCTGCATATAGTATGTATGAATGTGACTTAAAGATAACAGTACCATCAAACATTCACCAATGATATCAAACTTTGATAACATACTTTGATAATGTATTCAGTGGAGGAAAATCTTCTCCTTTTCTCAGTGGAGGCATACTGCAGTCATTAGTGTCCATGCACCATGCAGAGTCTCAAAAAGCCAAATCTGATTATGGCTGTCACAGACAGAGAGGGAGAGAGACAGAGATGTCACTTCTCTGCTGTCTGGCACCTCTCTGTCTCTTTCACTGAAGTAGCTTCACCAGCCTCCTAGTTATACGGCTGATAGGCATCACAGGGGTTCCCTGATCGCACTCAGAAATCCATGGATTGGAGTTGGTATGTGTGTGAGGTTGAAGGGATGTAACTGTAAGTGAGAAAGGGAGAACAGGACGCAGCAAAACACTGAATTTCCATTGCCGCATGGGAATCTTGACACAATCCTGTAATGGCTTGCCTCAAGACCCCCCAAAGAAGTGGACCACACACTTTTCCCTGAGGGGTTAGCTGATTTTACTAGAGAAAACAAAATATGCGGAATAAAGCCTCCCTATGAGATCAGTAAGAGGATCACAGGTCTTCCAAAAATCCTGTTTATGGAACAATGATGAAACGTGTTTCATTTTGCTCCAGGTAGCCTCCTCTTTGCTTTTTCACCCTTCTCGTAGTGTACAACCTGTTTAAAAATAATTCACTTCATCCTCGATCAGACTGAATAACATTTCAAATCTTTTTAAATTTAAATGCTGCGAGGCAACTTCATAAAAGCACTGCATCCCTGGTAGTTGTGACCAAAGCCCATCTCTTATGATCTAATCATATTTTTTACTCCACTACAGTAGTTCACCTTGTGTGGAGTCTGCAGAGCTTCATTTATCAACCTTTTTGTTATCCTCACTTAAACAGTAAGATCAAAATCTTCTGACAGTTGACAACAAACTGAGACTCAGGTCCACGTGGTTTCACAAATATGTCCCAAGTAAACTTTCTACAACATACAAGATCATTCAATTTATTCATGCAGCACCACTGCTGTGTACTGTATGAATGCATTTCCAAATGCTTCTCTGTTGACCCAGAGAATTACACAACTTGATTTAAATCTGGGCTGTGCAGGATTTATGAGTTTCAGATTTTTAGAAATTGGTGGCTGAAATATTCACACTAGATATAAAAATGACTGACGTTTGGACCGACACTTTATGAGAAGTTAATGCAACAGCACTTTCTGCAGTCGTGTTCAGATGCTGCAGGTAAAACAAGGATGTAGTGAAACTATTTGAGTTTTGTAGTACCACCGTCACATAGTAATCACGTAAACCTGTGTTTACACCGTGTAACAAAGCCAAGTAGTGTCAAACCCATGTTAGCACTCAGGTCAGGAGCAGGGTCACAGAACCGTCGGGTCGACTGACTCACGCTGGCAGCAAACGCGGGTTTATCCTGGGTCAGTGCAGCGGTCTGACAGGGGTAAGTGTGTGTGAGAGAGAGAGGAATAGAGACAATGAGAGTGTGTTTCTGTGTGCCCGCATGCCTGTGCTTTTTTTTTGTTTTTTTTTTGGCTCTGCAGCCGGAAAGCCAAAGAGTAGGAGGAAAAGAGAAAAACTAAAGGTGACTGGCTGGGATAATGTATGAGAGAGGGAGGAGAGCGTGTGTGTCTCTGCTGAAGAGGGCAAGAGAAGAATAAAGCCTGCGTCTTGCTTTTTCCTTACTTTCAGCATGTTGGTTTATTCATGTAGACATTTTGTGCTTCAGTTATTTCCCTGTTGCCTTGGCTTTGTTTATAATACTGAGGGCTGTTTATGCTTTATATCAAGGGGCAAAAAACTTATGCGTGCACAGTGAAAAGCATGAATATATGTGTGTACCTCTGTGCCATGCATTACTATCTTTTATTTACCAAAAGTGGAACTAGCCACAGCCATTTGTGCTTTAAAATGCCGCATGATACATTTTCTCATTGATGTATTGCTGTGAAGGAATTTAATTTTTTTAATTTTATGGAAAGTTAATTATAAAACTGAGAAGTGCTCTTTGCAGCTACAAACAATAGCCCCAATTATCTGCTTTATGCTTTCATTTGGCCTAATTTAGGAGTGTGCTGGCTCATCTTCCAGCAAAAAAATCTGTTCTGATAGATGATAGATTATAAGGTTCCAAGGAAGAGGAGGGGATATAATTGCAAAGCTAATAAATGAGTAATGTGCAAGCTCTTGAGTTTTACAGAGGGGTAACACATGTAAAATATATATAGATGATGTACAATAAAAGAGAATAGAAAAAGAAGTCATTTGTATGAATTTGCTTGGATGATAAGGGTAATTACCTCCCTCATATACGCACATCACTTATCTTGTTTCTTTTTTCCCACTCTACGTAAAGGTGGAACAATTTCATCTGAATGTCAAACAAGCACACTGAAAAGACGACTGGCTGTGCAAGAGCCAGTGCCTATAAATATCATCAAGCCTGTTGTTGCATTGCTCTTTGCTAAAAATGTGTGAATCCAATTCTAGGTCTAATTAAAAGAGAAGTGCCTTTTTCTCCATCTCCCTCCGTGTCTCAGTCCCTCGCTTTTTTTTTTGCAAAGGAGGTGGGGGTTGCAAGACGACTGTCCTGGTATCTCCCAGCTTGGTATGAATAATTGAGTGTAGAATAGTCCTTATATGTTTAATTCGGATTAAATATTGAGGAGGAACCACCAATCCCGCAGTTTTCCTCCGCCTCCCTGACAAGAGAAACTAAGAATGAGTAGGAAGGAGATGAGGAGAGCAAAAGAGTGACTTAAATGGACCATGAGAGAGAAGGAGGGTGTGAGGGACAGATGGAAGGAGAGAAGGGGGGAGGGTGGGAGGAAATGAGACAAGAAGTAAGAGAAGGGAAACAAATGTGGTTTGGGTGGAGAGCAAATGTGAAACGAGGTAGAGCAAAGAGTTTGAACCACAAACAGAGACATTTAAGAGACCGGTGTCTTGGTTTATTATCAGCAGGGCAGTTAATCAGTTTAAAATTTCATAGATAGACAACCTTATTGCCCTCTTTTCTTCTGAGTCAGCTGTTCTGCTACAGATGGTTGGGTTACGGTTTATCCCTTAACGCCATAAAAACACATCTAAATATTCACACAGAAACCGTGAGCAGATCTTTGTCATTGTTAATATAAGAACTACAGAAGATGCTTTGGAAACCTCTGTGGACCATACAAGTGTGTCCACATTTGTGTGTGTGTGTGTGGTGTGTGCCATGTAACTTGCATGCACATTACATACAGCAGCACCAGCGGGGTCTTTGCCTGTTAAATGAAGATGAATGTCTTCCAATCAGCTTGGCCCACTGCAGTGTGAAGAGCAGTTTTCTGATCCTCTAAGCATGTAGCTCAGCGTCTCTGAGGACAGAAACCAGTCGCACGGCGAAAAATTGCACTACTGCTTCCTTTTTCATATCCGTCTTAAATTTGCCAACACAATATCTCCCTCCTTCTGTCTTCCTTGGCTTTACACATGCTTCCTCTTTCCTCCTGTCTCGCGTCTCTCATCTCCCTCCCCTTGTCGTCCCCGTGACTTCCGTCTCTCCTTCACTCTTGACAGCGCGACACACACGAGTCAGTGCCCTGTCTCTTGCATGTTGACCCCTGAGGTGATGACTGTCAGTGCAAAGGCAAGAGAAAAGAGTCAAAAATACATTCATATTTTAAGCTACAGTATAAAAGAAGCCCAGTTATAATCAGAACAAAGGTAATATACAGAAAAAAAATAATAATAAAACAAACCTTTTTAATCCTTGAGAGTACCTTCGCCTGTTTGAGATGACAAAAATAGATGAGGGGGGGGGGCTGTCTGTTTACCTTTGCATACACTTATCGATGATTCTCTGGGGGATTGTCAAGATCAAATTAGCAACCTCCCGTTGTCGTAGCGGTCGTGTTGCTTAGCCTCTGTGTTGTGATAACAGGTAGTGCATATCCACAGGGTCACCTTGGGGCTGTGATCGGAGGAGGGGAAGAGGGAGGACGAAGCGCGGAGGAAACAGGCAAAGATGAGAGAGGAAGGCAGAGAGAGTGGTACGGTAGTAGGAGGTTGTTGGTAGATCAGTGGCTGAAGAGTGGAGGAAGAGAGGCTGGGGGGGGGTGAGGGGAGAATAGAAACAATGGGGAACATCATCATCTTTTACTCACACTGCCATCCGTCTTTAGTCCTTAAGGCAACTAAAATGTGTGTGTATGTGAGAGAGAGAGAGAGCAAGGAACTGTGTGTGTGTACTGGAATTCTTCATTGTACTATAATGATAACTACAGGGTATCATGAACAAGTGGCCAGAATAGGAACCTTTACTGATTGGGTGAAATTAGGCTCACACATAAGCACGCCCTTAAAAATTACAGATATTTCCTCTTGCCCTTTATATCTCTCTGTCTTTCTCTCTTCTCTTTCTCTGTCTGCCTGATTGGTTAGTGGTCATTGCTGGATCTAATCCTGTTAGAAAATCGTAGGTTTGCATGGAAGCAGTTTGACCTTTTAGAATTACCACATAACAGCGCACACATAAGAGCACGCACAAGTTCCAGTCACTCGCGCTTTCTTAAATGCACACACACACTTGGGTAGATCATAGCATTGCGTGTGTGTTCAACAGAACCCTAAATGTGTCATTAACTTCTATTAGAGTGAAGGCAAAGGCGCATTCTAGCAAGTAATAATTTGGCCAGTGGCCGGACCCTTCAAACACGCACAACTACACACTCTGTAACTTAACTTAAGGGAAGCACATGAAATTGCACACTGCACCAGCGGCTCATTGATGTCTCCCGCTCATGAAGACCAGAATCGATACCTTCACATCCCATTGCATTCCCATTTCACCTGGAGGAGGACCTTTTGATTACATGGGGCTGATAGTGACGGTGTGAAACACACACACGCGCGTAAGCACACACATGCTTAGATGCCCTCCTTGTTGGTGATTGCAACGCATGGCGCAGAGCTGAGGCGTTACATGATGTCTCGCACCTCATTTCTCTCTCAGGGAGGAGCCAGCATGCACACACGGTGTACAAATGACGAACAAGCCAACATGATAGATACTGTAAATCATCAGTGTGAATGAAATTACTTATCTGCATTTAGATTGTGTGAAACGAGAGGAGAGAGATGAAGGTGGGAGGGGGGGGCAGCAACAGTGCAGCATCACCCAAGAGAAAGCTGCAACAGCAACAGCAAAGCCCGCAAATTCCCAGAGCTCCACGAAATGAAGCCATTTAGAGGGGGGAGATGGGGAGGGAGATGGGCTGCAGGGAGGAGAGGGAGGTGGGAGGAGATGGATGGGTGGATGGAAGGATTAGAGGAATAGCTCGTCAGGCATTCAGAACACGCATCTCCTGTACACGGCTCCCACAAGGTGCCCTTCACGCATGCACACGTACGAGCACGTATGCCCACACATGCGTTAACACCACCGTGTGTACACGCACTTTCTATAAATGATGGCAAAAAAAAAAAAATCCAGAAAAGCTGCCCCATTTCTCAGATTTCCCTCTCAGCGGACTTTGGTTTTCATTCATCGCACCATTAGTTCATCTCATGCAGGACATAAAAAATGCAGCTAAAAGTCATGTCAGATTACACAGAGGAAGACCTAAGCTTAAGTCTTAAAGTAAAATATTTTTCTTAAATCTTTGAAAAAAAAAAAGAAAGAGGAAATGAACAAAATGTTTTTTTTTTTTGGTAATGGAGAGGACCTTTCGTTCATATTCATTTGATCTCTCCACTTTCATGCTTTACTCCCATTCTCCTCAGTTGCCGTCTCAGCAAATCCCTTCATTCTCTCCCGGCAGTGAACAAGCTGTACGTGAGAGTTTTGTGGTGTTTTCTGCACAAGAGACAAGAGGACGAAAGAGAGTCTGGAGAGGAGATACAGTACATTACATCAGCACCTCGGCAGCAGCTTTGTTAGAGAAGCAGTTTAATCCAGCAAAAGAGAGCGCTCTCATTCAAATGTGACGA
>JAOXYL010000086.1:9333035-9344247 GCA_028564955.1 Terapon puta
TTTTTTATTTTTTGTAGCACATTTGATAGCTTTTTTACAGCGACGCTTTGTGTTGTATCATAGAGGTTTGATTTCATAATTAGAGTCCTTTTCTGTCTGCAGAAGAAATTATTACTGTACACCTGGTCCCCATTTCATCACACTCACCCTTGTACCTTTGCCGTGTGTTTTTGTGAATCTGTGATAAAATAATTACAGTTTAACAAGTAAAATGTCAAAGAAAAGACACCATCTAAAGACACCAGCCAGCAGATTTACATCCCCCATTCTGTTGTTAACCAAACAGCAATGACACACAGCAAAAGCCGTCACAGTGACGGCAGATATGCCTTTTTTCAGCTCTGCCATTCAATACTTTTAATTTATCCTCGTTTGTCAGTGCCCTTGAATCTTGTAAAAACAATGTTTCTTTTGCCTATTTTTTATCCTGTGTCATATCAAGCAAATCAGATATGTCCAAATTTTTTTTTTTTTTTTTTTTTTACCAGAACGTTGAAAATTATGTTCACAGCTACAGATTATCAAAGTGACACAGATGTATCCCACACTGTATGCAGGGATGATATGAAGCATGAAATTAAGTGATAAAACGGAGACCAAGTTGTCATTCTTCAGTGGAAATGCATCATTTTCACCACAGACACAGGAAAAAGTAGAATCAGAGAAGACATGTAAGCAAAATAGATATCTACCAAGCATGAAGTTAGATAAACTCCATGTAGTACACAAAAAAAAACGCCCTCAGCCCCAGCGCTTCAACAAAGGAGCAAGCTGTCATTTTTCCACAGCTCTGCAAGTTTAGGAGCATACGGTCTCAGCACAGATTAATACAAATATGATTAAAACCAGCAGAAGCAGCAAACCAATACAAAAACAAATTTTTGACTCCAATTGGAGAAGCTGCATCCAAACCAGCATCATACATCTCACACCCAGATGAAGAAGCAGTGGTGGACTTTTCCATTATTTGCTTGTCCCAGGGTGGTTGTTGTATGTGGTGTGAGGTTTATGTTTGTTTCTGCTTTACGTTAGTTCAACTATCTTCTATCTTCTTTATTTAATTTGTCCACCATAACTACAATGATGTCAATGGGGATAAACACCCTATAACATAGCACAAAGTGAATTGCAGATATGAAACTCCATGAGTGTCCATTTATTTTTAACAACAACAGTATTAGCATCCAGCAGGTTACAAAGAAATATAAGCACACAAAAAGAATATGAAATAAGCACAACAGACATATCAACAGCTAACCAACTAATGATCAGATACTAGACGGCTACATCTATGAGTGTAAAATAAACCTTGTTATCCAGAAATAGGACACTCTCTCAACTCCCTTGTTTCCTCTCTTAGGTGCCAACGCTTCAGCTCCTGACCAGCTGAGTTTGGCTCTGGCGTGGAACAGAGTGGACATCGCCCGCAGTCAGATCTTCATCTACGGACAGCAGTGGCCTGTAAGAACCATAAGGACTATTAACAAGGATATACACACTGCAGCAGAAACGCTGATTGTATTCTCAAGGCTGTGTGTATTCTCACTGACATTATGGTCTACTGCATATGACCAGTTTTGGCATTGTACCTTAGTCTTGACTTGTACTTCACCTAGAATTTGTTGATATTGTGAATAACAATAGATTAAAATGCCTTACATTAATACAAAATAATTTTGAAATGAGTAGAAAGAGAAAAAACTTAAACAGCAAAAGAAGGATCAGTCATGGATGAAAGGTTGTGAAACTGATAAATTGTAATAATATAATCATTCATTATTATCAAGGGCATCAAACATAATCGAAAAGTATGGTTGTATTTTTCATGATAATTTGATTAACAGTTATTATAATAATCCTATTGTACAGTTGTAGCGTGTGCTGTGTACGGTATGCTCAGTGCCATCTGATGTGGCGTAGGTCGGCTCCCTGGAGCAGGCGATGCTGGATGCCTTAGTTCTGGACAGAGTGGACTTTGTCAAGCTGCTGATTGAAAATGGAGTCAGTATGCACCGTTTCCTCACGCTTTCCAGGCTGGAGGAGCTCTACAACACGGTAATAATGAAATGCACACAAGTGGGTTATTGACACAAGTTGAGTAATAACACACAGGGGAACAGCTTCCTTTTGAGTTTCAAAGTTAAACGTTGACTAAAAGACACAAGAGAAAACGTGGTGCTGGCAGTGAAAATATAGCAGGCATGGTCAGCTTTGTTCTCAGGAACTGTACATGCTGTTAGTGACTGTAATAATATCCTGATGTGTCTCATTTCTTTTCCAACAGAGACATGGGCCGTCCAACACGCTGTACCACCTTGTCAGAGATGTCAAAAAGGTATGACCATCACCGCCGTCCCTTTTAGCTCTGTGGCTGTTCAGGCACACTGTTTGGGAATGTTGGCTTGAATGTGTACAGTTTATTAAAGAAGACATGTTTGACCACATAGAGTTTCAGTTGCTTTTTTTTTTTATTTGCAGTGTTTGCTGTTACTCTGTTTGCATCGATTTGTGTGCCCACATTTTGGTAGCCCTAGATGCTGTTAACTGCAAATAGAGGCCAGCTTTTCTCTTTCAGCTGGAGTTGCAGGCTGCAGTGGCTGCGTAGAGCTGTGCACGACTCTCATCCCTCTCATGACTTTTCAGCAATTTACACTGTTCTCTCTCTAAGGTTCACACTGCAACGGCAAACAGATGCTACATGTGTTAAACATAGCTTTATCCACAGACCTTGAGTTTGAGAAAACTGAGGCCACAGTAAAGTCGTTAAGAGGCTGAAAGGGAAGACCTCACTCACAAGTTTTTATCTGTATCATTAACAACACTATTAAGTGTGTTACTTTTGATAAGCGGTATCATGTGTTTCTCTGAATAGTAAAATTTCATCCCCTTACATGAAATGAACTTTATTTTACACCTGGACTGTTTAGTTTCATGTTTAAGGTGATTAAATGCTGGAATCGTCTCTCTCAGTATAGGTTTTGGATGTACTTAAGCTAAAAAAAACAATTCATGTTCATTATTTTTGCTGCATATTTCTTATATTCACCTTCATGACTACGGCAATGAAAGACAAACAACCTAGGATTTTACATTCAGCACGTCTGCACGCCAATTAGGAGTGCTCCCACTGTTGGAAGATGATGGAGAGGTCAGCAACACTACCATTAGCATGGAGAGGTGTTCATTAATTAAAGGGTTGCTGATTACAGTAATGCTGCACGCTCCCCTGGGAGTCACTGAAGAGGCTACATGTCGTAATCACTCCTGCTTTACCTCCTCTCTGTCTTTAAACACAACTCTGGTCTCAAGTTGGCGAAGAGAGAACATGCAGTTTATATTCCATGGCGCCTCACCGCACACATGCAAAACACACCCTGTACTGCATGGCATAACATCCCCATCGTCTTTCTGCAGAGCTGTGTGTCACCGCCATAGTGTAGCTGAGTGTTTTGTGTGTCGTCCTCGTATCATAGTATGACGCTAATTAGATTTAACTGCTCGGGTTAACTCGCCGTGTTGTGGCTTTGTTTTTTCTCTCTTTCTCATTCTTCTCTGTGGATTGTTTGGCCACACCGTTGGCAATTCACAGGTCTCATTTTGATACAGATGCAGGTGTTGCGCTAATAACAGCTGTAAGGGCCGGTGAAGGTTGCCCTCAGGTTTAATCTGCTCCATTCATTAGATCGTGTGGAAGCTGAGTCAGAAAACAAAGAATCACAGAGATTGGCTCGTGGACTACAGCTGCCAAAGGAGAAATTGGTTTTCCTGCAGAGTAAATGAACAATGCGGTTTTTGTGCCCTAAGACCGGCAGCCGTACACCTTGTGCCCTGTGTCTAAGATATCATGGACGGTTAGGACAAACACCGACTGGGCCGCTTTGCTTCTTAGGTTTCCTTGCTAATTGAAAGCAGAGATAGGCTAGGGTGATTGTTGACTTGCATTCACTGTCATGAGCTCATCAGCCACGGGAATTGCACGACACCCAAATAAAAGCAACGGTTTGTTCAACTGTTTAAGTAGTTGCGGATTATACGAGGGCCACGATACATGGAAAAGTTTCAACAGAGCGCCTTCCCCATTAGTGAGCCAACAAGTTCACTAACTACACTGGAGAATAAGAACTGTAGCGCTCTGAAGTTCTCACATGAGGTGTAAACAAACAGTTATTAGCTTGAGCGTCGGCACCACGGGGAATTAAAAGAGGTCTCGGCTGACCACTGACTGGTGCACTTCAACTATATATATCAGTGGGATGAGGGGGCGAAGCTTTGTCTACTCACTTTGAACTGTGGATGTTTGAAAAGACAAGCGGCATCTGTGCACTCTCAACTTCAAAGTGGATGAGTCGGCCTACAGGGGTTTTCCCGGCTTTACTGTCAATGAAATTGAATCTCTGGATGCGAAGGCAGGCCTGGGATGAGTGGGACAGGGAGGATTTCTAGGATCTAACATCTGAGCGCAGAGGAGTGGCGATGGTATCAAGGAAGGTGTAATGATATGTAAGGTAATGGGTGTAGCTCAGAGGAACAGTGGGGGTCAGGTTAATGACTGCAGGGTCCGGGGTTGATGTTGAGGGCACGATGAGGAGCAGCCGCCGCTTACATGGATACAGTCCTCACGTGAAAGGACTTCTGTTTCAATGATTATTCTCCCCCCCAGCGTTAATAGCTTTCTATTTTTTCATGCTATTGCCCCTCTCTTCCAGGCTAATGAGACATTACCACTTTCTCTTTCTTTTCCTCTCTTTAAGACTCCATTGAACCTCACAGAGAAGATCTCATTATTTCCCTAAATGGAAATTACAACAAATCATTCAATTTCTTACATCCCCTGCAATTGTCCTCAGACAGTACGTTCTCTCTGCGAGTGCTACGACACCTGAGTTTTCATTGTCTCCTCACTTTACAGTTCTCAAGAACAGAGCAAGTTACAGCACAGGACTTAAAAGATTCACTTTTCAGAGAGTTTTCAGAAATAATAGCTAAAATTAAACTATGTTTTGGCTCAACCAATTGAGAATGATTGATTTAAACTGAGATTCACATATTCTCTAAGAATTAAAAACGCAAAAACATAAACGAGACCCAGTCTGGTCGACAAAAAGGTTCGTTACAGAGGCTGGAAGAGAGATCTTGCCTGAGAGTTTCTGTGTGTCTCATTTCCCCTGCCCCTGCTTATCGTGCGGTTTACTCACTGACATTGTGTGTTCTTTCCAAGCAAGAATATCCAGGGTTCAGTTGGATCTACTTCAAGGTGAATCCGATAATCACGTTTTCTTTCGTAGCCAAAAACAGTTTGATATGGATTTTGTGCAGTGAGTCTGTGATTTGTTTTGTGCTCTTGTTTCCCACTTGTTTACCCTCCTTTATTAAGCACTTGGCAGGGGTTGCTGCATGTTAACGCTGTCTGCACTTCTAGGGAAACCTGCCCCCGGACTACCGCATCAGCCTCATCGACATCGGACTGGTCATTGAATACCTCATGGGTGGGGCATATCGGTGTAACTACACCAGGAAGAGATTCAGAACGCTGTACCACAACCTCTTTGGACCTAAGAGGGTGAGTGAGTGATTCTCACCCATATCAGCAGCGCACAACTTAATGTATTTCAACACTAAGTGGAGTTCTTAATGCCATTAATTATATCAGTGAAATGAGCCTCATGATCATATTAGCCTAAAATGAATAATATAGGCAATTATGTTCTGTAATGAAATATCAATCATGGATTGTGTACTCAAGGGCGAACTTTACCTTGATAAATTAAATTAGTGTTTATATATAAATGTTCTTGGCATGACTGAATGAACAGGAAATACATGAGACCTTAGCAAGTGTTGATGACCGGAGCAAGGACACTACTGTATTGTGTGTACTTTTCTAAGCTGCAATTAGTAAATACCATGAAAACGTTAACATTTTTGTTAGATGATTTAGAAGCCCCAGCCATTAGGTTTGATACGTTGGTCCTGGAAGTACATCTGCTAGCTACAGTATCACCAGGGTGGAGTAGAAATCTACCCAACACCACACTGAAAAATAACAATGGTGAAAAATGGTACATTTATTTATTATCACAGTGCTTAAATTATGGAACACTCGAAATGCGGTGCATCCACAGTGGTTAAATATAAGAATCTTCTTTATTTTTCATTTTCACATCAAATAGAGAGACAGCACAGGCTATTATTAGCTTGATGCAACAGATCATCCATCTGCAGCAGTGGCTCTTCATCATGTGCCATCATAGCCCCCCAAAAACATACACACTTCATTCCAACCACTACAGATCTCATTTCACCGATGAGGGCACCGTGAGCCAGAGTGGTGGAACCGCTCATTGGAATAATGTGCTGTAGTGTTTGGTGGTTGTGTGTTTTACACCACACATGCTGCACATTATATTGTATATGTTCATGTTATGTGGTTCTGATGCATAATTTCGCTCATTCTGCCTCAAAACCTCACACACTGCCACAGGTGTGATGAAAATAGAAATATACACAGCTGTGTCTGAAACGCCGTGTCTCTGCTCGATGGTGCTTAGTGTTTGTATGTTTGAGTGTGTGTGTGTGTTTTTATGAGTGTGTTTTGTGAGCATTTTTAGAGTGTGTGTGTGTGTGTGTGTGTGTGTGTGTGTGCCTGTTTATGTCATTGTATTGCTGCCCTGGCAGCAACAAAGCAGCTGGAAAGACGCAGATAAAGCCAAAGCAACGAAACGGGACAGAGACAGAGCAGAGAGGCAAAATGAGAGAGAGAGCAAGAGCGGGAGGGAGAGAGTCAGTTCCAGTTTAACTGTGATTTTCATGATGAAATGAATGTGCGATCACATACTCACGTGCACGCACGCAGGCACACACACACACACACACACACAAACACATGCTAACTAAGAACAAAGCCTTGAAATAGATGCAGATATCAAAATCCCCACAGGAGACCTAGGCTATTTTTACCACCTCAGATGATGGCTCATGAATGCATAATTCATACATGCCCTGCTTTAATACAGATACACAGTACTGTACCAAATGCACAAATACACTCTGCTTAAATACATGCAAACATGCAGCAGTGAGAGATTGTTGCTGTATGTATAGTGCACTGTCAATCACACAAGCACAAAATGCTTTGAAAGACAATCATTAAACTGAAAGTGAGTGACTCGCCATATCAAAGAATAATTTCTGGTCTCATGTGAGTGAGTGTTTCTGTCAGTCTCTGCCGTGTTGTGCTTATAGAGTAAACTACTCTATAAAATACATTCGACATGGTCTTGTTCTGTTTGTTTATGTTTTTGTTGCTTTTCTAGCCCAAAGCCCTGAAACTGCTGGGGATGGAGGTGAGTGTTGATCTCATCAAGGTTGTTATTCAGTCATTCCTTCGCTGTTCCTCTTTCTCGTCTGAAATGCAGTGTTCTTCCTTGTAACGTGTTGAGTGTACAATCAAGCCTGCAGAATCTTTTCAGCAAAATAGTTGTTGAGTGTGTGCTGTTTGCCTCACAGTCTGTGAAAGGAAGACCTTGAGGAATGTTTAATTCATTTTGCTGGCAGTCTGTAATACGTTTAAGGCTCGTTATTAGAGCAAATAATTCACGTGTCACACCACCTGTAAGTTATTTTTCAATTTACATTTCTTCTGATTAATGAAGAGAAAAAAAATGACTTCATAACTGTGTAATGGCCGGAGACAAAGCACAAATGTCGCTTATGATACATGACAGAACAGCCCAGTTATATTTAACTGAATAGGTGATGACTGACCCAACAGGTTTACATAATACATGGTTTGTGTACTCACATGTATCCATGGTGTACACACCATGAAGTAACCACATCATAAAGCTTTTATCACAGCGTGTGTCTCTAGTTTTCTCAAAGGTATTTATATCTGATGTGCATGGCTGTCCGCTCCTCTGTATGTCTGCCTGTTTGAAATCTGTCTCCCTGTCAGTGTGTGTTCTCTCTGTCTGTTTTCAAGTCTTTACTTTAATGTCTTGCTCTGTCTGGTTTCCAGTTTATCGTTATGGCATCAGCTTGGCAACCTAGCCACAAAATAGATAAATCTTAAATTTACTTGGACGCTTCTGATTATTGAAATTGAAAAATCTAAATATCCATAAAATCACAAATCTACTCTTTTATAAGGGGAGTTTCACTGTCTATCACAACAGTAATTTGCTGCGGTAGTATTATCATAACTTTTGGTGTCCAGATAATCTGTCTCAAAGCAAGCAGTAATTTTAGAAGCATTAAAAGTAAATCTCTGTAATTGATCAACCATCAGTAGGCCTCAGTCAGGGAGTTGCCTGTGGAATTATTGGAGATCAATACCACCCTGTTGTCATGTCATTCAGACATTAACTGGCAGTGTTGTGATCGTTATGTGTAGCACTTTGTCCTTTCACTTCTGTCCTCCAAAGTCTGATTTTGCCTTTGCATTCAACTAACTTTCATTATGGTAAGCAATTTCGGAAAATACATTATGAAAGTTTCCACTTAGTGATATGACCCATCTGGATATGTGCCTGATGTGGCCAAACACAGGGCCAGTCCTTCAGAGATAAGGACTCAGGTGTGATCCAGATTCTTGGATTTCGTTTGTAATTTCCGCGTAGAATCCAAGCTTTGAGTGAATGCATTCACAAGTAGTTCACCCTGAACCTAAAACACTAAAACCTAAATTTGTCCCGTTGTTCTGTACTTTTGGCAATCAATGTCATGCGTAACTCCAGAATATGGATATCTATATAGCCGTTTCTCTCTCTCCACATCATTCACTTGCCATGGATCTCCACCAGGATGACATGCCCATCCGCAGAGGCCGCCAGAAGACAACGCGAAAGCGAGAGGAGGAAGTGGACATAGATTTGGACGACCCCGAAATCAACCACTTCCCTTTTCCCTTCCATGAGCTTATGGTGTGGGCCGTGCTCATGAAACGTCAGAAGATGGCGCTGTTCTTTTGGCAGCATGGTGAAGAGGCCATGGCCAAGGCTTTGGTCGCATGTAAGCTTTGTAAGGCGATGGCACACGAAGCCTCAGAGAACGACATGGTGGATGACATCTCCCAAGAACTAAATCACAACTCCAGGTGGGTGACACTCATTGTACACACACACACACACACACACACACACACACACACAGCTCCATCTCTGCTCATATAGCTTTAAAGGTGATGTTTCAGCGAACCGTGGTTTTGTCGTCTCCATCTCGTGGAAACACTTCTGCACTAAATGATTAATGCAAAGCTGAGTGGCGAGTCTAGACTTAAACATATACCTCCACTCTTTAGCACGTAGGGCAGTGACACACACAAACACGCCAACATGCCTCCCTGCAAACTGACCTGTTTCAGACAGCGGCAGGCTCCCATGGGATGTCAGTGACATAGATACAGAAATCTAATAACATGCATCAACGTTAGTTAAGGATATGCGTTTGGGATGAAGGTAATCACCTAGAGATGAACATGCTGGCTATGGAAATGACTGTTAATTAGGGGGGAATTTTTTTAGATGCTACAAGTGAAGCAAAGCAATAACTGCCCTCCCCCATGTACAAAAACACACAGACACACACAGTTTCAAAGGACAGAGCTGGTGTATTTTGAGTTTCCACTGAGGATTTGGCTTCTTTTCGAAGAACACATTTCATCACACGCAGTTTCTTCATGTAATCTTTACATGATTTGGAGATGCAAAGTTTGTGGATGCCTCTGTGTTTGTTTGTATGTGTTTAAACTCAAGGGATATCTGTAATGTTCCATTATTTATAGTGTGTGGAGGTACATATAGTAATCCCTGGTTTCTGTGGTCTCTAGTTCATGATCATTTAAAGTAATTTGAACAGGCCCTCAAAGAAACGTACTGAAAATCAATAACACTGTGAGCCCATTTTTTATAAATCCTCTTCACCCCAGTGCTGTTAGTACCTTATTACACACATTAAACTAAACAGGATGGATTGTTTTCCAGCATAGTGTGCAATATTGTGCTGTAATTTGTTTGTGCACTCAGAGTTATGCAGAAGAAACTCCATGCAGCTAAAATTAGGGCGAAACTTGATCTCTGAGTGTTGATTTATGTTTTTATTGTCTGGAAGGGGACATGTTAAAATGCTAGTGGAGTTTTGAATATTCAGTGTGAGTGTGAGATCGTCTTAATGTATGTGTGTGTGCTGGCCATATTACATTCCTATAGGTAGAAATAGTTTTCATATTTTGGCCTCATTTCCCCGATTAAGTTTTATATTCGCTCCATAGTCCTTCACATCTGCGCATGGTATACAAGCCTTCCACATCTGTTTACTGTATATATATAGGAAATTAATATGTTTGTCATGTGACGGTTTGACCATGCCTGTGTGCTCTGTTGATATGCAAAGTGAAAATGTTGTGTGTGTTGTTCAATTGTATGCTAATTTAACATGCTTCAAGATTTCGCCAGGTGGTCAGTGATTCTTCGACCAGTATAATTATATTTTTACATGTTTTGTACCGCACCGTACCATCTCTGTTCATGTCTCTGTGTGCTTGTATATGTCCTGCATATAATTTCCCAGAGAGTTTGGCCAGCTGGCAGTGGAACTCCTAGACCAGTCTTATAAACAGGACGAGCAGATGGCCATGAAGCTGCTGACGTACGAGCTGAAGAACTGGAGCAACGCCACCTGCCTGCAGCTGGCGGTAGCGGCCAAACACAGAGATTTCATCGCTCACACCTGCAGTCAGATGCTGCTGACCGACATGTGGATGGGTCGCCTGCGCATGCGCAAGAACTCGGGCCTGAAGGTAACTGAAGTTGGGCCAGATGTTTGGGATAACTTGTGGGGAAAGAAAAGTGTAAACAGTAACTTCGAGCTTCTGCGTTGGAGAGACGTGAACGCTCGAACCTCTTCAGACCGAAAGTGAAAAGTAATGAGAAACTGGCTGACAGAGTATTGGAGAGTGGTTGCACATGACAGCTGCCAGGTGTAATATGTTGAAAAGTTGACATGTGGAGCAGAGAAAATGAAAAATACACACCAGGTCACCACTGGTTTCCAGATAAATCTAAGTCAAATCAATTACAAAAAGTTGTTGAATACCTCATACAAGAGTCAGTCGGGTCTTCCAGGGTGTTTTTGACTTTAAAAGATAATCATGTATAGATGTTCACACCAGTTCAATCAAAGAGATCAACACTGCACAGAGTGATATTTATTGATA
>JAOXYL010000086.1:9344347-9366829 GCA_028564955.1 Terapon puta
AAAAGATAATCATGTATAGATGTTCACACCAGTTCAATCAAAGAGATCAACACTGCACAGAGTGATATTTATTGATAATGTAGGTGAAATTATGTGCTTAAAGATGAGTGTGATACCTGAAGCGCAGCCTATCAAGTTTATTTATGATGACAGGAAGGAGGAGAATGAGCCAGAGGAACGAGTTTTATTGGACAGTGATACTGTGGAGACACATTAGGAGTGTGACAGGTCTTCCTTGTTGAACCTCTGCCACAGCTTCATTAATATAAACCTACAACACATCCTCTTAAGCCAAAGGGGACAGAAGTACTGACCTCAGTGACTAAAAAAACCCTTCAAATTGTGTCCCACATACGTTATAGCGAGGCTTGGTGGTGAACATCCATTTGAGAAAAGTGGAGAGGTTTAGTCAAAGACTGGTGGTTGAGTTTTACGCAATTTTTACTCATGTGGGTCTTCCCTGACGTCTGGCAACAGGGCGATAGGAGGCAGCTGCTGAGATCAGAGAGGTTAGAGTTATTTATAATGAAGAGTTGCCCTGGGAGTTGGTAAAGGGACTGCTGGGTTTGCACTCATTCATACACAGAGTGAGACAGGATGATGGGTCTGGCTGGTCTAGCTTCTTGGCGCAGAGCAGACTACAAGTGCTTTAAGTATGGTTTGGCCTTTGCAGGAGGGAGGGAGAGAGTGCTCTGCTCAAGCAAGCTCACTGGAGCAGAAAGACGGAAAGGAAACCACAAGTGGAACAAACAAGATTCGGCGCCCCCAGGAGTTCATGATATGCAGCAAATAATATTGTCAAAATGTTGTCAGAATAATATGTGCGCATGCTTTTGAGTTGCTGTAGTTGTGAGGGCAGTCAGCTTCAAACCTCCAATACTCTGACGTGTATCTGAATATGGCTACTGGAGACTGCACGGAGACAATGACTAACAAAGATGAGTACATTGATTTTTTTCACACATCAGTGACAAACTATTGATATTTTTGCTTTCAACACCTTTCCATGGTTTATGAACAGAGAGGTTAAGACATGCACTTTATGTGCGTTCTGTGTGATTATTATCATATTTCACACTGGTTGCAATCCCCCTTCCTTCCTTTCTTCTAAAACGATCCTTTTCCTATATTCAGTCATTTTTGTCAAGTCATGTGACTTAATTTACAGCTTATTAAATTAGCTGATCAGAAAGTCATGTAAAGACAAGTAATGCAGAGTGTAAGTTAGCTTTAGTTTGGGGGCCGAGGAGGAGGAGGAGGTGTGGATGTGTGAGACGGGAGTTGCTCAGTGACACCTCCTTAAGGGATTCCCCTGGCCAGAGAAAAATGGAGAGCAGCACAAAATCAACTGAAACGGACACGATGGTGTTGGAGGAGCATGATGGTCATGGTCCGTATCAATTGAGGCTGTTGGCTCCAGCCCCAGTAATGCCCGAGGCTGGAGCTCTTGGAGCCGAGACAACACAGTCTTTGATAGGCTGAACACATAATGCGGCTGCTGTGCTGTACTTCCTCTACAATCAGTGAATCCCATAGTGTAATCAGCAGACTTTGCAGACTAACCATCAGGTGGGGCTGGGTGAAGTGGAGCCGGACACCTCTGGGGGGGTGAACGTCATTTGCCTTACAAGGTCCAAGGCTGATTTTAAGCAGAAAATTACGTCTTGAACAGTTGAAATGAACATATATGTATTTACAAAGAAATGTCAGTATTTAAGTGTGCAGTATCTCTTTAAATGGATTAAATATCTCGCTGCTTTCAGAGATCAGATGATGCTTAATCACGCTGCTTTCCATTTTCTGCTCTTTCCCTTGTTCTTCACCTACCCACTGTGGTGACGGCCTCTCACTTCTCTTGTTTGACTGGTGTATTTCCGAAGTGTTTACAGCACGTCTGCCTCCTTTATCTGCTGCGGGCATTTGTCCCTCTCATCCATCGCAGCAGCGCCGTAGCCTTGCTGCCTGTCTGGACTAATGCTTTTGTAATTGACTTTCACAAAAGAATCCTCGCCTTTGCTTTCGTAAATATCCGCGCTTTGTCATTTAGCTGTGTGCAGGCAGGGGCATGATAGGAAGTGTGCCACATGTGCCAATTACAAAGGTTTGTTTGTTCCAGACTCTCCGTGTCCTAATTTCCGCAGCGCCGCTCATGAAACTGTATTTCTCACATCTGTCGCTTCCAGCTCTTCTCCCTAAATTTCCTCTTCCTCCGCTTCCACTTAACGTCCTTCTCATCACCCAGGTAATCTTAGGGCTGCTTCTGCCACCGTCCATCCTGAGTCTGGAGTTCAAGAACAAGGATGAGATGTCCTACATGCCCCAGGACCAGGAGGCCTACCTACAGGAGAAGGAGGAGGAGGAGCCTGAGAAACCAGTCAAGGAGAAGGAGGAGGAAGACATGGAGTTCACAGTAAGATCTTACTGTGAGACGCAGTACAACTCCGTGGTGAGAGAACCCACCTCAGCCCCGCATCTCAGAATCTATACACATTTCCAAACTTTAGACAATACACACATACTTTGTTCAGATTATAAGACCTATTATGGAACACATGACCAGATTCTGTGTCCTTTTGTAAATATCTCTTGTGGACCAGCTTCATACTGTGTTGCCTCTGTCCACAATGAGATGTCGATACGCACACACACAGTTCTCCGCACACACATACCTTCTTTATTCTGGCCAACTGGATCCTTCCAGCCAAATCGGCCTTTACTGTTTCTCGTCGTCTCAGCAAAGACATGGTCGTGGAGTTGTAGCGTCTCAGTCTGTTGCCGCTTGTGGGTTCCCTCGTGTATGTTTCTTCCTCCATCTATCTCCTTCTTTCTTCCTCTTTTCCTTTCCTTTGGTCCCTCTTGTTCGCTACCCAGTTCTCTCTCTCTCTCTCTCTCTCTCTCTCTCTCTCTCTATCAATCTACCTCTCTCTGCTTCTTTTGTTTGTTTTGCGTTCAGCTCCCTCTTGCTCTCTCTAGCTCTTTCTTCCTTTCTCCTTCTTTCCAAGCTCAGATCTGATTGAGGTACAGTACTGTATGCTAGCCGATTGCTGCCCCTCACTCTCTCCCATCATGATGGTGGCTTGCCGCAGCATACCACTCAGCATGTCGGCTGCTGAGCATGGGAGGCCAAGGCTTTTGCATTATATAACCGTGTCCGCCTGCTGCTGCAGAGCTTAAATCATGCAGAGTCTGAGCACCTTCTCCCAGCTCACAGTGGAAGAGTTGGTCCATCTGCATAGACGTGGATGTACAGCAGGATTAGGACTCGTTCCATTTCAGTCCAATCAATTCAGGAGATGATACCAAGATCCAGTTTGTGTGTCGAAATAAAGACAGGAAAGACAGTTTTGATACACACAAACTGGATTTAAGGTTTCCCCCTTTAAGTGACTGAACTGAAGTTGAACGTCTTTCAGCACCACTGTACATACTCTCCATTTGCATTGAGCACAGCCAGCAAGCCAGTGCAAAGATTCACCAACCGGGCCATTTTACACATGCAGTCCTTGAGGCACAAAGAACCCTGCTGCCAGAGGATGCATTTGCAGTGAGCCTCTTCCTATTGCTCTGGCTTCTGACTGTACAAATGCACATCCAGATATTTATGAATCACGCAAAGATTCATACACAAACTGCTACACCACAGAGGGAGATTGTATTGTCCTATCCTCAGATGCTTCGGATAAACCACACCTTGATGAATGTTATAGCTTGTGTGAAGGTAATCAATTCGCTGACCTTGTGCATGTTCAGTACAGTAAAGGCATGGTGTGATTTACAGACTGGCATCTGAATTTGTTCACCTTTAGGACCCTGTCTGTGTGCGCCTTGGGCAAAACTTATGACTATGTGTTTCACATATTTGGAAAAACTAGAGATCCCTTGATTCTTTACTTAAAGTGAATTTATCACTATCACTACCTTTTCAGTGGCCTGGGAACTTAACCAAACACCTCATTGTGTTTTTCAAACATTTTTGCTGGCTTTGAAACATTTTATCTTCTCCCAGGTCTGCTGTACTGCCCTACAAAGGCAGAGTGCACTAAATACAATAGCAGTGAAGTTGAGACAAAAGCGTTTATAGGTTTCAGAGTGGATGGCAGATGAAGGATTCATCTGCTGCCCTATTCGATAATGTGGAAAAACAAACTGAATTATCATAATAATGTCAGTTCAACAAAACTGAACATTTTTTTATTTACAGATAACTGCTAGACAGTTTGTACGGCATATTTATTACTAAATATACATATTAATAGCGCTGCTTTGTAGTTTTCACAGAAACAACATTTTTCTACGCTATAATATTTTTTTCATTTTGTAGAACAGATGTCAGATAGTCATTATAACTCAATTTCGACTGTGTAGTTATTGCTTTTTGCCTCTGTAGGACAATACACTTCTTGACATACAATACAATTCCATGACTGAACTCCCTCGGAGGTCTGGTGTTGCTTCGACATTAAGACCATGACCCATAAAAACGGTGGGCTCTGAACCCTCTCTCATGGATACAGCAATGTGTCACAGATTGAAATGAGATATATATGTCCTCTCTTTCCCCTTTTCTATTTCTGTCTTCTTTCTGTCACTATCTTGTCTCTCTTCTGCCTCGTAATTGTTGTCTGAGACACAATCCATGAGTGTCCGTGTCTGCGTCATACTGTGTTACCAGCCTTCACCAAACACTCCACCTCAAACACACATTTCACATTTTGGAATGATGACATTGCCTGTGCTTGCTTCTTTTATTATGATATTAAAAGCGTGCAGTCGCCATAATGTAACCAGGTCCCCCCTTCCCCTTTTCTCTCCTTTTTCCTTTGTTATTCAACTCTTCCCATCCCAACTCCTCTGTTCGGCACACTTGTGTCTTTCTCCACCCTCTCTCATCCCACCTCATCCACTCCTCTTGCTCTCTCAATCCACCACACTTCCCCCTTCCCACTCTCTCCATCCTTTTATCCCTCACACCTTTTGCTCCTTCCTCCCCCGCGCCGTGTTCGGTTTGCATTCCCCCAGGCGATGCTGGGTAAGGTAACCACAGAGACGTCCAGAAAAAAGGATGTTGAGGAGGTTCAAAACCGCCACCGCCTCATCCCCATGGGACGCAAGATATACGAGTTCTACAACGCTCCGATTGTCAAGTTCTGGTTCCATACGGTCAGTGTCGGCTTCAGCAACACCACCTACATGCTCCGCTTCCTGTTGGCACTGTCAGCGTGTACTGTATTTGTGTAATAGCAACAATCTGGTTCCCCGCCGTTATTGCCTACTGCCTACTGCCATAGCGCCTCTGTTGTCATTAACCTCCTGTTCCACCCTGTCATTACCCAGCTTTACTGGGGTGGGAAAGTTTAGTGTGAAAGAGATGAGGAACAGCATGGAGTGAGGAAAGCACGAGAAGAGTGCGAGGTAGAGAAAGGGACTGAGGATCAAACAAGGAGGTTTTGTATTGACAGAGTAAACATGCACTGAAACCTCTCCGTCCTGACATATTGCCACTAGAGGAAATATTGGAAGAAGTAAATATTTAATTTTAGATTTATATTTTGTTTACACGTGGGGCAAAGTGTGTCTTTTTGTATGTGTGTCTTTTTATATACATTTGTATTCATCTAGATTGTATAACTGTAGTGTGTTATAGCATGTTTGTCAGCATGTTTGCAATGTTTGATATAAGATGATCTTTTGCTTCTCGTACCCTGTCTTGAGCACCTTTCATTTTCTTTCCCAGTTAAAACAGCTCTTTACACCACCGGCAGGGATTTCACTGTTTACTCGTGCTGAGAAAATATTTTGACTGCCTCTTGTTTCATCCCATTTTCTCTTCTCTGGCCTCCTCTTCCCCACCTTCACTTCTCCTCTCTGCCCTTCAGGTTAAAGAAAAATATTGTACAGTGAATTTCATTACTGCACTAGTAGAACAGATGCTGTTTTTTCAGGGTCAAAATGTGGACTTTATCTCATTACCAGATTTGTATTCAACCTGCCATCCGCTGTAGTGCGCTGCCCTGCATGGACTGGAAGAGAAACCTCTCCCTGTTTGTAGTTATTCTAATATATATTGTGTTATTGCTCCAAATGTGTCATAGCTGCCCAAATCACTGTAGAATATTAATGCAGGTTAAATGGTCTCAGAAGATCACCGACCACTGCATAAAAAATGATGAACATCTGATTGAAAATCCAGTAATGTCAGGACCCCGTGAAAACAGCTGGAAATTGATTCTGAATACATTTGTGTCAGGTCTGCCAGGCCTTATCTTTAGATGGTTAGCTTTACTTTCTGATAGAAATTTGATCTAGTCTGGATCAGGATGAGCCACAGTGTGCAGATAAGTGCAGGGAAAATGAAAGTGGACAGCTGACATGCATTTAAATAGATATAGCCACAGGAGACGCATAATGGACAGTTTCAGGCCAAGTGTGGAGGTACAGCAATCAAGTGCCTTGACATCAGATCTCTATTATCAGATCTGAAAAACTGCATGACAGGGAGGTGTAATGAGGGTCAACCGTTCACTGAATAACTGTTTAATTTGACTAGTTACACACAAACCCCCTTTCTCAGTAGCCCTTAAGACAATTTGTGTGCAATGAATTGAACTTTATTGACATACTGTTTCCTGAAAAACACTGAAAACGCACAAACATATGACCGTGAAGGTGTCACGTAATGATTGTGTTTGTTATGTAGATGGCGTACGTGGGCTACCTGATGTTATTCAACTACATCGTCCTGGTCAAGATGGACCTGTGGCCTTCTCCTCAAGAGTGGATCGTCATCGCTTACATCTTCACCAACGGCATCGAGAAGATGAGAGAGGTACCGCAGATCCCAACACTGGCTACTCAGTGCATGCACAATTATACTGAGCACACAAGTAATCAATTCCTCACCGCAAGCCAGTGAACTGAAGACACAAAGCCCATCACCGGGATGTCGCCTGGAGTACAGTTTTATTCAGTGAGTTTTTGTGGTGGTGGAGGGGCGTCCACATCATCAAACAGCTGGGAAAAGTGTGATGCAACCATTGAGGGGGAAGCTAAAGGCAGTGTCGAGAGGAAAGAGAAAGGAAGGGAAGACAGTTTGGTGGAAATAAAGGAAGGAAAGGAAATAGACACAGATGGGAAAACAAAAAAGAAGGAACAGTTAGAAAATAAGGTGTGTAGCTCAGCCTCACGCTCTCGCTGTTTCTACTGTAAGTGTATGAAATGCATTAATCATTATGTCACATCATTCTCAGCTCACAACAATGCCTCCTCAGACAGCTGCTAGATCGGCCCAGATCGGTGAATTCATACTGCCCTCTAATGGCTATGATGATATAATGCAGTTTTTCCTCTTCTCCTATTTCAGTTGCTCATTTTTCCTCGTCAGCCTCTGAGCTTATGAACACATTTTTCCTTTGTGCATCCTCGTCTTCCTCTCCCTTGTCTACTAACGTCACTCCAACGCTTTCCTTTAGATCCTGATGTCAGAGCCGGGGAAGTTGCTCCAAAAGGTGAAGGTGTGGCTCCAGGAGTATTGGAACATCACAGACCTCATGGCCATCCTCATATTCTCCGTCGGCATGGTCCTGCGTCTCCAGGAGCCACCACTCATGAGCTACGGGCGGGTCATCTATTGCGTCAACATCATCTATTGGTACATCCGACTGCTGGACATCTTTGGGGTCAACAAGTACCTGGGTCCCTATGTGATGATGATTGGCAAGATGGTGAGGAGAAATAGGTGGTCTGTGTGTGTGCGTGTGTGTGTGTGTTTCTTTCTTTTCCATCTACAATACCTCCAATATTTTGTCTCCTCATCATGTATTCCTTACTGGTGTGTGACTTTTTATACCCTCTGATTTTACTCAGCATTTATATTGATTGTGAGACTTCACTGATTCCCTTGATTACAGAGGTGTAATTTGTATGTGGTTTGAAGCATTGGTCCTAATAGAGCCTCTGTTCTTTTAAACCTCATTGTTTGATCTCAAAGGGCACAAGATCAGAGCCTCTGATACGTACATGAAGACAAAACTAGAAAAGCGATCAAAGGCCCAAATCTGTGTCTGTCTGATGTTTGTCTGTCTTTAAGCTACACTCTGTGTCGTTGGACAAAAAACATCTTTGATATGAAAATCAGCGATTACAGAAAAAACTGAAACAATGTACGTTTTTTTCCTCCAAAATCTGGATACACCTCGTAAATGACCATAATTACAATGGCACCTGCAGACTTGGCTCTAAAATGTGTTTCAGTTTTCCATAAATATTATAAATGACCAGGTTATTTTACAAAGGCTTGTAGAATGTAAATAAGTGTTTCCAACTCTTCACCTCTGTAACTCCCATGATTAATGTGGAATTAAAGTCAATGAAGTGCATTTTGAATATTGAGTTTTATTCCAGAGCAAATTGAATAGAAATTTGATCAACCAACCAAGTCTCTTAGAGGGATAGTAATCAAAAAATGCTAATGCAGGCCATCATTTATCAAACTTTTTGAAAGTGCCTCTCCAGCTGTAATGGGCCGACGCGCTCACCTCCTGTTCTCTTGCTTTGCCTCATTAATGCCTTTCGTCACTTTATTCATTCCTTTGTGTCTTCTTTTTCTTTCTTCCTTTCTGCAAGCATTCTCACAACTGCTGCCCCATTTTCTTTCTCTCCCCCCCTCTGTCAGATGATCGACATGATGTATTTTGTGATCATCATGTTGGTGGTGCTAATGAGTTTTGGGGTGGCGCGGCAGGCCATCCTCAACCCCAATGAAGACCCGTCCTGGATGCTAGCTAGGAACATCTTCTTCATGCCTTACTGGATGATCTACGGAGAGGTGTTTGCCGACCAAATTGACCGTAAGTTCAGGGCTAGAGTGTCAGAGCTTTTAAAGAAAAGTTCATTTTTGTTCATTGAGGAGAGAATAGTTCCTGACTTTTAACAGAGATGCACGTGATGTGACCAAATCAGTGCCTATTTCAGTGCAGAGTTACGTTTAATTAATCATTCCTCCACAGGTTAACGTATTACTGGAAGGAAATTTTCTTTCTCCATCACCATATCTACATAATCTTTATATCAGCTTACTGAGCCTCTTATGTCAGGACATTAATTTTTACTGTCAGTTTGTCTTGATCTTTTTTCTCCCTACATTATTTTATACCATGTAGACAAAGTGACATTTGACTCAATAAATCCAACATAGACAGTGAGCAGTGTCTGTGAGAAAATGTCTTGAGAGCGAGCGGTGTGCTGTTCTGTTGTCTCTTTGTATGGTAGTATATATGATGGTGTGTACAGAATGTGAGGAGTGGCCCAAAGAGAAGAGATCTGAAATAATGTTTTCGTTCTTTGTTTCAGATATGCATAGTAGGAAGTTACAGCACAGGCTGAATGAAAAACTCTGGCTGGTCGAAAATTACTTTCGAACTCACGGAAGCTGGCGTAGTAATGGTCCATTCCACACTGCCCAGTGCAGTCAAAATCCCAGTAAATCAATAGATATAGACCTCAATTTAACCACATCTACCTATCCCACCTCTCCTTCATCATCCTCACATTACCACCATGTCATGCCCACTCTTACCACTAGAGGCCACTTGAGACAAAAGTGTGCATGCAGCTCCACACGCTCTAAGGTTAAAGTTGCCCTCGTGTGTTTGATATCTTGGGTCAGCTACCATGTTTAAACAAAATTTATGTTGATTGTTTAAGAGAATTTAAAGAGTATGGTGGCCTCATTAAGTAAGGCTGCCTGTCTTTTCCAAATCTTTGATTGACAAACTAGTAGCTTGACCTATGGCTATATCTTGTAAGCAACTTTACCCTTACTAATTTTGGCACTTGCTGGCAAATGGCACTGTTACATGGCAGTAGCACTTTTCAAATATTATATAATATCTTTGTGGTCTTTGTTTTTAGTCAACTGTCACATCAAGAGGAATTATCAAAAACTAAATGTTTGATATTCCCTTGATGTTTCTTCCACCCATTTTGTTCCTTGACCTTCAGTTATCTTCATTTGAAGAAGTGACCCTGCCATGTTAACACCGTCTTGTCACATAAGTCATATTCACCCTGCCTTTACGCCGGCTCAGCTTCTCACTGGAGCGGTTGTAACATTTCCAAAATATTTCTACCAACATAGCCAACATTTAATGTAAACATTTACATTTACATATGAACACAGTACACCATCCAGGAAGAAAACATAAACATACACACATCCACACCAGAATATGATAATCAGCCACCTTTCATCATCTGTAATCTGTTTTTTCACGTGGTTCAGTTGTCAGAGTTTTTAAATCCAAATTTCTTGAAGGTAAAAAAAAATTAACAAATAGAAAAATTACTTCAGTTCTCTGTCTTTGGGCTGCATTGTGTGAAACAATTGAACATCAAGCAACGATGAGCATGACTAGAATGAATCTCAAAGGCAAACAAACCAAGAGCAAATGCTGAATGTTCCCCTGATAAGCCACAGCAACTGAACCATCACAGATGGAAAAAACATACTATGTGTCCTTAATACATTTCAGATGATTCAAAGCAATCAACCATTGCTGAATGAAGCTATGGCATACATATGTGACAATATATTTTAAACATCCACTACATGTTTAAATATATTGGGAACACAAGTTGTGGTGAGACACGATGAATGCTTTTTTTTCAGTGTATTTTGTTTTCAGATGCACATTCCTGAACATGAGCCCCTACCATAAAGTGTCCACTCTCTCCAGTCCCCTCTTTAAGAAGCATAAAGACAAATTATGCTTCTTGTTTGTTTGCTAAATATGTAGTTATGCATTTTGTTTGGTATTTTCAGGTCTGCTTGTCTCTTCGTTTGTCCTGTAACTCAATGTACAGTATGTGCTTCAGTGTTGTTCTTTCTTTATGTAATTTTTGCTTATGTTGTATTTTATTCTATTTCTTTTCATTTTCTTTTGTTTATGTTATGTGACTGCATGCCTTTCTAATTGGTTGTGCATCTGCAGATTTATACTAAAATGTTATTCATGATGGATGGAAGTCTCTTTTTGCAGATGCAGTTTGCTTTGCATTAATTAACTTGTATGTATGTGTGTTTGTGTTGTGGCGGTGTGCAGCCCCCTGTGGGCAGAACATCACAGAGGATGGGGTGGTGGTGACCCTGCCTCCCTGTAAGACGGGTGCCTGGATTGTGCCAGCCATTATGGCCTGCTACCTGCTGGTGGCCAACATACTGCTGGTCAACCTACTCATAGCTGTGTTCAAGTACGTAAAAAGCCTTAAAAAGTGCTTGTTTACCTGTAGCTATGGACCTTTCACTTCTTTCCAGACACTTCAGGATTGTTTCGGCAGGATCATAAGACAAATAATTTCATCACTTAGCATCACTAAGAACTTGACTGTTACTCATAGTGATATCTAATTAATACTATTTTAGATGTTGTGTACTCAAGCAGACATAAATGTCATTCAGACATTTCTTGTGATTCATTTTTGTGTAAATGCAAAAGAGAAAAGAGAAATGATTTAATTTAAGTCTGAGCTGCTGTTAAATTGCACTCTTTAGCAGCTGATAGCCGATGGTATAAAGAGAATGGGATGGTGCTTCTTCCACAGAGACATTATCATGCTAATGATCTGTTATTGTGCCTCTGAATAATCCATGTAGTAAGGGAAGATCACTCTCTTCTATCACTCTCTTCTTCACATTTGTTAGGGTAATAGCAAAAAAAAGCACAGTGGAAAAAACAAGTTTAATCACATTACAACAACAATTTCCTGTGTTATCTCCAGATATTTTCTCTGTCCAGCAGCATACTTAGTGAAGGAATCCGTTCATTAATTTGTATTCTATGTAAAGCCACCTTTGTTGTGCCACTCATGACTTGGAGTGGGTGTAATATTTCTTGGTGTGGCATCTGTCTGTCATTGTCCATCATCACAGTAATACGTTCTTCGAGGTGAAGTCCATCTCCAACCAGGTTTGGAAGTTCCAGCGCTACCAGCTCATTATGACGTTCCACGAGCGGCCAGTCCTTCCTCCACCCCTCATCATATTCAGTCACATAACTATGGTCCTCAAGCATTTGTGTTGTCGCTGGCGCAAGCATGACGACGATGAGAGAGACTATGGACTGAGTGAGTTGCAGAACAAACATTTACAGAGCTGTAACTGATTCACATTGATGAAAAATATGTTAAATATTGTGTTTTTAGTGCCAGATACGGTGGTATAAGTATATTTGAATTTGAACTTTTGCTCTTATGCTGTCAATCAAATGTTTAAGTATGACACTGTAACATTATCACATCTTCAAACACTTTCGTCCACAGAGCTTTTCATCACTGAGGACGAGCTGAAGAAAGTCCACGACTTTGAGGAACAGTGCATCGAAGAGTATTTCAGAGAGAAAGATGACCGATTTCACTCCTCTAATGATGAGAGGATCAGAGTCACTTCTGAGAGGTAGCCAACACTTTCAGGCACTGGTTTCTAAATATGTTCAGCAGACTTCATTCATTACAGCACATATTTCAAAGGAGTTTATTTTTTTCCCGACGCATACAGTTCATTTAGAATTTCAATGTAGTCACAGAAAACGGGGAAACATTTATGCACCTTTGACACTCAGAAAGCGTGATACCATGCTGTTTTCATTTAGTCAGTATGGTGGTCCATCTCTGCACATTTGTTTTTCCACCACAGTTCAGCCCGTGGTACTCCCCTCTCCAGTGGGTTTAACGTCTTTTCTTTCTTTCTTTGCTCCATCAGGGTGGAGAATATGGCAATGCGTCTGGAGGAGGTGAATGAGCGGGAACACTTCATGAAGGCCTCACTGCAGACTGTTGACATTCGCCTGGCCCAAATGGAGGAACTCATCGGACGAATTGCCGTAGCGCTCGAGCGTGTGACGGGAGTCGAGCGTGGAGAAGTCAACAAAGTGCGTTCCCGGACCTCATCTGACTGCACAGACTCAGCATACATACTCCGTCAGGGGGAGTGTCCAGAGGCAGCGTACATCCTGCGTCAAAGCAGCTTTAACAGCACAGAGGGAAACGCCTACCGCCTTCAGGAGGCACTGGAGGGAACAGCTGAGGGCTCCATGTCCCCTCCTTCTCCTACTGGCATGACTACACGGACAAGAAGCCACTCGTTTTACGTCGGAGGCGGTCGCGGTGGTGAACGTTCAAGCGGAGCTGAACGAGCCGAGAGCTTTTTCAAGGAACGTTCACTCAGTCTCCATCGAGCCAACAGCTCACAATCAGTGTCCTCAGGTGCCGCCCCCAAGGAGTCTAAGCCCCTCCCCCTGGCGACGCTGTCCGTCTCCCAGCAGCACCGTCCATCATCATGCATTGATATCTATGTCTCAACTTCTGAGGAGGTGGGGCCTGCGGAGGTCTTTCTGGATCCTCTCCGTGTGGTCCCACAGCTCCAGAGAGAATGCTCGCTGCAGTCGGATATCATGGAGACGGTGCTGCCGGGAGGCCGGGACTTCAGCAGTGTTGCCACCAGTGGTATGGGCGACAGGCACTCGGAGGGCGGTGCAGGCAGCAGCGGGACAGCTGGAGCCATGTTTGACGACAGCGCGGCCGCGGATTTGTCATTGTGCTCAGCCCACCTCTTACCAGACACCACTTTACCTCCTTGGGACATGGAACCATCCCCTCCTCCCTCAGCGGGGCTGCTTGAGCGCTCCAAGAGCAGCCGCTACCTCTCTACAGCAGGCACAGGGTTCCTGGATGAGCCCACGCTGGTCAAGTCCCACAGCCTCATGTTCACACCAAGAGGCTGCTATGGCGGACTGGGGGCCGGGGTCCAGGTAAAAGCCGCAGAGTACACCAGCATCACTGACTGCATCGACACACGGTGTGTCTCAGCTCCGTACACTCCTGCAGAACGCTCACACTCCCCCGGAGGATCCACCTCATTCCCCTTTGATAAGCCGTCAGACATTTGTTCCTCTCATCCAGAGAGAGAGGCAGAGCTTAGTCACACAGAGTCTGATCCAGAAGACCCTGAGGACCTGATTCCGGCCCCTGATACCCCCCGTCTAGGGGGCCTTAGCGGACCCAGTGGGGCCCCTCTCTGCTCCCCCTTCTCCAGGCTGGAGCGAGCAAACAGCTGCTCCTCAGATGACTCCCATCCTTCCCTCACGCTGGCCCCTCCGCACCGGAAGAGCCTGTCGGTGAGTGAGAGGATGGAGAGGGGACCGGGTCTGGGGGCAGATAGGGGGCCTGGGCCGGGGGGCCGGGGTCTGGCAGGAACCAGAAACCCCTTCCTCAGGAGCAAGTCTGGAGCCCGGCC
This sequence comes from Terapon puta, assembly GCA_028564955.1. NCBI lineage: Eukaryota > Metazoa > Chordata > Actinopteri > Centrarchiformes > Terapontidae > Terapon > Terapon puta. Next base: position 9,358,635 of record JAOXYL010000086.1, read on the forward strand.
TGAAACAGCCAAGACTGACAGCCTCTCCATGAGGAAGCTGGCCACGCCGTCAGCTTTCCGCAGCTTTGATAGACAAAACTACACGTGACAAGAACACTGGTCAGCACACTCACACACTGAGAGGACCTGGAAGGAAAAGTGAAAGGGCCAAGGGCAAAAGTGGAAGCAGGGTGAAGTTGCCTATAGATGCTGATCTAGATCAGACCTACAGTTTTTTCACTTACATTTTAGGTTAGAAAAGATGGTAGTCTATTCATAGTCAGTGCTGGGGGGCAACTTTACCCTGGATGAGGAGTCAGTGGGGAAAGGATGGGAGATGTAGGGGTCCTACTGTACACCAGTCAAAAACAAAGAGCTATGAATCTAGTGTAGTTTTTACCTCCTCTTGTAGCTAAGTAACTCTCAATGGGGTGTCATGGCGATGGAAGGTGTATTTGTACTGTATGTCTTCCACCCACCACCTTTACGTCAAGTAGACATCTGTCACTGTGTTACATCACATATCATCCATGTTAGTCAGAGACAGTAAACTGTTACTCTTAGCTGCATTATATGGTAGAAACTGTCAAGTCCGAGAGGTAAAGAGAGGAGAAAGAAGGAAAAAAACAGCCACCTCATTTTGTCATATTGTCTTAGTGTAGACTCATTACTGTCGCTATAAGTACATTTTCCTCTCTTCATATAACCCTAACTCTACTCTGTAAGAGCCCAGCACTCATTAACAGAAAGACGCGAACATTTTTGGCTGCCTCATAATGAAATCAAGGAAGTGTTTGGAACCATCGGGAACTATCTCCCGGCCTGGTTGCACTGGAAATGATTGCTGTAACATGGCAACAACTTACCTCTGGATACACAAATACACCTTTGAAATTGATAATCATCTTTCTTTTTTTTTTCTTTACAAGAATTTTTACAAATTTTCCTTTCATTGTCTTTGTCTTCGAAACGATTTTATTTCTTTTGATGTTTCAGCTAGAAAAAGAAAGCAGTGTTTGAACATACTCCAGTCAGAAAGGTCATTACTCGATCACGTGTGGTCCGTCACCGCTGCCAGGCAGAACAGTAAAAACTCTGTTTAACTGGCCACATGATAAAGAGTGAAGCTCAAAGTTATCAGTAAAAGTGAGATTAGCAGGTAGCGTCATCCAGTGTTTTATGATGTATGCTCGGGGCAGCAGCTGCTGAGTCAAGACATGAATTTACAATGGCAGAATAACAGGAACAGGAAATAGAAGCGTTTAATCAAGCGCATGTTGATGTTCACATGCATATTTTCATGTCTATGTGCTCACTGTCAGTGAAATCTCACATATTACTAAGAAATTCTAGTTCACACCTGATCCCGGAGAGCTTTAACAAGTGCAATTGCAAAAAAATGGGGACAAGGGGGCGCTCTGAGCCCATTTCAGAAGCAACGCGTGCTGAGTGAACCTGACGTGAACCTTCTTCGCCTGCACCCGACACCAAAAATCCTTACACTCCACCAGTTGTTGCTCTCTTGTAGCCCAACCCTCCTCCTTCAGGTTTTGGCAGTGGCATTATGTTGCAATGGTTTCACATCCACCTACACCTAATGGATCCGTCCTTCATCTATTCCATAACTGTCTTTCATTTGCTTTTCCCTTTGATTTCTTTTTATTGTTTTCAGAGCCAGCCACTGCGAAAGGAGACTTTAAAAGAGATGATGACTAAGCCCATTATAAATCATATACAGGTCAAGAAGAAAGAGCTAATTTATAAAGTCATTTTTTAAAAAAAGCCTTGAAATAAGCTGTCAAGTATATGCATTCTAGTTGAGATATAGGACAAGTGAATTTTAAGTGACATGGAGGGGGAGACATGGGGTTATTATTATCAAAAGATTAAAGCCAGATCAGTGTTTTAAAAATTTCTCATTTTTTATTCTATAAAGGAAAACATGTTGGGGAGGAAGGTGTCCTTCTCTGATAGCTTTGTAAAGATAAGTGAAATTAATATAATTCCTACTGATTTTTTATGTTTGTTTTATATTTCCACACTATTATAATTCAGTTTAATCATGTTGCATTTATTTTGAGATTGATTCTATTTATTGACATTTTCTTGCTCATTATTGATAATTACAGTAAATGCCTGTTTGAATTACGAAATCAATATTTATATCTTCTCAGTGATATTTTTGTCGAATTTTAAGTATTTTCTAATTAAGCTTTTAAATTTAATAAAAGATGACCATCAACATGCACTAAATGCTGATGTATTATATTATTTATTAAATATAGACTTGTCTGATATACTGTACATTTCAATCATATTCAAAGTATTTAAAGTAGTTTTTATTGTATGTTTTATCAAGCAGCTTATGAGAATTTTCTAATGTAAAGTTGACATGGCAGTACACTGTTGCCAGTATACCAAACTTAGGGTGCCTTTTGGGCATGAATGGAGTACGTGGGGACTGAAGCGATTCAGAGATCTGTGAAATTTCTCATTTTTTGTTTTTGTTGTTTTTTCCTGATCATTGAGCCCAAATATATGTGATTCCTTTCAATATGTGGCTTTTCCATACACTCATAGATCTTTGTTGTTCTCTTTAAACACATCTGATGTACAAAGTGGAGGGGATGTTGTAACGAGTAGACTGCATCATTGCTTTTGTGGATGTTAATTTGAATCCAGAAGAGAATAACAGCTGAACACACACAAAAATATGTATTTGCACATGAAGCTGAGATGTAAAAATGGGGATATTACATCACTAGGGTTGGTGCTGCTGACTTATTTAAGATGTTCACCTTAAACTCCAGTGAGTCCACTAAGTAAAAGGACTTTCTGGAGATGGGTTTAAAAAGGAGCAGTCAAAATTGAAGGAATAGAAGCAGACATATCCTGACCTTCATCCCAGAGTATGGGCCATGCTTCAGTGGATCCGAATTGAATCTTTTGAGAAAACCTGTCCTGACCCATAAATGTTTTAATTTTTCTAACTCTGAGAAGTAAATGACATCATCGTGTTGTCGTCATGATGGCATCATCACGGTTGTATCCTCGGAGTTCAGAATTATATGACAACTCTGGTCATAGGCTGAGCACTACTCTCCAAGACCAATAAACTTATACACAACCAGCATAAATTGCATTGTGGACGCAGGTTTAGTATGGATTACATAGATTACACAGATCATTTGCTATTTCATCTGCAAATATGTAGGTTACAGTTGTTTTATAGAGGAAGGGTTGACCCCAAGTCAATGCTCAGGGACGACATAATCCCAGTGATGCAAGGCAGTAAGTATATCAAGGAATCATGGTGGACAGAAAAAAGATGTTTAAATTTGTATTCAGCAGAAGGCTTCCAGTATAATCACTGTGCTATTAAAAGTCTAACCCCAGTCCTCTTGGATTGTAGGGAAATCTATATATTTAGTGTTTTATGGCAATAGAATATGAATGAATGTCTTAATACCTGATCTACTGACTTTGTTCAACCACAGGAAATTTAAGTTCCTGACAATGACTAAACCAAACCAAACTTTGCCAAACCAAATGGAAACAAGCTGAGTTGTTCTCTACTGACCTGTTGTCTACACAGCTGTGGCAGACCGCGTCAACCAAGCAAAGGTCGTGCAGCTCAACTCAGTTTTTCACGGCTAAGTATGAAAACAGATGACTGACTGTGTAGGACTGACAGTTTGGGCCCTACTATTTGACCTGTGATGGAAAGTCTAAATGTCTTTATCCTTTGAGGAATACGAGATATCATACATGTCCATGGCACGTCTAAACTCGTGTGAACATGATTCTATAAATGGTTTTGTGATATGTTGACATGGCTGTTGTGGAAGGTATTGATGGGAGGTGTGTGTGTGTGTGTGTGTGCGTGCGTGTGTGTGTGTATGTGTGCGCTTACATTAACCGGGTGCGAACCGGGATATGTAGATGACACCAATAACAGGGAGGCATGCCAACACAACACAACCCAACAGATTCTCAGTGTACAGTATTTTTTCAATATTTTCCTATACTGTATCTTACAGTTTTGTGGAATCATGAGCATATGATGATAATCAACAGATCTGCTTCCCTCCTATGATGACCTGTGACTCGTAAGCTAAAGAGAGTTTCACGCACATGTTTTTCCTGCAATAACTGCTGACACTGCGCTTCTACAACTGAAAAGGGACTTAAACCCCCCAACTCCCCAACCCCCCACCCCCCGCCGCGGTTGGTCACACTTTATTTAATGTCCCTCAATGCATGCAGCTCCTCCACTCAGAGTGTACAGAGACGACCTGTAAAGATGACTGGGAGAAAGATAGAGAGAGATTATAATATGAAAATCAAAGTAGTGAGTATTTGGATGCAAATACAAATCTGTATTCTTCAATGTGAATAGGATCATGTCTGGCATGCATTGTTAAATAAAAAACTAAATAGATTGGTATTCTGTGTCTCGCCTGTTTTTACTTCACCGAGGTCTTGAACAAGTCAGTGACAAAATGCCTGCTGCTCACGGTGTGTGTGATTAGTGTGAGAATTGTGTGTAAAATGATAAGTGTCGCACAGTGATGACGAAAAGGCAAGCACAACGTGGAGAGGTTTCTCAGACGCATGAGCGCACACAGAGGAAGAATCAGAGCGAAAAAAGACTGTGGCATACTCAACATCAGGAGCATCTGCATGTCTTTGACTCTTTTTATGTGAGGTGCAAACTGGTTCCTGGGAGCCGTTAACCTCATCGTTGTAGAACTCATAAAACATCAAAAGCATCCAGCGTGTAAACCATCAAGCAATGAGGCACATCCCACAAGCTGCACTGCCGTTAAGGCAGGACATTCTGCTCCCCTGCCGCCCTTTGGCTTCTGGTGAGATGAGTGGGACAGGTGCTGCCTGTGGACTGTCATTTTTAAAACTTGCCCTGCTACCATGAGGCACACATACAGCTTTGAATTGGTCCCATGAGAGGAAAAACTCAGTGTTGTGTGTTGTAAAATGTGAAATTTGTATATTTCTTAAAGGCAATCTACATTTCTCGACTTTTAAAGCCTGTGTAACACCCAATAAAAACCTGTGTGTCAGTCTGTTAAATTTAAAAGCAGCCCACAAACTGACCACCACTTCTGGATTTAAGTTTTTGAAGCTTTGCAAAGCCTGTGTTTTTTTTTTCTTAAGAGAAACCACAATATTTCCAAATCAACACCATGCATCATGTTGCTTATGTAAACCTTATTCATTTTTGACGATACTGTGCCAAAAAGAAGTTGATTCACTTTCGCAGTAGTTTTTGAGGCCATAGTTTCTAATAGAGTTTGAATTGATTGATATGATTGTATTACATAAAGTGAGTTATTTCTGTTTGGACATGGGTAACAAAAGCTTTGGCACCATATCCCTTTCAGTCTAATGAGATCAGCACCACTACATATGGCCACGAAAATCACCTTAGGAGCTGAATCCGCGCCTCTCTGAGACATTTGTCTCGTCAAAACTGAAAAGCTTCATATGTTAAGTGTTTTATTGAACTGCATCAGCCTCACTGTATGCACTGGTGGAAGAAGAACTTGAACTTTCAATCAGGTAAAAGTTAACACCTTACGAATACTCAAGTCATTTGAAGTAAGATCCCTCCATAATCAGCGAACTGTGATTGAAGTAGGCTATCAACGTATAACCACCCATTGGTTGTACACACAATAGTAGTAGTAGTAGTAGTAAATAATATAATATACAGTAATCTTGTACCATATAACCCTGCTATGTTACAGAGCACTATGAGAGATGCATTTACACATGTTTGCATCATTTGTTTGTATGTCTGAGTGTTTAAGCTGTTGGGGCTGATTGAGACCACCTCGTTTGCTGTGTAACACACACCACGCGCACACGGTGGGATCATATGCGCGCCAGAGTGCGTGTGTGCACTAACTGTCACATATATGGGGGCAGGTCGGCGCTGGTGCGTCAGCTCACACTGCGCACGTGGAAGGGAACATTCTGTACCGAGATTACGCACGTGCCCTCCTCTCTCTCTCTCTCTTTCTCTCTCTCTCTCTCCGTTGCAGCCCACGCACGCGCCCGCGCTCTGCAACAACTTCATCTTTGACACAAGCACCATTTCACGTCAACACGACAACATGACCCACATGCGCCGCGCTCTCTTGAACTCTTGCACTTTGCTGAGACTGGAAGCGTGGAGTCAGGAGCCGCCCCCCTTCCCCTCCCCTCCTCTCTCCCCTTCCCTTCCGCAGAAATGTTTACCGGCCTGCAGAGGGAGGAGCTGCAGGGCGGCTGCAGGGTACGCGCGTCCGCCTCAAAAACTTTTTTTCCCCCCAATCTGATTACTTTTTTTCCTGGAAATTTGGGAGTTCTGCCATGGAGTGGAGAGGAGTGGAGGCGGAGTCCCGGTCCTTGAGGGACAGAAGAGAAGAACAGAGAAGCTCCTGCAGCATCTGCTGTGCTCAGGCGGGGACACTGTGTTATGAACTCCTGCCGCCTCCTTGATTCTCTCGCCCTGTGGTACTTGTTGTTGCCCATTTCGTGTGAGCAGAGGACACCGTTAGGAAATTATGGGATCACGATAAATCTGCTTTTAGGCAGTGAGTCACCGCTGCAGTGCAGGCGGGATTTAGCCTCAACTCAACGCAGGAGGGCTGTGATGTTTGCAGTTGTTTGGGAGAGGCTCCTCTCTCTGTGCCTGTTGTGAAACGTGCCTACGCTGTGACATTCCCACAATTTAACATTTATGCAACAGTATCAAGGCCACATTAACGCCATGCATCATGGTGAAGCGTCTAAGGAGGGGAGGGGGGAGGGGGCACACACGAGGATTGACTTCTGTCAGCAGCTACAGAGGAAAACGCCACTGTGTCAGTACCTTCTCTGAGACACGTTTTTCTTTTATGAACAGCCTCAGGGGAGAATTCAAATACTGTCTGAAGTTCATGTCAGGGGGAAAACTGCCCAGAGGCAGCGTTGCTCAATCTAAAGACCCCCAAAGCTGAGAGGGATTTTCTAGGAACTTTACCCATGAATGAACCACCCACTGCACTGAAAGCACTCGTCTTTTTTTTCAGCTTAGGGTCTTGTTACACTTTCAGTGGGCTGGCTGCAGTCTCTCTCACAGGGTATATACTATATTTATACTCTGTCTAAATATATATTTATATATAGTATAAAGATTAGCTGGTCCATCTAACCACTTATGATAATGCACTATGCAACTGCATCATAAGAGCTGATCTGCAGCATCTATTTATATGAAGTCTTTTTCCATATAAGGCTATAAGTTATTATGAGCACATGTTTCCTTCTTGTAAGCATATTGAAGGGACAGTGTGCTTCATGGCAACCCACCGTCTGCTTTAAGTCAGTAATCCACAAAAAAACCATCACAGGGCGCAGACAGAGGCGGGATAGGAGCAGCGCACTTTTTGTCGATCCTGACACCAGACTCCACCATAAAATCTTGAGAGAGAGAGATCACAAAGGTCGGCCCAGACTGGAAATTTTGAGGCACAGAAGAAAGAGAACTGCAGCCTTGCTGAAAGAACATCTCTAATTAAATGAGTGGGAAGGTTTGGCAGGATTAAGAAACACAATGTGCCTGCATGGCTCATACATCACTAAAAACAAAAAGTATGAGTCAGTGCCTCGTACCTGCTCACCTCTGCTTCTCTCAAACTGCATAAACAATCTACAGTATGTCATATTTGCACCATATGATCTTACACACAACTGTAAGTTACACACAACTTTAAGAATGGTACCCGACTTAAAACGAACACAGAGTAGTCACAGAGCCATAAACACACTCCACCAATCCTGGTTAGATACACTGATTCTGATAAATTCTCACAACCTTTCAGGTATGATAGATAAAAAAGTGACTAATTGTGATACATGCCTTTATTTCAGATAGCCATCTCTTGTTATGTGCATGCGTGTAATGCTTTTTAAACAACAAAATGCAACAACGCCTCTTATAATAAAGATGCAAGTATTTTAATGTGTCATGCAAATATGTGCATTATGCATTTCCACAAAGTGGAAGTCACATTTATGTATTTATTTTATTCATGCTTGAGACAAACTGTAAGTTGACAGCATCACAACAGCAGTTAACCTTTGCAAAGTAGTACAGCAAATCTAACTTTTTCACAGGATTTTATGCACATTTTCCTGATGAGTTTGCAAGACAGACAGACAGACAGACA
>JAOXYL010000086.1:9366929-9380991 GCA_028564955.1 Terapon puta
AGACAGACAGACAGACAGACAAACTGTTGCTGTATTATATTGCAGCTGCTGTTAACTGCTGCTGTGTTACTGGCACCGTCAACCACTACGCACTGACAACACAAACTGACCTCATGCACCCTTGGCAATGAAGAGTCTGAGTGCAGCCTTGAGGACAGTGAGGTCTGTGCTAATTTAAGATCATGGTTGTGAAACTGGAACACAAAGTGAGACCTGTCCACAGCTTAAACATTATGGGCCGCGGTGGCTAGGCAGGGTTGCTCCCAAGAAAACAAAGGTGGGACACTTCGGGTTAGATTAAGGGAAAAGGGAAAGAGAAAACCAACATGAAGTATGTTGGTGGTATAGTTGTTGGGCCATCATGTGCTGCCAGAACAGCTTCACTGCTCTTTGGCATTGATTCTCCAACTCTCTGAACTCTAGTGGAGAGATGAACACCAGTCTTCCAAAAGAGATTCCCTCTACGCATCAGTCCAAAATCTCCCACTGAGATCCAGTGACTGTGGAGGTCATAGATTAGTTTAAAATGATTTTCATACTCATTGAGCTATTCAGTGACCCCCTATTGCCTCTTGCATCAGGGCGTTGTCATGCTGGAAGAAACCACTCCCATCGGGATGGAAATGTTTCATCGCAGGATTAAGGTGATGACTGATTCTTTCCTCTTAGGGAACAAGCGGACCCAAAACGCGCCAGCAGAACACCCCCGTAAAACAGCCATAAAAGAGCCACCGGATCTCTTCGATGTAGGGGTCAAACAGTCAGGTCATTCTTCTGTTGATGTAACCAAAGCCAAATCTGCTGAGGCGCAATTTATGAGAAGTACACAAGTGGACACTTCCCCTGCACTCTTTCAGAGGAAACGTTTCAAAAAGCAAGAAAAAAGAGCTGCGGAGAACCATATGTTACCTCAGATTAAAAGTAACTTTCTTTAAAAAAGGTGGTTGTGTAACATTTTTGCCTGTGATGAGTTTTACATAAAAAATCCAGTAATTTCATATTAAATACATGTTTTTGATGTCCAAAAAAATTGTCAAGGAACTACTGGATAAATTCAAACTTTGGTGAAAAATGACATGAAGTTTAGTAAGTCCCCGCCTCCCATCTCCACCAGAGCAATGTAAGAATAAACATGAAAATGCCTTTATGAGTATCAAAGCAGCCCAGCTCCATTTAGGGTACAGAGTTAACAGCACATATAGACAGGCTGCATTACTGCATGCCTCGCCCTCATTGAGCTGCCTGCACGTTGTGACCTTCACAGATTGATAACGACATGGTACACAGTTTAGCAGCTGTAGGCGGGACGTCCAGCAGCACTAGAGACCACTGGCTTCTGAAGTCCAAACTTTGAACAAAGCAGCTTCCTCTGGTCAGTGTGACTTGTTACAGGACTTTGCAGCACACCCCGAGTCTCATCGTGAAAAATGTAAACTGTGACACACATGTCTGACTCCGCGGCCCTGCACGTGATCTCTAACAGACCTTAACTCTATTGTTGTTTTTCTCTCTTTTTTTTTTCCTCGCACACAATCAATGTCCATTTCGATTCAGCGTGACCCAGCTTGTGTTGATGATCAAAGTAAGTGTAAATCCATCCAATCATCCGCCAGCACGTTTCCTTACAAATACGACAGAAGATAACGTGCTTTTATAAATATAATAGACAGGACTCAGCAGTAAACAGGTTTCCTCAGTATGAGGCAACAGTGCGGGCCCAGGGGCGTGCCAGGATGAGTTCATGTGCCCCTGTTGTGATGCTGCATTCGAGTGCCCCTTCAAGTCATGTCGTAAATATGATTTATGCTTGTTCGGGAACGGAACTGCTGACAAGAGTTTGTGGAACTGAAGACACACAAATATGTGCTTTGTGTTTCTATGCAATTGAGTTCTAAGAGACTGAAAAGGCCTTTTTTCTGAAATAGCACATGGTGAAATGTAAGTAAAATAGGTTAAATCTTTGATGATTGGTGAGACGTTTTAACAGAGACTGACATCAAATCGAGACAGTTAGATTTAAGTCACGTTTTTTCTGTTCTGATGCGCCATAGTTATTATCAAACACACGAAATCCAGTTGGTCAATCTTTAATTATATTTGTGAGATCTGTTTTACTATTTACTATTTATGATTGTATGTATTTTATTACATGTTTTTTAGATTTTTATATCCTATATATTTATATATTATTGTTGTTTGTTCATTATGAAGTGTGTAGCCATTTTGGCTGAGACTTTAGAATCAATTTCGCTCAATGATATCCATATTCCCCAGTCACTTTCTGAGGACATGAATGTAGCACCAGCCTATCCCCGCCCTCTTTTCACCAACGCCTGCTCATGATTGGTCCAACGCTCCGTCACTCACTCATCTCAATAGGCAATTCCAAAAACCGAGTCATGTTTCCTCCCAGCCAATCACAGCCCCGTCCTCCCATGACACCGTGGGATTCCGCGAAATTGTTTCTTGGAGTTGAGGGATGTGCTGCTCGCAGTGAAATAGGACAAGTTGACGCATGTGTGGGAGCGCACAGAGAGGCGGAATAAACGCAGACACAATAGCGCAGTCGGTTAACGCGGCGTTTTGTTGAGCCGCCTGTTAGAGGGAAGAAAAAGAAACGGAATCCGGGGGGAGAAATAGAGAGGAAGAGCCGGGAACGATCCAAAGTGCAACATTTCCTGTGGAGGGTGTTTATTTATCCACCCAGCAACCTGAACAAGAAAACGCAGCCTGTGCGGAATAGTCACATTGAAGACGACACGTGTGGATGGTTAACCGCATGTTTCCTGGGAGGACTGCGGTGTGACGACTTTACTGTGTCCATTTGGTCGGAGTGGGGCTTTTTTCTTGAAACACACATCCACTCTCCATACATTGTGTGTTTTTCCTCCATCCGGTGGTGATGTCGGACGTGGATGTCTCTGCAGACCGTGTCCCCGGCCGACCACCGGGTCGGACAGAGGACGTGCTGAAAGAGAGCCAGGAGAACCGGACTTTGCTGATGGTGGCGATGATTTTGTTGGACTTGAACAAATGTAACCCCAACGCCATCGGGGCCGGGGGCGGCAGATGCCTGGGGGCCGGGGACGCCGGCGCTCAGGAGAAGGCGGAGCGGGGGGGCGGCCGGTTGAACGGCGGGGACGGCGGCCGGGGCTCGGCGGCACCTAAACAGACCCGGAACAAGAGGGCGGCCGCGGCGGCGAGGCAGGAGTCTCCCGAGAAGAGACACTGCTGCCCCTTCACGGGCTGCGGGAAGATGTACGGCAAGTCGTCCCACCTCAAAGCCCACCTCAGAGTCCACACCGGTAAGTGGGGGGCTCCTGGAGGACAGAGACCCACCATACTGTTGACGACAGCGAAACGGCCCTGCGTCACTTCTGCCATCATCATTTGTGTATTTATTTATATATCTATCTATTAGACGGATGTTGACGTCACTGCTCCAGCTCTGTGGGGTGTCTGCGCCCTTTACAGACTTAAGAAAAATAATAATGTCGCTGTAAAGTCACGATTTAAGGGCATGGCATGATGTGATGGTGTGGGCCTGCGGTCCATGCTGTGTCGTGAGGGCTGGAAGTGAGAGAACACATGTTCCAGCAAATGAATAACAGATTAGAGGAAAGGTGGTCCCGTGAATTAGCCCCCTGCTACGGGTGGGTGGGGTAGGGGTGTGTGTGACTGAGTGGCCCATAGCTGGCCAGAGGCTGGTCGAGAGGGGAGGGGAGGCTTGTGGGAGATAGAGGCGGAGGGGGTGTATTTTAATGTGCAGTTGACACGCAGCCAGAGCAGATCTGGGAACACCGTGTGCTGCCGCCCATATTTGCGGTGATTGCTCAGGTGTGATAAGTCCTCCTGGACCACCGGCAGGCAGGCTGCTGGCAAAAACAACGAGTCGGCCGACTATCTCTGTCAGGGGGTGGGGGGGGGGGGTTGTCTCTGGACGCTGTTAAAGGACGGCGTAGTAAACGACGTCGACATCTTTGTGATTCACATGCAGGTCACTGCGACACTGTCGTCCCCACACGTTCTTGTCCCGATATAACCCTCCCTGCGCCGCTGCTTCCTCATACGTCACACTCCGCCACGCCCCTCGCGTCGGGTTGTAAACAAGGGCAGACATGTGGTCCAATGGAGCACGTGCAGGGGAAGGGGGGGTAGTCTTCGCTCTAAAAAAAAAAAAAAAAAAAAGAAAAAAATAACTGAGTCTCTTTATCATGAGTCACCGTTTCTAAATCAATATTTTCTGTTTTTGTTCTTAGAAAGATGTTTATGCAGCCTCTCCCCCAAAATTTTTGATTCGCCACAGACAAAAGAAAAACATCTTGGGAAGCTTGTACTCTGAACGTTGTGTTGAACGTGTGTGTCTGTCCTTAGTTTTATGTATTGCTGGCCACGGGATAAAATTATGTTTTTGGATGAAAGTGTCCTGGAGACTTCTGTCACGTTTTGTATTATCACTATGATATTTTCTGAACATGATTTGGACACAAAGAAAGGATGCATTGCTTCTGTTTGTGATCTTGGAGAGCTCTGTGTCTTTGATTGATGTTGACAGTTCTTTGTACACAGCAGCACCATCCCTCCAAATCCCACACGTGTATTTGCATTTGTGCTTGGGTCTAATTGACCCCAAACTTAAGTAGAGTGAGTGTTGATGATTACATATTTTCTATTTACACATGTTTTCTTTGTCTGGGTGGGGTTTGATGATTTTTTTCTCTTTACACAAACAGCAGCAGGGTCTGTAGGTGTCAAGCAGTGAGTGTCAGTCAAGGAGAGGTCTTAAAATTGTTGTAACACAAGTGTTGCGTGTGCTTCCACAGGTGAGCGCCCCTTTGAGTGCACCTGGCCGGACTGTGGCAAGAAGTTCTCCCGCTCAGACGAGTTGACACGTCACTACCGCACGCACACGGGCGAGAAGCGCTTCAACTGTCCCATGTGTGACAAGTGCTTCATGAGGAGCGACCACCTGACCAAACATGCCCGGCGACACGCAGGCTTCCATCCCAGCATGCTCCAGGTCTCCGGTGCGACCAAGAGACGCCGCTGCTCCGTGTCCGTGTCCTCCTCTGACTCTGGAGACCAAAGCCCTGCTGGGGTGTGAGATGCACCCGCGTACTGTACATAGATATTCACACACATGTGTACATAAAGGTACATGCAGTAGACCCAGAGGCATACACAAACACAGGCAAACCCACACGGGTGGTGCGTGCACCTGAACACAAATCACGTCAAGTCAGACAACTCAACCAGCCAGACCACTACTTAAACAAGTTTTTTCTATGCATGTAACGTTGTGCAACAGCAAAGAGAAACATATGTTTGAGCCTGACTGCAGTCATATGAGAGCTTCCCCTCCTTATTCCCTGAGGTGACTGCTATTTATTAAGGGTTATTCAGGGTCTGTCAGACAAACCCTAGACGCTTTGCCAAGTGTCATTATTTTACTTTGTGTTGTGTGAGTTTATTATTTTCTTTTTCCTGAAAAAAAATGCCATCCAAGAGGCATTCATGTGCACATGTAGTTTCACAAACACTACATGTGTTCGCTTTGCACCATAGACTGAATTAGCAGGTAAATACTAAGGCAAGAAAACAAATCATGACTTGATATTCCTAGTGGGATAGGAAGTTTTGGGAATAGTCCTGTAGTAATTATTATTGTTGCACACATACACTCATTTGTACAGTTACTCTTCAGTCCAGGACAAGGCGAATGTACAGAATAGCAGTATTATTGTGTAAATAGATAAAACTGACTACATTTCAGATGAATTACACAGTTAGTATACTGTAGTTAAGTATTATTAGAGAGTAATAAGACAAAGCTATAATATAGAGAATTGCAGAGCTTGAGTATTTAATTTCATATATTCGGCTACAGACTTAGTATATCAGGAATACTGTGAGCTTGTAGGCTTAGGCAGCATGTTTCCTGTGTTGAAACATAAATGTTGTCTCATCATAATGAACTTGTGCGCCAAAATACTTTTACAGTACTCTGGTAAGACCATACTGCTTTTTAAGGCTTGAATTTTGTCTAGTGCAGGAAAACATAACAGGGTAATGCATTCAAACAGGAAAGACTTTCAAGACCACAATGATTCATGTTTAGTTGATGTGTGTAAGCTGTAAACAAGGTCTGTGCCTTTTGAGGGTTTTTTAGCAGAGAAATTTCTACATTTTCAACCTTTGGAAATACTACCTGAACGAACATCATCCAATTCTTTGTGTTGATATTCAGCCACACATTGAATATCAATGACTGTCTCTTATGCCAACAGTGCCAGTTGCTGTACACTGAAACTAACTTTTGTTTACTCTGTATCTGGACTGCATTTTATCAGGGAATAATGTGATGCATGGTCATTTTAAATTAATACTACTCCCTCTGGTGGTGATGTGGAAGCACAACATTTCTCACAACAGAAAGTCATAAAATGTTTGTTTTATTTTTTATTTGTCCTTGCATTTTGAGGAACACTGTTGATTAGTTTGTTTGTGAATCAATTAGTTACATCATGTAGCATGTTTGTACGTATTTGTTTGGTACAGTGTATTTTTCAATTGTTTGGTAATCTTTTATAATATTACTAATGGGATTAGAGGTCTTATTTGTCCACTACAGGAGCCAGAAACATTGTTGATGTCATCTGTTTTCTTTTTATACTTGCAGCATAATGCATTAAAATGCCCAGATAGAGTGTAAAGTTAGGTGTAGGTAACCTTGTAGGACACAAACTACATACACTTGTAAAGTGAAATGCTGTTTTTCTTTTCTGGCATTATGACAACTGTGATTAGATGTTGGTGCCTTTCAGGTTGAAGCCCTTACTTCTGATGCTACTGTACTGTAATCAGGGACTGTCAATGCAGACCCCACATTATCGCAATATACATAGCTGTGTAATAATTACTGCTCAAAAGTTTTAACATTAAAATTATTTTTCTTTCTAAGTACTGGTTCATTATTTCACTGAACACTGAATCAGAGACTGTATTTGACAATGTTTTCAAATGAGGAGGTTCCTTTTCTTTGAGGCTTCAACTGATGAAATGGTGCAAATACGGTGTAACAACAGAAAATAGTGAGAACAAGGCGAGCTTCATTAGTTTTGTGTTTATTTATTGTTTTCATACACCGCACATAACAATAACATTGTTAAATACTGTAATGGAAGTGTTTACAATATAAGAAAATCATTTTTAAAAAAAGAAAAACCAAAGAAAAAAAATGATCACCCGTGTCTAAATGTAAAAAAAAGCAGAACAGCAAATGCTCTTCAAATAAACTAAATTGTTAAGATGGCAATAAATACACTCATCTTTTAAACTTCTCTGTACTTAAGGCATACTCTAATTGCAAATAATCAACTGATTTAAGGGAGGGAGTGTGTTGTAAATGAAGGATATTAATGCTCCAATTTAATGATCCTTGATGTTGCAATTACAAAACATTTTCCAACCTATTAGTCAAAGGAGACAAATAGATTTGCCATCTCACTCCATAAGTTAGCGTTAGCGTTGTACTGTATGTTTGTATGCATGCATATGCATATGTGTGTGAACCTGTGTGCTGCTGGGATGAACTGTGGTGTGACAACAGAAAATAGGTAGGTAGGGAGTGTCCAGTGATCATCGGATTCTGTGACACCGATATCTGAGATAAGATGTAGCGGGGGTAACACAACAGTGCGTGTTCAAAAATTGATCTAAAGCCCCTCCCCCCACTTTCACTTTGGCCTTGATAATATGTGAGCATGGTGTGTTTTAGGGTGGGTAATGTAATCTTCCCTTTCGACACAGTTCATTTCAGATAAGACACTGTCACTGCTATGCAGGAAAGAGTACAGAGATATGGGCCCAAAAAAAAACAGAAAACAAAATGTGCAAATTCAGACAATACAAGTCAAGCTAGTGCCACAACAGTAGCATGTGATTGCACAATAGAAATGGGGCAAAAGTCAAATGTGCAACAAGCTACTCACTTATTATTTTCCATCAATGATTCAGTCCAGTGCTCTTCATGCAGTTTGTTCCTCAGCCAGTCATGTCCATACATTCATCCCTAGACTATACTGAAACATCTCAAGCCAGTGGGCAAAGAAAGCAAAAAGTGTTGAGGGTGGTGTGAATGAGTGCAGCGACCTGACCTGTGCTACATAACAACCCTGTACAGAACAATGACCACAGTGACTGATATCCTCTAAGAGGGGTACAGAGACTACAGTCCTCTCTTCTAAAACACCTCCACGTCAACACATACATTCATACTAATCCCTCAGGTTTAAAAAAAGTAGGCATTTAAATAAAACCCCCAAAAAACAAACTAGTAAAAATGCAACCCAGAATTCAGGTAAGCAGAACAGCTGAGTCAGCAGTTATGATGATATTTCTTATTCTTCAGGGAAATGGAAATCACTTTACAGCATCAACTGACCTTTTGTTTTCTGACTACTAATATCAGTGTGTTATGTTACATCATGTTCACCAGGAGAAGGGCTCTCAAATGCAAGTGCACGTCCTACCATAGGAGGAAACCACCACTTTTACTCATATTTTAAATACGTTTTGGGTCTCTTCATATGCGTTCCTTCTCCCAGATCTTAAATCAAACTTTCTACATGTTTATTTGATTATTTCTCATTGTCATTATCATCATAGCACTTAACTGTCATTACAATACTCTACCAATGCTTCACTGTCGCCGCTCTGGTGGCGAAGTAAACTCACAGCAGATGAAGACTGGGGGTTATATCGCGTGGAACGGGGGAGGGGGCAGAACGTCAGAGGGGCGGGGTTACTGTATTTGACAGGTGGTGGAGGAGGTTGCCTGGCAGCACATGCAGGTAGGGTTGACTGATTTGGGCGGGATCAGATCCAGGTCCTCGTCGTCGGGGATCTCGTCGAGGCGGTAACCATCTTTCAGCAGCTGGATGTTCAGATCCTGATTGATTTGCTGGAGGACGGGGGACAGAAAGAGGAGTGTGAGCATTTGCAGAGTGTTTGCTACTGAGACACAAGAAAAAGGTGATTATGCGGAAAAAATATTCATTCTATATTAGATTTCACTTCCTTTTGTTTCCACATCAGCGTGTGAAGCCATCGGTCCCCTGTCAGCTTACTTAATCTGCATGAACTGAAGAGGTCCAGACAATTTGTTGCATAAAGTTTCGGGCTTGGTTCAGTTTAGCTTAATTTAAAATGCCATTTATTAAGAAATGTCTCCTTAGGGTCCGTCATGTACTGCTGAGAGAAGAGCCAAGGGTACCATGTGGCTAATGTGCTGAATTAGCATGGTAAGCTAGAGGCTAACATGACATGAAATGAAAAAAAAACCACTGTGAGAGCCAAAGAAATAAGTCAGTCTCATTCACTTTTTAAGAGTTAAATAAGAAGTTTGATACTGTTTTCATGCCTGTACAATAAATATGAGGCTTCGGCTAGCAGCTGGTTAGTTTAGCATAAAAACAGAAAACAATAGCTAGAATATTATATATATATCTATCACAGAAGTACATTAATAGCAGTTTTAGCCAAATAGCATTTGTTGCACTTTCTTTTGACTTCTGACAGATTTAAGCAATATACTACGTTTTTTTTTGGAGCTCATGACTTAGACCGGGTAAAATTTCCAGCGGTAACCATGGGAAACTGAGTTATGGCACTTTCACAGATGGCATTAAGGCTCATTACTTGGAGCTTTGTCATGAACATGATGACTACTGTCCTGGTGTGATTGTTTTTTTTTTTGTTTTTCCTTTTTAGAAAAACATTTTCTTTGCATATTAAACAAAAGAAATGTTGTCATTCAAATGGGAGCATTGACCTTTCTGTATTAACTGTAGTATTCTGTACTGCATAAACATAAAAAAACACAATTTCCTGCTTTGTTTAACTACGGCATAATCACACTGCTGCTACTGTTGTGTCCTTGCTTACTTACAACTGGCTATTGTTATCTAATACTAAAAGAGAGGAAACACTGGCTAAACTGGGTTACAACATCAGCTGTATATTGCTAATTATATCTGACAAGATGGTGCCATACATCCACAAAACAAGCCTTGAGTTGTCAGAGACAGGAAATGGATGTAGTGGGCGGGAACGAGGATTCCTCTGGGGAACGAATATGACAAATTTACGCTTATACTGGCAGCAGCACTGAAAACAGGATTTTCAGGAACAGACACCCAGAAATGACATTTAATTCGTTTCCCACTTTGTGTCTCATACACATTTGTGTGCAGGTGCATCTTCAATGTAATCGTGCACTTGTAGCGAGCACACGCCTAAAGAATTAACATGGTTGAGCAGGATGGATATAAATAGATCTGCTTCGAGGCTGGCTTGTAAAGACCCGACTCGTGGCCTCTTGACAGTGGTGACAAATAGAGGGAAGAAGGCGAGGGAGTGAGTGGGGTAGATATCTCACCTCGGCAGAGGAGTATCCCGACGATGAGTATCTAGACATGTCAAAATCATCATCACTGGAAAAAAAAACAAAAAAAACACAGACAAACAACACAAGTTAGCTTATCATTTGAGTGTCGTTATGTGATGGGAATCATGTTAATGTGTGTTGTGCATTCACCTGTCTGTGTCTAGGGCCACCAAAGGCTTCTCATCCGGGCTCTGGTCTAAAGACGAATAACCCTTATTGGGAACTACCAACCTGTGCGGAGGGAACAGAGAGAGGACAGAGGAGAAATGATCAGACGAGCAGAAGAAAGGTCTGACAGAATATGACAGGAGGGGGGAGGGGGATTGGACAAGACTAGATTCACAGACAGGAAGAGGTGAGTAAGAACGTGACTGGCAGAGACGTTGAGGGAAATCGAAGGCGGGCCCCGAGGCAGCGTTACAGCTGATCTACAGTAACATCAGAAGCACGAGAGAGGTCTAATTTGTAACTCCGACATCTTACAAATCCTAAATCAATAAAACTATTCTCTTGTCAGCTCCACTGACAGACAGACATAATGGACTTGAGAATAAAATCCGTCTTATCCAACAGCAGAGTCTCTATGTCATTTCCCCCGCCAAGCCAAGATGGCAGCGTTCACGCCTTACCGTGTTCTGGCCATGACGTTATTCTTCTTGGGCTGCTGGTTGACTGGACTTCCTACAGTGTTGCCGTTCTTCAGTGAGCCCTTCCTCGCCAGCTCTCTCTGTTTCTCTGCACAAGAAACACACACAAGAACACACACAAACACCCAGCAGATTAGCTGAAAGGGACTGATTAAGGTTGATGTCAAACTACCA
Organism: Terapon puta; assembly: GCA_028564955.1. Classification (NCBI taxonomy): domain Eukaryota; kingdom Metazoa; phylum Chordata; class Actinopteri; order Centrarchiformes; family Terapontidae; genus Terapon; species Terapon puta. The sequence goes on from JAOXYL010000086.1 coordinate 9,378,198, forward strand.
GATTCACGAGACACGCTGCAGTACAAGTTGCATTTAGCTTGTTATCAGATCCCTAAATGAACAGGGATGGCTGTTTTTTTTGTTTTGTTTTTTTGTTATTTTGTCACAGAAACAAACCTGCAAACTGCTCTGTGAAAGCCCTGTCAGGTTGTCAGATTTACTTTAAAAAAGAGGTGTCGAGATCTGACAAGAGGAAACCGGTACGATTTAAACACACACTCATCAGGAAGTGTGACGCTCTGACGAGGGAGTTTGGTTGAATTTTTCCCCAATTTTCACTTTAAGAAGACTGTAACATCTTTTCTCTCTGAACATAATGACAAACTGCTGCACAGTGCACGATGTGACAACAAGGCGGATCCATTTCTTTAGTGGGAAGCCGAATAGGAAGAGGTGATTGCTGCTGCAGGGACTGAGGGGTTTGATTAATTCATGTAACACGGTATAAAATCCTTAAAGCATGAGACAACACATTGAGAAACACTCCTCATATGACAGAAGATGCTCTCGCCTCCCTTTTGTCCCTCGTTTGACTCTCATCAGTGGCCAAAACAAATTATTAAACTAATGCTATTAGTCTATGCTAAGACAGCAATGAATTAAAATGTATTGCACTCGTGACACTAGAAAACGTTGTGTCTAATTTATATTGTGCCACCAGTTAATGACATTGGATTTTTAATCCAGGAAAGTTTTAAAAGGGCTTTGACTTTAGATTACAGGCTTTTCCCTCTCAAGGTCACCGAGGCAAAGTGACTAGTTTAATGAGCATGCATAATGAAAGGAACAGGCTGAGATTTTGTTCTAAAGACATGAAATTTAATGACAGTGTTTACATACAATAAAGGACCCTGGACAACCAGTGAGATTAGACAGAATAATATGAAGTACAGCTGTGGCCGCCATCATTGTGGTCTCACTTTCAACATGAAGGCTGGAGGCAGAATGAACGAACCACTGCAGTGGCTGACATTGTGCCACACGTGTGGATTTTAGACAATGTTTTCAAATACATTTATGTTACTGACTTTCCTCGTTTTGAGTATTCTTGGTTCTTGGTTTTTGGTTAAGAAAGTGGTACAGTAAAAAATAAACTGCTGCTCACCACTGGACTCTGTCCAAGGTGCTGAAACGAGCCTTAAAGGGCTGGCTTTTCTTAAATACAAGAGGCTCATATTCTGAAACATTAAAAAACCAGAGTGACCAATATAATCTGACATGAATATCCATAAGACAAACAATATCATAGATTAGAACTGAAACAATCGACCTATTGATTAGTGAACAAACTTGATCATTAACTCATTGTTTAAGGAGCCTTTTCTCATCCCAGCTTCTTCTTTGTTTTATATGGGTGTAAAGTGAATATTTTTGGGGGGCAAGGGAATGATGTTCAGAAAAAAAAGCCAATTTGCAACTATTATTGGCATTTTGCAACATTTATGCATCTTATGTAATCATTAATGGATTAATTGAAAACAAAATCAACAGATTAATTGATGGTGAAAATAATCTGTAGCCCTGAGATGGAAGATTATGATAGTTTTTACCAACTCCATGCTGTAACAGTGATGACTGAACCATAGGATATCACCACATTCATGGTTTGCCTTGTGATGGGAAGGCTCTCTGAAAGTTGATCCTCGGCGTTCAGATGCCATCACCCTAAGAAATAAAGTGCCCCTCTTCTCAGGAGTTTGAATGTACAGTCGATTACAGGATATGGTGATACCCACAGGCAGACGCTCGGCCCGCTGCAGCTCTCACTCACCTATTTTCATCTGCAGGGGCGAGGGCTTGTAGTTGATGGTGACGGGTTCCCCCTCTCTGGTGTCTGAGTCTGCCTCTGAGGCTGTGGACGAGGCCGGGTCCTGGAGGCCAACGGGTGGACGGCAGCGACAGAAAGACGAGCAGAAAATGTGCATTACTGAGGCATCGCTGAATAATTAATGTCTTTTTGTAATGCATAATAGGCCCTACTATGCCCTGACAATGTGAATAAAACTGTTCATAAATAGATGAAACAAGTGAGGAAGAGCCCCTCTAAATCTAATGAGCTCCAGCGTTTGATGCGTTACACAGATAGCTGGTTTCAATTCACAAGCTCACAAACACGACCTGTAAATGTAAAGCTTTACAGGAAAACTAGCTTTGGTGGTATTTAGCTTCTGTGCACATGCTAGAGATTTAAAGGGAGTGTAAAAAAAAAGCTACTACTCTGTCTCATTTATCTCCAAGTGGATGCAAAATACTGAACTTAAAGTCATCCTTGATTTGTTTATGTTGCACTGGGGCCATATGGAGGACCTTCTTGGGGAACAATGCTAAAAAAGAAAAGAAAAAGCCCATCTTATACGAGTTCAGAGGAGAAAATAAGCTCAATCAGTGGCATGAGGGGGTGAGTGGAGGTGTGGGTCCGCCTGGAGACAGCAGGTCAGACCGCTCCGGGTCCAGTCTGGTCTGTCAGCAGAGGCCGCCCCGCAGGCTGCAGTAACCCAGGGCCCCGCTACAGGCCACGGAGCGCACCGCCGCCCCGTCCACACCGACTGCGTGCTTTTTAAATCAATACACACACACACACACACACAGTCGGTTTGACGGCCCACGTTTGCTGCCGAAGGCCGCTCTCTGATGGCGTCATGGCGACCCCCCCCCGTCAGTGTGGGTCTGATCGGCGGATGCTGAGGATGGAGCGGCGGCGCTGGGGATGGGATGGGATGCTTGTTTTCGCCAGACATGACGGATGCTGCTCACTACGCAGCAGACCGGACGCTGCTTCTTGCATTACACACCA
>JAOXYL010000086.1:9394675-9407933 GCA_028564955.1 Terapon puta
ACACACACACACACACACACACACGTGCACACTGGCACTCTCACGGTCATTATTACCCGCTCTTGCAGGACGTGTCATGTCTGATCACCGCTTCCCATGTCAGCGAAGAGGCTCGCACACCTCCATTACCCTGTCAAAACTTATCAGTGCGTGCGTCTGCGTGTGAGACTTGCAAATGTGACGGAGAGAAACGAGAAGGAGTGAGATAAAAAAAAAAAGAAGAGGGAAGTGAGAGGCAATTTAATTTCTTTCTTAATTTCGCCCCCTACTCTCTCATCCTCATCTCATCACAGCGAGCCAAAAGGAAAGACAGAAGTGTTAATCTCAACTTTGCCACTCTCATTTTCAGAGCGCTGCTGTCGTGAGGAAAGATAGACTCCCAGGATGAGTATTATGGTTTTCATTAAGCCCTCCTACTGAGAGGGCACAGGGACAAACCAGGTCAGTTTCAAGCAGGGATATTGGACTCATGTTTTATATGAAGGCCCTATTTCGTAACAGCTCACGCACATCATTCACTCTAATCACCCAATATGGAACTTGGTGTTATTTGACATACTGTAGAGGGACAAAATTGTCTGAATCACCTGCTTGTTTTATGCGAGCCATTTGCAGTGATTCACATCTGTTTGTCGGTGCTGTTTTGCAGCCTGAAACATTGGTCATTCTGCACAGGATCCTGCCCTGAAAGCTGTCAGAACCAATTCCCTCTTATGAGTGTATGAGGACACCTGCTGGACGTTTGTTGACATTGTTTTCACTTGTAGGCGCCCTCATGGGAGAGCGCAGATCATCAGTTTATGTAGCTTAATAAGGTTATGAGTTTATTAGATGTTGGAGGATGCTAAATGTGTTGGGTATACACACACATATACACACGCACACACATTACACATGAAACAAATGCAGTTTGCTGGGTTTTTTATTGACACTTCATCTTCTTTAGTTATTCATCATGACCTGAAAACACAAATACTCGTTATTCATTAGCTGATGAAACAAGAAAACGGCCTTTACTCTAAGAATTGAAATGTGTTTGTTCCCTCCCCCAGTACCTGGTCGATCCAGTCGTTGAAAGCGGAGACCCTGGTGAAGACGGTGGGTTTCTTCTCATAGTTGCAGCCAAGGCCAGAGACGAAGCTGGCGATGCCATGAACCTCCCAGGCACCACTGGCGTTCTTACAGTTCAGAGGGCCGCCTGAGTCGCCCTGAACACAGAAGGAGTGGAGGAGGGCTTATGTTTTATTCATTTGGTGGAGTTACTGGTAGACTGGCAAGGCACAACTATGAGAATCCTAATCAGAACCCTTGTTTCACCAAGTACAACAGGACACACAAAAAATAATTTCATTTCAACCCACTAGTTGTATTAAAATGATAATTTTCCTCACCGGATTAGTTAAGTACAGTATTGCCAAAGCAGGCTGTATGAGCTTTACAACCTAACTGTGATGATTCTGATTTTTTTCAAGAGAAAAATGATAAAAAGAAAAAATTTGCTATCCCCTTGCGCACACACACAGAGTACAAACACTTACGTTGCATCCAGCGACGATTCCATCACCACCAGCACACACCATGGAGGTCCTGACAGCAACACCCCACCAGTCAGGCTGGGAGCAGGTGGCATGGTCAGCCACAGGCATCAAAGCCTGCTGCAGCTTATCAGCTATGGGGCCTCCGGCTAAAACACACAAGCAGAGTCTATTACCATCATCCACATACACTAGCCGTCTGTCAAATCTGCTTTGTAGCGTTCCCCTGAGCGGCAAATTCACACTCCGACCCAAATTTTCAATTTAGGAGTAATCCTCCCCCCTAAAAAGTTTCAGCTAAAATCTCATGCATGTGATTTACATCCCAACTTTGGAGGTTTCCCTGAGTAACCCCGATCTCACACACAGCTGGTTATAAATCCAAACATCATGCTTTTCACACCAGCTGAGCAGCCCGAAGGACAGCAACATGAAAATATATCGGAGCTACTAAGCTGGAAAAAAAAAATACAGTGACAGACACATAAACACAGCACAGCCTGGCACAAACAGTGACTTACTGTACAGCCTGCCCCATCCGGTGATGTAGCAGGGATAGAGGTTGGACAGCACTGTGCCAGCAGCGGGGATACATGCCAGCTGCACCTGGTCACTCAAAGTCACAGGCTCTGACAGCTTGATCAGGGCAATATCGTTTCTGGGAGAAAGACAGAAAGAGACTTAGGGAGGTAGTTGTACTGGGAAGCAATTTAAAACCCTCCTTCAGTGCCAGGAAGGAGAGAGAAAGAAAGCTCGATAAGATCATGAGAATAAGTCCATACAGTACATACAAATACATGAACTCCCTGACTTATCTCTCTCATTTTCCATTGCAGAAAAAGTACAGCTGCTTATTTGAAGGTTATCAATGTAGTATTATGCTTTAAGAGGGCCAATTTGATCCATATTATCTCATTCTTTTAATGGGTGTAGAGAAATATAAGGTGCATGAAGATGGACTGAAATAAATAAACAGAATTTAAGCTTCAGCCAACTTTTTTTCCCCCTCGACACAGAGCAGATGCGATTATGATGCACGGCGAGTCACAGTAGGCGGGTGCTCGTTGTGTTGTATGGCAGAGCTCGTCTTACCCGAAGGCCACAAAGATGGGGTTCCATTTCTCATGGACAACAATCTTCTCAGGCAGGATGGCCTTGGAGCCAGCCTCTTCCTCCACCAGGTTGTGTTTGCCCACAAACACCCTGTAGGAGAGCTTGGTGCTGGGGGGAGAGAGCAGAGTGTTGAGGCCCATGCTAAACCAGACAAGATTTAGTGCGCAGATGAATGATCTGGTGAGCTCAAATTGATGATTAGATGTGGTGGCGAGATGAGGATTTGAACTGGGCAGCGGGCCACATGACCCTTGAGTGTTTTTTTTTTCTTTTTAGCTTTTAGGTTTTGGGTCAAAAACCTTTGGAGCTCATGACTTGTCCAATCCCCATTTCTTTGAAGGTTAAGCAGGGTTTAGGGTTCAGAATTAGGGAAGTGGTGCAGTGCAGAATAAGTACAGGACATTTAATAGAGGATGCCCGTATGTGACTGGTAGACCTGGCCATTGGTAGTTGTGATGTTTGTATTTTTTGTGCACATGTTTCTCTGCTGCTCGTACTTGATGCAGTGAGCAGCAGTCATGACCCAGTTGGCAGCAATCAGAGATCCCCCACAAGTGTGCCTCCACACACCATCCCTCTCGTACTGCAGAGAGATCTGGAGATGGGAAAGGACAAAATAAAGGATGAGGTAAGAAGAGTGTGCGAATACATGGATAGATGGCATAGCTTAATGATTTAGTTCGACAGCAACCTTTTAATTACCGAATTTTCCAACTGCCACTGGGTCTTGAATCTAATAAGCAGATGCCGGACCCATAAGGTTTGCCAGTAAATATAAAAACATTGACAGATGTGTTCATATTAGCATACCTGCCAGGGCCAGCTGTGGGGCTTGGCATCTACTCCATTGACCACACGGGAAGTCAGGGGCTCAATGGGTGGGGTGCCGCACCCGAGGGCTGCAAAAGGAGGAGATAGACACAAGTGTGATGGCCGATGGTTTGGGCATGTTCATGAGGTTGGAGAACAATTGAGTGACTTTTGATTCAAGAACAAGCGGCATTATTTTTCTTCTCAGTAAAGAAGTGCACAGCGTTGGCTCCCTCTGTGGTAATATGCAGACAGGCACGCTCACACACAAACTTGCAAACACGCAGAAACGATTACACACAGAATTAAAGAATGCCAGATGTTCTTACCGCTAGCAATGAGCACTGAGGCCAGCACAATGGGGATCATGTTGATTGATGCTTCTGCTGAGGGACAGCAGGACACCCTCTCTCTTTTAAACTTTCCACCACAGGCAACACCCGCTCCGAACACACACTCCTATTGGTTTTTCGCAGCCCCCAGGGATGACGATGGGCCAATGGCAATGAGGGTCAGTGCAACTGGGTGGTAGACAAACAACACAGGTGTGTTTTCTGGAACATTTCTCATGACCTTGAGGTTGAGCCACTGCATATTCTCTGTTACCATGCACAGGATATGTACATTTAAAAGGGTTCACATGCACAAACACACAGTATGTGTATGTCCTCCTGTGTAAAATACCTCCACATCATATTCTGTATTTTAACTCACCTTCACTCCATTCCATGACAAAGTCACTTTCCCGAAACTCGGAATTAAATGCTTGCATAACAGCATGGGAAGCCAACATCTGGATTACTGACCTGTTTTATTTTCTCTGAAATGTAAAAATCAAACTTAGAGGCATTACTATGATAAATATCCAGGACAATGAGAAACAGATGGCGTCACTGGTGCAGAAAATATCGACAGCTACACTACAATCTTCCTGACATCTTACAACGCACACAGTTCTGCAGCACATTCTGCAGTGCCAGGGCGGTGAGACATGTCATATGACCATGAGCATAACCACACGTATCGCTCAACGTTTCTCACCATCAGACATTTTTGCTGTTAGTCTTAGCAGTAAATTTGCTGTTGTCAAGTAAAATGTGCTGGTTTAACCACCGAGCCACTTCATCCTGAGGTTGTTGTAATGGCTTGGATGAATAGAACCTGAATATGTTATGAGGCTTGGAGGACACAGAAACAACTCCCAAGGTATGAAAGTGTCAGGGTGCGCTGGCCTGGGGTGACTCAGCACACAGACACCGTAAATCTGTCAAAGGCTGCTTGGGTAATATTACATGGCACCATAAAGGTTAGCTGTTACAGTGCAGTAAACAGGTAGAGCCAATAGAAAGGGTGCTGAGGAAGATTCAGTACTTGAACATAAATCTGTGTGTAATGATGTTCAATGTGTTTCTGATGAAAGGACCTGACATCAGCGCAGACAGAATCAGGTCATTTAGGCCAAATATTGTTTAGGCGGATAGAGGAGCTTTATTTCTGGCCTGTGACCTCTTTAAGTAAACATTGCTGCTGAGACACAAAGCTCGTCAGAAATAATGATCAAAATAAACGGTGCCATCAGACAGCTTCAGACAGCAGACTGCACTCTTGTTGAATTATCTAATTTCCCAGTTCACCACTAGATGGGACAATTTATCTGTTTAGACACCAAACTAAGAATATTCATTTATGAACGAGAACATTGAAAGGATATTTTTTCCTGCAAGAACCTACACCCAAGCTTTGTAAAGGGACTTATTTAGAGCATCAATCCTCAATCTAACTGGGTTGCAGCACCTGGAAAAAAGGGGGGCAGACAAAGCCGACATTGAAAATGATGGTGAGAGACCTCAGCACACCACCGAAAACACCTTACGACTTGTAACAGAGGCTGAATCAACAAAGCAATGTTGTTTTTAAAGTTCTGTTTCAAACTTTGGTCAGTGCTTCACAGACTGGAGACAGCACTTGATAGGATGAACAGGAAAAATACTTGAAAGGCAACTACAGCAACAAAACAAGCTGAGGCATACCCAGCCACCGTGCGCGCCTGTGCATGCGAGCATCCGAATGCACTTGTGTGTGTGTGCGCGCGATTCACCCTGTTGTGTGCGTGAGCGTCTCCACAGCTGCGATATGCAAATGAAGTCCAAGCTAATTAAAATTACTCTTCAAATCTGTAAAACATTGTTAAACTTATTACAGGCCAGTGTCCAGAATAGATGCCTCCCTTTCCCTTTTTCTGATTAAACCTCTTGTATTCATTAATTTGATAGTGGCCAGATGACACAAGATAATGAACTGAGGTGTGTGCTGAATTGATATAACTACATTAAACAGGGGAAAAAAGGAGATAAAAATAGAGTAAGTAAATGATCTCTGTTAATACAGTTTTTGCAGCAAAACATATTAGCCTGTCCTGAAATATCACCGACCTTTCATATTGATTTCAAAACCTCTGATCTCCACAGTCTGCCTCTTACCACTGAAATATGTTTATATCCAGTCAGATGCAGTCTGTCATGTTCTGGGATGAGGCTTACTAGTTTCATGGCTGAGAAAAGCAGAACACCTCATCAACTGAAAGCCCCTCGGGGGGTTGTAAGAGGTACACTTGCCTGTTTTCCCTATCAGAACTGCAGCTGAACCCTGAGTGACACTCTGTGTGAGGTTTATGGTTGGTTTATATCACTTTGGAGCAGTAAACACTGTACCGGCCATTGACATTCTCTGTGTGGAGCAAAGGAGAAAGATTTTGCAATAAAGTATAAATATTATTGTGGCAGGTCGGTGCTATTGGCTGCCATCAGCTGTGTGGTTTTCAACTAATTTCCCTTGCATACCTCTCTGTACCACCACTGTTATGTGGTTGCCTTTTCACATATGTACTGGACATTTTGGTTTGAAGCAGTAGCCTAATGTTTATCCCATTCTGAGCCCATGAACATCCATATTGTTAGGCTATATATAATGAACATACTGCTTTATTTTTTTCCAGTGGCTGCCTTATTTGCCACAGGCAGCGTGTTTTTTTACTGGAGGGCTGAAGTAAATCCAAACATCGGCTGTCTGCTGCTGATTTGCTTTCATCATTTCCCTTCCTACTGATGTTAACTGAAGGCTTTCCCTGCCTTCGCCTTTCGATTGTTGGTGCATATGTTTATTTCATTTTGATGTCTTTGTTTACTGTGTTTTTAATTCACTGCTTCCCAACATTTTTGGCTTACCATCCCTGAGAAACTCCCAGGTTGGGAACTGCTGTTTTAATTAAATCTCATAAGCACATCATGACCCAACTGGTCTTCCTACAGGTCTTGTACGTACTTGCCAGATTTCCATTTCTTTCATGCTGAGTGGGAGAGAGTAGCAGGGGAGTAGTGGGACTGGATGCAGCCTGTCTCACCACACATGGTGCTATAGTGTGTTTAAAACTCTTTACTGCTTGAATATATTATTTATTTGATCTGGCTATTATTTCACTGGATAATATCTCTGAACATTTCTCTGACAAATAATTTATTGATTATCTGAATTTGGCATTCACTCTCTTCTGTTTTTACTCTTTATTCTGAGTATAACTGCAGCCACACTATTAAATGTTACTCCCTCTACCAAATTTAAAATGCATAAACCATCAGATATTAGAAACCCACGTCCTTTTTGGTTTACTTTACAAACTTTCTTAACAGCAGTTGTTTACACAATTACATAAATGTAAAAGTGTGTCTTAATTTTACACTCAAATACGGAAAAGATCTCTATGTTTTACAGGATGGTACTGTTGTTTGTGAATACTGTCCTTCTGCATTAACATGTCTTACTGTCATAAACACATGCCTGCAGAGTTATTCATAGTAAATTGGTTTTGGAACCACCACAACTATTTCACATCTGGAAAACCTGTTTTTCATATTTGCAGGGTTACTTGGGGCCTTTATTGCAAATGGGACTTGACAGTGGTCTTTGAACAAAACAAAACAAAACAAAACAGCCTTTATTCAAGTGTATTTTAAGTTAAGTCTTGCTAATTTTCTTCAATGTTGTACAAATAATGTTGTAATATATATATATTTTTTTAGAATTTCATGGCCATTTTATGTCATTTAAGTCTGCAAAAAGGTGACAGTTATGTGACACATACAACCTTAAACTGCATGTAGATAAACAATGTATTGTGAGATTAGATAAAAATGGCAACCACGTGGACTAAGTTCTAAATATAATCTAAAGGTCATTTACACAGACAGAAGTTTAAACTGCGTTTAACCATATCAATCAAGACCATTACTACTGATAACAATGACATAACTTAGTATCATCATATCATAATATGCTGTAATAATGCTGTTTGGACGGCTCTAAGGACCAGAAAACACAGAAATGTGTTTTAATGACAAACGAAAAGTCAAGCAGACAGTAGATATGGCAGAAACAAATACAGTGAGCAGGCCGAGGTACAAAACAAAACAAAACAAAACACACACACCAAAAGTTGAGGCGGAGCTACAAGCAAGGGCTTGACAAAATCTGTGTTCTCTTGAAAAAAGTCACAGTCTGGTCACCTAAACTAAGTTGGAACAGGTGGCTTGAGAGACTGACACAAGGCAGTCATATAAAGGCTGAAGGGAGGAAGACACTGCAAACATCCAGGGCTTAACTAAAACCTAGAGGGGCCCGGGGGCATGCTACCCCAGACGAGATTTTTTTTCCATTTACAGCAGCTGCATGCACACCTGACCACGTCACTGCTACTAGCCTGACTGTTATAGAGGTGGGTTTGCAAACCTGAGACAAATATCTGTCAGCAGTTCACATCCCGTTGCTCATGTGTGTGAGTGAACTGGATGGACCATTATTTCTGGTTCAGTGTCCACCTTAATACATCAAATCTATAGGTCTTAAGATGCAGCACTAAAAGATTTGCCATTAATTTTAAATTATCTTAACCAATTTACATCAAAACCAGTGAGTTGTAAGACACAAAAATGTTCTTTTCCCACCAAAACTCCTACTAAAATTCAGCAAGTTGCCATTTGTGCCTGTTGGGATGGACTTAAACAGGAGGTTTGAGGCAGAGGTTAGGCGCAAAGCAACCAAGGTGATTATTCCACCCACAAATAAGACATTACAGAGACAAGCATTCTTTGTTCACATAAAACAGCTTGCATGTTAAACTTAAATAAAACATTCAATGAACCCAATCTGTGCCTCTTCCATTTATTTGTGGTTGATCCAAATAGTACCACACATAATAGCAATGAAAAGGATCTTCATTACAGTGCACTAATACTTGCATGTAGTTGGCACCAAGACAAACACACCACACCAAATGAAAAGGTCAAGGATCTTATTACGTGTAAGCTTCACATTTATTTCTCAACCACATTTGCTATCCCATCCTATCTTTCACAAGATCTGCACCATTTACACATATACGTTACTCACTCGCACATTTCATTCACGACTTGTGAATTTGTTCCCAACACTTTTGTTAGTTGTAATGCTAATTGTTATCATTATTTACTATTATGTTATCATGCTCATTTATGTTATTTAATTTATTTAAAAAATACTTCATTGAACACTTGAACTTTGTCTCTCCTCCTTGCCACAATATTGTGGTTGTTTGTGACAATGACAATTGGTGAAACCTGGATTTTACTTTGCCAGGTCTGTCCAACACAGCAAGCAAACATTTAAAATGTCTGTTTTCTGGCACGAGAGTGAATCTATGAGAGCTATTCTATCATTGTAGCTGCTCAATCAACACTCAAAATCAGATAATCTCAATTATATGTAAATATGAAGTAGTATCAGTGCTGAGCAGAGGAAACACGCTCTGGAGCAGAGCCAGTTCTTTACACACTGTTACAGTCTGTTAACGCACTGGCAGAAGAGAAAAAGTTTAAAGGGCTATTAAAAAATGGAACTCATTACATGCAGCCCCTTTAAGTGCCTTTCTTGTCACTTTTATGACTGGTTCAGTGATAGAGTCAACACCGTGCCATTCGGTTGTTTAGTGTAGGGGATTACTTCCTTGACTTGGCAACAAACCAAAAGTTCAAAGGTTTTCCTCAGAGCGTGTATAAATCCTCTGTGTCTGTCTGATCAAAACCACAGGACGACCAGCCATGCCTAAGACCGCGGAGCCAAAGACACACAGCGGTGAGTAGACAGCACTTTCAGACGTGAGGCCAGAGCATTTGTATTTGGGATGAATTATTTGTAAATAACAAGAACGATGTGCCTCATGACGATATTTTATCTTTTTTCTTGCTGAAAAGAAAACTCTGAACGCATCACTCTTTAAAGTGTTGACATTTGTGGCTGTCTCTTGGCGTATCTTCTTATAATGGAGGTAGTACCTAATGTAAAAACCTTTCTATAGAGACATGCACACAGAAAAGCGCATTTCGATAATGTGGTTTAGTCATAATGGTATTTTGTTGCATTTCAAAAATCTGAGCTGCAGTGACAATAAGACATGCTGGCATTTTCTATTGTTCCTGCTCAAAGGTCTCCTGTTGAATCAGAGCTGGAGAATATGCACAATGTCTCATTAACGGCTTTTAGTCATTCTCAGCTGTTAACTAAAAGAAGGAAACTGTCTGACAGGTCCCCGCGCTGTGGAAAAGAAAAGAACAGACATTAAAAACATGTGTAGGAATATGACAGCTAATTCCAACAAGGTCATTTACTTGTACGCTGACTGACTGTTGGCGCAGTGAGGAAAACAATTCGTTAAAGCAATAGCCAATAAACTGCTGTTGCAATTGTGATTATCCAAAAAACGGAAGATGGAAAGGAAAAAAAGAAAAGAAAAGCAATAGCTGAAGCTATTATCCACAACAGTTCTGGGCTCGTCAGTGTCGCTGTTTTGTTTTCAAGAGACTCGATTTTGAATGCAGTGGAAGGAAACTACATGAAATACCCCCCCTAAAAAATGGCTGCACATGTTCAGGCATCATTTGCAATGCTGCAGTAATCACAATCAAAACTCACAAATTGAACATTGTAAGACTGTTAAAGCCTACAACGGTTATCTTTCTATTGCACATTCAGGTTTTTATTGTCTGTTGAACTAGTGTCAAGGGACTGAACAAAATTCAGGCTCTGCTGATTGGCTGCAATAACAATTCCCATAGTCAAAAAAACCCTCTGATATTGTAACCTAAACTCAGCATGGGGCTCCATATTGAACCGTGATGATTTGCTTTTTGTTAATCATGTAACTTTCACATATATTTTCCAATCTCCATTATGTGAGGAGATATGAGGTGATGAAGGGGAATTGGTTATTGGATAACAGATAAGATGGTTGATAGTGCAGGTGTCATTCACAGTGCATGACCCCAGAGAGTCATGAGATCACACAGGCAGGAGCTGTTACAGCACACAATGCCTCCTACCTTAGAGGAGAAAATCTTTTTTTTCTCCTCATAATCACTTGTATGGTTGGATAGTGTGACACGAGTGTTGATAGCTGAAAATATAACCGCAAAGGTGTGAAGAACCACAGAATGTGCGAGTGTGACCTACTGTTTGTTTATAACATAGCTGTCTTGAAAACTGAAACTATATTCAGCTGATTTAGAAAGATAAAGGTGCTGAAAATTTTCCGTGTTGGTGTGAGTACACTGACGATGTTTTCAAGATATATTTTTTACATACTTTCTTATTTGCATTTGTCATAAACTGTACTAACAATTTTCTTTGGGGGTCTTACATCACTTGCTCATTCTCACAGTTCAAAGTCTGAAAGCTGCAAATTGCTTGCAGCACCACGCCTAGTGTGTATACATGTCTGTGGTAGTATACCTGTGTCTGTGTATGAGAGAGAGAGAGAAAGTTGTGTGACTCTGGACCAGTCATTCAGCTGCTTTTCAAGTACTGCATCCTGATTGGGATCCAAATATTTCCTCTCTGCTTTATTGCCGTTTATTTTACTGTGTGCTTTTAATAAAAAAATCACTTCTCAGCCCCCTCCCTTCTCCACTCTCAGTTTCCAGCAGGCAGCGCTGTCCGCAGGCCAGGGGGCTGGAGAGCGTGGCGCCTCTGGTACGTACTGTGGAGGAAACCCCCGATCCCATTCCCGCCACCATCAGTGGAACTGTTCCAACCTGGATCAATGGGAGCTTCCTGAGAAACGGTCCTGGGAAGTTTGAATTTGGAAAAGACAGGTATTTGTGAAATACTGTGGAATAACTATGACCAACTATCACTGCTACACTGACTGACAGCTAGGACACATACAGCACCTGGAAAAAATCTGTGTGGTTAAATAATGCAGGTTTATTTTTCACATGACAACAATAATTGTACTTACATGTGGTGAAAAGTTATATTTGAAGCATTTACAGAACACAACAGAGAACAGTGGGGCAACAGACGAAACTATGAGTCAGCAGAATGAATGCCAAGAGCATGGTTGGTCTTTGATTTGTACCTGTGTATGTGTATCTATAAATGTAACAGGATTGGTTCAAAAGTACACAGTTTGGAAATATTCAGTGAGTCATCCTGAAATGCATCTAAAGGGACTCTGACCATGTATTTTAAATTAAAATACTGAACCATAAAAAGTGGTTATTTAATTTTTGACAAAGTCTCAATTTTTTTCAGGTGGATGAGGAAATTAGTTTTCTCTGTGGATACTCAGCAATAGAATGATTCTCAGCCTTAGACTATTTCTCACTGTACCCATCGTCTTACTGTGCTCACATCACTCTACCTTGCCTCACACAAATGCCCTGGTGAGAAATTAATTGGCTTTTTTCCTCCCTCAGATACACCCACTGGTTTGATGGCATGGCCATGATGCACCGGTTCCACATCTGTGAGGGCAGCGTCACCTACAGCAGCCGCTTCCTGCGAAGTGACTCATACGTCCGCAACTCGGAGAAGGACCGCATCGTGGTGTCAGAGTTCGGGACATTAGCCATGCCCGATCCCTGCAAGAACATCTTTGCACGCTTCTTCTCACGCTTTCAGATTCCCAGTATGTGTCTTCTTTACATATTGCATACTCCCATGTGTAATCATCTTCAGTACAGCATAATGCAGCACCACCAGTGCCAAATGCATTATTAAACTAGTCGGTTCATTTGTGTGTGTAGATAACAAGGCAGCTGTGCCAGATTTCTAGAAGCAAAGCAAAAGTGATAGAAATAGTCAGAGTTTTTCTTCAATCCTCGTGTCCTTGACTGTATGCATTGTATTGTATATTGCTCTTACTCTGTGCGTGTACTTGTCTGTGACAGAAAGTCTCTGAATAAGGAAGGAGGAAGAGATGGATGGGGGGGAAAAGTTCCCAGTGATATCTATGAGAGCAATGAATTTTGCTAAAGTGCTGCATTCAATATGTTCCTGACATCTGTATGTGTGAACAGAGGCCACAGATAACGCCAGTGTGAACTTTGTCAAGTACAAGGGAGACTATTATGTCAGCACAGAGACAAACTACATGAGAAGAGTGAATCCGCAGAGCCTGGAGACAAAGGAGAAGGTGAGTCAGTGTGGTGGAGAAAAAAATGAAAAGCCCCGTTTGAATGCTAAACCTCATAAAGAGTCAGAGGGTAAAGATATGGGTGACTGTTGACAATGGTGGTACTGTCCATTTAAGGTGGACTGGAGTCAGTACATTGCTGTCAACTCAGCTACAGCTCACCCACACTATGACCGTGAGGGGGCCACGTACAACATGGGCAACTCTTACGGCAAAACCGGTAAGCTCCTTTCACTCTCTGCGTCCTTGCTTCCCAGCCTCTGCCTTTCTGTGCCTCTGCTTTTGTGCAAGCGTCCCA
>JAOXYL010000086.1:9417015-9428889 GCA_028564955.1 Terapon puta
ATATATATATATATGCATGGGCATTCCTGTAATTTATATGTACATGTAAGAATGTATATCTTTGTATATTTATGAATGTAGATCTATGTATATGTATATGTAAGAAGTAAATATATAGCTAATATATAATTACTTCTTTTTTTCTGTGGCCATTTATTATTTGGGCCTCTGCCGTGGCCGAGCAGCAGCTGTCCACGCAGCGCCCTCTGCTGGCCTCACAGAAACTCCTCTTTATAAAGTGCCGCGATGCCTCGACACACATGCAGTCTGTGCGCAAGGAGCGTTCACTCCCTTCAGAGGAGCGCGCAGCTTGTTTCATATTTTTTTGAGGGAGCCAGTGGTGGGAGAGCAAAAGAGAGGGGGAAAAAATCCAGTCAGCGTTTTGTGGCACTTTCAGATGACTTCTTCCACCTCGTTAGAGATATTGGCATAGCTGACAGATCGTTTTGACGCCAGTTTGAGGGATGTTTTAGGGACAAATTGTCTCCAAGGGGCAATTGGAGCGGGCGGTCTGAGCCCCTTATAATGCGGAGAGATCAAGTCTCAGTAGTTTGTCGGCATGAACGCAGCGCAGACGGACCCTGAGAAACTGCTTTCATGGATTGACTGATTGATTGACTGGCATTTGTTTTTTCTTTTTTCCCCCCCAATATCAGAGGATTTTTTTTCTCCCCCTGTCCGTGTCGTGCTTAGTCTATTATCCCCTACAACCTCAGATATCGTGGATTATTAACTGGGAGTCTGGAGGGGATTTTTTTTAATTGTTGGAGGCGCGTCTTTATTGAGGATACTGCCTTTTTTATATATATACATAAAATTATATTTTTAATCAAAACAATCCTACGCCTGGGTCAAGGATCCGGAGAGGGGAATTAACCTTTCACAAGGTGGAAATATCAGCCTTATTGGACCCTAACTCATCTCTCCCGCTGCCGAGTCCAACATGAAGTCTGTCACTGTGTGGATGTGCGTCCACGTCCTCCTCCTGCTCTTAGGTGAGAAGTGAAATATGGAGATGTGCGTATTGTGTGCAGAACTGTGAATTTTGGTGCCTCTCGTAGATGAATTGTGACAGCAGCAGTCAATGTCAGGGAGCGTTTTCTGGCATGCGCCCACTTTTCTCCTGCAGGACTTGTTTGAGTGCGCGAGGTTATTCTGGTCTTTATCGTGAGGCTATGTGTATTTTTATTTTTATTTTGCAGTAAAACGCTGATGGGCGTGCATGTTACAGCCGGATGGTGAGATTTGATCATGTTTGACTGTCACCCACAGCCGCAAACCGAACTTGGTCTGTGCGACTGAATCACTTCGGCTGGATCCGCCAAACAGCAACAGCCTCCCCTAAGAAGAAAATAAGGATCATTAATGCGCCAAACATAGTCCAAAGCTTTTTAGACAGCAAAGGTGTTCTCAGGTGCACGCGTGTTTGGATGGTTATGAGAACATCCATCATCACCACCACCAGCATCATCATCACTATTTTCATCATAAGTAACCATCATCCACACGCTCCAGCGCCTCTATTTCAATCCTCCACTGATAAAACATTTTTTTTTTGCAGTTAACTTACTCTTTTCTTTAACCCGTCGCTCTCTGATGCTGATGCAGTGTCCTCTCTTTCCCGAGCCCCGATGCTCCAGATCCCCACAAGGGGTCTCTCTTGTCATTTCACCCGAGCTGTGCTGGTGCTGTGGGTTTGTGCGAAGGTGCGTCTGAATCTTGACTCCTGTCAAACGGCAGCACCTGAGTCTCTGCTCCCTGGATCACCGTGTCCTCGGTGGCAGCTCGTTTTCTGGGCACCCATTCCTGGATTAAGTGCAGTTCTTGATGAGGCGCTGGTTTGATATGAGATGGTTGGTCATTTAAATAAAATAGCTGTATATACATTGACTCAAAATTAAATAAAGGGAGTGCAGGTAAGATCAGGGAAATTGCTGAATATTAAGTGAGTGAGGCACACCGAGAAGCCACGCAGAGGTGAATGAGACTCGTGTGAACCACGAAGAATGTGGCTCTTAAACGGTGCGTTGGCCTGTACGGGCATGCCAGAGGCCATCAAACCAGTTTACAGGTCCCACATCCAACCTGTTGAATCATCAAAGCAAAAATTCGGAAGCAGGTTAATGATGCACTCTCTCTCTCTGTTACACACACACAAACACACACACACAAATCTGCCATAATCTGCAACGTCTGAGCACCCTCTCTCTTGTCACCCCCACCTCTTTCTTCTTGTCCCCACCTAGACGAGGCAGCGAGTTCATGGGATGGTCCCTCAGCTTTGTCTGTGTCCTTGGCCAATGGCTCTCCAGGATCTCCAGGTGGCGGGCCCGGTGCTCAGCCAGAATGGGTGGACTGCATCCAGGCGAGTGACATGTGCAACCAGAACCCTTACTGCAGCTCTCGGTACCGGGTGATGCGCCAGTGCCTCGTGGGCAAGGAGAAGGAGGCCATGCTGGACAACAACAGGGAGTGCCAGGCTGCTTTGGAAGTGCTGCTGGTTAGTCCTCTGTATGACTGCCGCTGCAAGAGGGGCATGAAGAAGGAGCTGCAGTGTCTGCAGAACTACTGGACTATCCACATGGGACTCACTGAAGGTAAGAGGGAGACGGTTTTACGATTCCTTGTCTCACAAAATTCACACCACATCATATTTAACTGCGTGGCAATTTCAGAGCCTCTAACACAATAGCACCTCTTTAACTCACATATTCATGTTAAATCAATGCTTGCTTTTTTCTTTTATTTCCATGTTTTTCCCAGTCAGTTTATTATGAATGGTCTTGATGATGGTGAGGCTTCACTGTCATTTCTTTCCTCCTGTATTCCCTCTGTGGCTGTGAATTCAGCTTACAGCGCGTTCATGTGCAGGGCTCTGCTCGTGCCTCACGGTCCCGTACAACATTACATGAGCACAAGAAGATGAAAGTGCATTGCTGCTGTAGATAGTCTGTGACTACAGATGTGCATTACACCTCCATAGATATTAATGCGAATGACTGGACGCATTCTTCAGCATTACAACATTTATTTTAAATGAACCTTCCGATGTCAAGTACCAATGTACCTTCCAGGCAAAGACAAGAAGGATGTGCACCACACCCATTGTTGATGCCCTATTCCCTGATGCCCTTTTGTAGTGATACCCAGAAGCCCCTGATGAAAAATATATGCTTTCCTACTTTCCTCACCCTCTCGAAGGTAATGGCTCTATAATGGGATTACATTATGTGGACCTGTTATGGCAGACTTATTGGTTTTCACCGAAAGTGTTCCATATTACCTTGTAATTAGGTTGCAATCGTATAGCTCACTGGCCCTTATGTGTCCACTTACGCGGCCCATAAAATAGCACTCTTGTTGTTGCATTGAAACCTCCTATTTTTTTTTTTTTTTTTTTTACACTACAAAACATTTAGAGAGCCACAGCAGTCTCCTGGACTGACATCACTCTAGGTCCATCCTTTAGTTGTTAAAAGCCTGCATTGTTTCAAAATGAGATGAATCTGACTGAATTGGAGCCGCTGTGCCTTTCAGGTTGGGGCTAAAGGGGGACTTTAACCCCAGAGTGACATTTCTCCATGCTTGTACATGTGGTCAAAGCCTCTTGCGGATGATGTCAAGTGTCATCCCATGTAAACATGGAGGACATAATGTACTGTGCTGTTTTGACATGTTGGGTAACGGTGGAGACGCCACAAAGTCTCTGAGCTTTGAGCATTCTGGGCTTTTGTGTTGTGATCCGTGACGCGATTCGCCAGGCTGACTGCTCATAGCACCAGCTACACTTCATCAGGCTGATGGCAGCAGAGGGTCCCTGACACGAGTTCAAGGGAAATGTAATGACATGGATGCTCCCCAGGCCTTCTGTCTCCCTTCCTGTCTTTCTCTCCTCTCCTAACCCTTTCTCCTTCGTAATGATCTTTCTGCTCCCCTTCTATGTCTCTTTCTCACTCTCTCTCTCCCCTCTCTCCATTAAATAGTCGCATCAGTCAAGGTGTTTGTGTTTGAATGCATCATGCAAGTTGTCTGGCTGTCAAGGATAGAGACCTCCCATGCCTGCAATGTGCCCTTCACAGAGCTTGTGTTTCTCTCCGTATAAATGCCTCTCAGCAGTGTCCCGTTTTGGCCCCGTCGCCCTCAGAGATAAAACCTGCTTTAACACAAACGAAAAGCTCTTACAGTGAAGCTTTAATCTAATCACGATCCATTGTGCAGTCAAGCAGGCTTTTGTTAACTGGAAACAATCTATGTACGACATCCATCTCTGGAAACAAACACGAAGGGCCGAATCCCAGCAGACTTACTTGAAATGGTGCTAAACCACTTCGTCCACGCACAAAATCATTTGGTGGTCTCAGTGTAGTTGTCAGGTTAGATAACATGTTATCTAGCCCTGAAAGCTTCTTGTTTTTTTTTTACTCCTGTTAATGTGGAGGGATGAAGAGTGCAAAAGTATGAGAGGGAAAGATAAGAAAGGGGATTAAAAAGAAGAGAACAGCTAGAGATGGTGAAATAATAAGTATAAAGCAGATTTTCCAAAATACTTGAGTAATTCTTACTAATGTAATAAACTATTTATGGAGAGTAACGTCTGGTGGCTTGAAGACAACCATATTTAGCCCCTTTGCACATATGGGCACTTTTCTGCAGCCTGAGGCCGTATAGCTGTATAGAAATCAGGCTCTGGCCATAAGTTGGTATATTTGTTACAACCCTTTTTGACCAGGGGCAGGAAGTTGGCCCGGAAGCTCGAGGGCTAAACTATCCCGTCTGTGAAGAGAAATCTGATGTCGAGCAGGTGTGGACTGGGATTGAAACAATGCCCTGATCCCAGACCAGCCCTAGACACACAGCACACAAATACTCCACTGCCTCGGGCAAGGTTATCACACTACGATATTTAGTGCGTATACTAATATTCTTTATTTCTAATACAAGACCAGGTGAATGTAAGAAATGGTTTAATATCATGTAGGCCTAATCAGACAAACACAGTAAACAGGAAGAAAAAAATGAGACAAAGGGCAATTAAATTCAGATTTTTTCTGCTTTTGTTTTATGCATGTGAAATGTAACAACATGCAGTTGAGCTTTTTTAGGATAGTATCCACTATTATGCTTCACATTAAAGAGCAGTCTCCCTTTAACGTAATGATGATTTTGAATTTTATTCTCAGAAAAAAGAAACATGTCTCTTTTGAACATGGCATCAAAGAACCATTTGATCATTTCAACATAATACTTTTCCCCAAATTTGCACAATATAGAAATGTCTATATTGAATTGGATTGAATAAGAATATGCCCCAATGTATTTATATAGGATCATATGTGCTTCTCTCATTTGAGAAGAATGAATTAACTGATGGACTGACTGATCCTAATCAGACCACACATTTTTTCATGAGAATGAATGAACAGTTCAAGCGCTTTGTGGGTCTGGACTCCAGTATGAGATGGTATTTGAAACATTCCCACAACTGAATATTTTATCTTTATTAAGATCTTCATTTCTGAGATCCAAATTACTTTGTTAACAAATGGACAGTGACTCACAGAGACACGAGCTCAGTTTATGTACTTATGTAAAGAATATCGGTCGTTCGAAGATTCACAGCAAACCCTGGAAAGATCTGCTTCAAATTCTTCTCTTTCTCCTTTCATTGAGGTTTATGTTATTCTGGCAGCACAGTAAGCGAAAGCAGCAGTATGAATTACTCTCAGAAGTTATAACTCATGGATATCTGTCTTCCTGATATAACAGTAAGGTAACTTCAGGCTGATGCCTATAATAATGGGTAATAACAATGATAACCAAAAAAGGATCAATATTAGGAATGTATTCCTGAAATATCATTTTTACCCTTTAAGTCCCTCATTATAGTATTTTCTTACCTCTGATTTTATAAGTGGCCTCAAGGTAGATGTAGATATTAAACACCTGCAGTTTGGAGATGATAATATGTATTAAAAGGGGATGTGTGTGTTTGTCACCACCTGCCAATAAATAAAAATGAAAAAGGCATAAAAAACATGGAACTTGCCTTTTTTTCATTTCTGGTGTCAGAAACAAGACTAACGTGACTGGCTAAAGCAATGGTTATTTTTTCAGTGCAGTTGAAGGGGAATTGTTTTTTTATATTCTAATAGTAAATTTGAAAGTTTGGTGCCTTATTTTTATTCACATTTCTACCAGAGGTGATTCACAGCACATCCTGTTTGCCATGGGAGGGCATTAAACAACTTCTCAAAAACAATAAAGGACAAAAGGGAATACGTGATGCGACCTTGTATGTGAGATGTGTGTTAATCCGCCGGCCAAGCATCAGCGTCGCTCAGGTGCTGTGACGTCAGCGTGTGCAGTGGCTGGTCTCTGCTGCCAGCGTACAGGTCCGTGCCATTAAAATTGAATTCACACTTAAGTAGCTCTTCTTCATGCGCATGCCTGTGCTAAATGAGCTAAATGCCCGTACCTCATGCCTCTCTTTCTTGTGAGACTTCACTGCTCCTTAAATCTGACAGCTGAAAATGTCATGCCTATTTAAAAGCAAACAGGACAGGAGGTCCAGAGACTGAAAAGTTAACCATTGAATTACGAGCCAAGTCAATCCAGATTCACCATAAAATGCCCTGGGAGGAAGGCCCTCAAGCTGCAGTGTGTCCTGTGTGTGTGTGTGTGTGTGTGTGTGTATGTGAGTGTGTGAGAAAGATGCAGCCGTAAATTACATTGGTTATAGCAAACAAGGTCCAGACACTTAGGAGCAGCATGAGTGTCTCCAGTTACGTAAGTGGAGTGAGAGGCCTGAATCTCTGAAAGGTGTTTCAAAGTTGACAATGTGTGTGATGAAACGCGGTTTGCTGCTGAGAATACTTTACAGCACAGAGTGCCTCGCTGTGACAACAGTGTGACTCAGTACCTTTAGCGAGCGTCGGTCGATGTGTCTTCTTGAAATACCAGCAGAGAAGCACTTTGACACATTTCAGCGGGTGGTGGCAGCTACATTTAAAATTTCAAAACACATTATTTACAGACGTGAATCTGTTTGAATAACAAGGCCCCGTGGCTATGATTTAGAGGTAGATTTCCCTCTTGATTGCTATACTGTTGTTGCCTTCCTTTAGGCTACTGTACTGTCTTAAAGGGTGTTATAATGCCAGTCTCTGAGCCATCGGTTAAGGTACTAATAGTGACCTGTTAATTGTGTTTTCTAACGCAAAATGGCAGCTGAATTCAATGTGTCAATGCGGCTGTCCTTGATGCATAATGGGTGGTTTCTGCTCTGAATCGGTCTGTGTGAGGCAATAAGGTCTACCAGTTTGAATCTATAAAAGAAGTAATTACTAAGAAACATTGACTGCTACACAGGGATATTGTATAAGTGGCAGCGGTTCTCGTCCAATTGTGCCCTGGGTCTCATATAGGTATAGCCTTGTAGAGTTACAGTAGAATTGTTCATTTAAACCGCAAGGTCCACACCTCCAACATACATTATTTCACAGCCTCAGCTATGGAATCGCAGCTTTGCTCCCTAAGTAGGAATCGAACATCTTTTGTGAGGGCCTTTCAGAGCAGTTTAATTAGCTGAGCCACGTTTTACTGCAGAGAGAGAAAGGGGAGCTCCACCAGTGCTCCACACCAGTCTGCTCCAGCTCTTTGTGGGAGGAGACCATATCTTTACTTGAAATGACGATAATGCCACACAATTTTGTCAAATGATTTATTTTTTCCATTTACATGAATGTCAGCGTTGCAAAGGTCGCTCCCCTGTAATGTGTCACTACATCACGCTAATATCACAAGTTGGGCCCTCGAATGCTGCGGGAAGTTACACGAAATGGACAGCGTGCGAACGCTGCTCACATCGTGATAGACTCGGGCAGGGAGGAAGAGAAATGGAGGGGGCGAGAGAGGGGACAGGAGGTGAGGACAGGACGGCAGATAGATGATGAGGGGGGAAGGAAATTTAAGAGAGAGAGACAGAGGAAGCCGAGGAATGAGCGAGCGAGAGGAAGAAAGAGAGAGTCATGGGGGGAAGCCGCCAAGGAAAGGGGAGGTGTGGGGGGGGGTTACAAAGGTACACAGTATTCCTGGGTGAAACCATCATTACTATGAGCAATGGTAGCAGTCACCGGCCATTACCTTAGCCATCCACTGTCATAAGCAGAACATTTTTCCAGCCTGCCCTACATGTCAGGGGATAGGAGAAGCAGGCTCCTGCATGCTGAATATGTCCTCTCTGCTTTCTCCCTCCCTGTGTTGGAGGCCCAGTCGGCACTCGCTAGGTGGCTACTTCATCATCAGAGGAAGGGACCTGTCAATAGCTTCTTGGTGGGATCAATAAGGTCTTTCAGAGCTTTCCACTTTCTGCACCTCCTTCTCCCCTTTCATCTTTCATCCCAAAATGTGAAAGAGATCGGTGAAATATGATGACTAAACAGACGCTGTTTGTCCTCATTAATCTGTCTAACGATTTTCTATATTGTAAGGTGAACTGTCCAAGATGACTCCCATTCACTGTGAGGCCTGTATGGGGTGTGACGGCGCAGGCTATGAGGGCCGGGTAGCAGGTTTGAGATTAGCCCTTTACAGCAGAGTGAGTTCTCTGGCTCTCTATCAGGTGGGAGAGTGAGTGACGGGTCATTCTGCTCAGTGAATACAGTCATGATGTGGGCATTAAGACTCACTCCTGGCAGAAAGGTTCACTGCCGTGCTGAATGAATGTGCATCGCAGAAGTCAACTACCAGACCTGGTGACTTTCATCACAGCATGGTTACTTCATTCTCTCTCTCTGTCTCTCTCTCTCACCCTTCCATACGGAGATATTTAAAGCACAACCAGGAGTCAAACACATTTTATACAGTTAGATTTGTTGTCACCCCTCAGTTCCCAGCATTAATCCTGTTTATAGTAAATATTTAAGTTGCCTAATATCTGCAATGAAATATGTTATAAAATGAGGGACCCAGAAATATGTTGTTTTTTGTATTCACTCATATTCATATAAAATATGAAATGAATGTAAAATGTTGAGGAGAGGCTGATATATTGGGTTGTACTGCTGCGGCCTGTTTTTAATGTTCTTCCCAATGTGCTGCCATGCTATAAAGATGATAGCCGTTTTTACTAAGTTTTGCAGGATTTACACCACATTCAACATTTAGTACCTGACACCAGGTATTAAAACTCTGATTTAGGTAAGCGCGTGTGTAGCTATTCATATTAACATTACAGTCGCATAGCCAAAGGGAAGGTTGAAAATTTCAACACTCATTTTCTCAGCTGTGTTTGCCCACCACGCCACGCTGGATTGGAATTGTGACTTGAAATATTATTCTGAGCTAATCCAATATTCTATTTGTATGGTTTGAAATTGAGTTTAAAATGTCAATATCACTTCAAAAGCTGAGCCGTTAACTGAATTTATGCTTCAACTTGTGTTCTGTTGAACACAATTCGACGAAAGATGCATTTGTGGTATCACTTTATCGTCTCTTTGTGGAAATGGGCACATTATGGGAGGAAGTTGGGAGAAGAGATTAATGCAGTTATCCTAATGTAATAGAAATGTGAATTCCCATATTCCAGTTGATACATTTCTATAGAAAACAAGTGTACTTTGAAAGGTGATTTAAAGAGGAAAGTGTTCTGGCTGGCCACATTTCCACTGACAGCTCATTTGCAAACTTTAGGAGCTTTGACAGCAAAGGCTCGGCCACCTTTTGTTACCACCCAAGTTCGTGCAACAACCAGCAGGGCTCTGCGGAGGACCTCCGGCTGTGCTCCAGGCTGCTCAGGCTGTGCTGAGCTTTCTTTGTATGTGATTAATATAAGAACAAGGGAAGTGCTGCAATATATTTCTATTATTTCAATAAGAAATAATATGTAATATGTAACAAGAGTATTTGCCCTTTTTCAGTTTTGCCTGCAGCAAAAATAGGCAACAATATGAAATCAATATTAAACAGGAACACAATCGGTGTAGGGCACCTTTAAAAAACAAAATAAGGTGAATGACAGTTATTAAAATTGACTTTGCTTTCAGCCATAAACAGTTTGCCAAGAATGTCACAAAAAAAATCCATAGGACAGTTTCCATCACCTCAGGAGTTTAGGTTCATTGATAATGCATATGAAAAGGATGAGTGATGGCCCCTAACGGCTTCATAAAACCCCTTATGGCAAAGGAGAGGACTGTGAATCCACTTAAAAGCAGTATTGCTCTCATGCTGTAACTGGGGAAAGGCCTGATTGTCTGTCTGAGTTGTGCCGGTCATGCTCCATACTGTCAGAGTAAATGAAGTCAAACGGAGGCTTAATTACAGCGATAAGTTGTTGCCCTGCGGCTGAAAACATCTTATCACTAAACAGCTGGGAAGAATTTTCTATTATGAATGCTTAATTGGGTCCAGGGTGACTGTCAAAGAGCAGTACAACAAGTACAACAAGGCCTCCTGCTGTGGGGTTTTTCACATCCTCGGGGTATGTGTGATTATCGTGTGTTTTGCAATTTTATGATTCAGCACGGCTTGTAACATCCATGTAAATAAGCTTTTAGAATTCATTAACTACAGCCGCTCTTGTGGTTTGACATTATTGTTTCATAGGATCACCGCAAATACACACTGTACAGCCTTACTTATGAAACGTAATATGGCTTAACACAGTTTGATTCCCGGCTGATTGCTCAGTGAAGCTTCCATGCTCCGCAAGAGGCTGCCTGAGCAAAAACGGTAAGCAACCTCATAACAAGATGTTTTGCTTTTGGCAAAAGATAGGCCATCCTTTATTCCGTGCTGCTCCGTACAGTACAAAGTGTTCTTGGTGCACTTGAAGAAGCGTTACACCTTCCAGTGGAATATTTGCCTGTTTTTTAAAAAAGTAAACGTGGCTTCTGCTGAAAAGCGACATGGAAGGAGGGTTGAGGTGGTTGTTTGCTGAGTAAGTGGTAGTCTTGAACTCTTGAAAGGCTTCTAAAGCACTATAGCTTTGGAGGGTAATTGTTGTAATTACACATACTGAGAGATCTCAAGACCGGCAGCCTCTCAAGTCCCTTTCTCTTTCGACAGAAATGCAAAGACTTGAAATGAAAAAAGAAAAAAAAAGTTCTGAGTGATGGAAAAAGGCAACTGGAGGAAAAATAAAGACAGCAATAGCCTTTCAAATAAATTCATGTGCATGCATATCTTCCAGTATACAAACAAAAAAAGACAAACAAGAAAGGCATATACAGTGTGCTCAAAACTTGGAGGATTTGGGTAATTTTCTCTCTCTAAGTCTTACTCTCACCCTCTTTGTGTTACTCCTCTTTCGTTCTCCGATTTTCTCTGTCATTGTCTTTTTTTTCTTTTCTTTTTTCTTTTCTTCTTTTGTGTCTCCAGTCCGCTATTTATCTCCTTCTCAAATCACACATACAATCCTCAACTGTGCTAGATGTCAATAGCTATATGTGCTCGGAGAATGGCCAGCTGAGCCGCTCCATCTTGTTATGATTGTCAATATTGATGGAGAGGGGAGAATGTTGGACGTAAAGCAATGACTCTGCAGCTGTACACAAGTCTGATGTTGGTTTACTCTGTAGAGAGATTATGATAGAAAATTCCCTTTGGTAACTCCCTGTTCCCCTTAATTTTCTTAGTTTAGTCATTCCTTTATACCCTGTGCCAGTGTGCATGTGCGTAATCTTCAAGCTTGATTCATTTTAATGGACAAATTCAACGTACACAACTTGTATTCCACCTTCAGCATAACGTCAACACATGCCCGATGTTATCGAGGCTATTATTTTGTGTTTTTGACCCTTTGTTTGATGATTTTCACCGGAGACGTGAACACTACGCTGCATGCACTCGTAAACACACACACACACACAC
>JAOXYL010000086.1:9431639-9443656 GCA_028564955.1 Terapon puta
CTCTCCAAGAGGAAAGGTAGGAAATTGAAAAATAATCTCTGCTATTTTATAAGTTTTTTGTCTGGGAGGAAGATAAGGGACAGAGGTTGTGATAGAAATGAAAAAGGATTCTATAGTACTGAAGGCAGTCACACTATGAAGTTGAAATTAAACAGAACATATGGAGATTGTGTTTCTGCATTGCCCCAAGTGATACCTGCAAAACTATTTCACACGGGCTTCGCCTTCTAATGGGACTGTGCAGTTTTCAACACTCATTTTTGCATATCTTCAAACTGAAAATTTGCATGCACTGTACACACACAGACAAAAAGACAAGCAGCAGATTTAACCCTGTAGGGTTTGATCCTTAAGCGGCTGCCCCCCGGTGACTATAGTGTG
Organism: Terapon puta; assembly: GCA_028564955.1. NCBI lineage: Eukaryota > Metazoa > Chordata > Actinopteri > Centrarchiformes > Terapontidae > Terapon > Terapon puta. The sequence goes on from JAOXYL010000086.1 coordinate 9,432,021, forward strand.
GCCAGAGCTTTGAGAACGACAGCAAATCCTTCTCATCCTGCTTCGGCCTGGCTTAGCTTGCACCGTGCACCTTCATCAGTGTTTGATGACCTCACTGCTCAGCACAGTTGCATCCAGGGCAGTGCATCAGTGGGCCTTTTTTCACTAATCCCTTTGTTGTGATGGGAGGGAGGCAGTGTCCCCGCTAATGGACGAGGTGTGTCATTTGGTGTAGTTTGTGATCTGGTGAGGTGGCCTGAAGAAGCATATTCTTGCTGTCATTGTACCACGAGCACCGACAATTTGCTAAGTTTTGAGATGCTACTGGAAGCAGCTGGGTGAAGAAGCCAGCAAGGTTACTAGGTTGCATGAAAAATGCTTACTGTCATTCTTTTTTTTTGGTTCCCAGGCACAAGAAATATTGTTTTCCTGAGAGGAGCCGTATGAGGGTCAGCATGTTCTCGCTGGACTGCTGGGTTTTTCCGTAGACATTTCCATATTTCTGCTTTAAATGGACACGCAGTCCCAATTGACTGAGACCAAATACCTGCCACAGTGTCGCTATCAGCTGGAAGAACATTGTCACTCATCCCATCCAAGAAGTGCTGCGTCAGACAGACACATTTTGGCCCATTCTTAAGAGGTGCGATACTGTGCAACTGCCAACTTTTCTACATTCGGCTGAAGCTGTCTGATTGTTGCCCTTTGTTTTCCTGTGACACTTGGCTATCACGTCATGTTGTCAGTGTCAGGGCAGAAGGTTATTTAGTGATGGAGTTGATGGATGAAAAAAGCGAGTGGAGGTTATAAGGGTTGAAAACATGTGAGAGGGCAATACTGACAGCCGACTGCAAGTGGAAGTGACCTCTGATTACAAGCGAGCTCTAAAAGCACTGATGTTCTCCCTTGGGAGTGCTGCTGACAGCTCAGGTAGAGTCAGCCCCCACAACTAGTAACACTGAGCCTGTGTCTGAAAACACAGAGAAGCACAGAGGGAGGAAAAGATCATGCAAATGCACTTCACAGGTGCTTTGTTTGTTCAGTAGCACAGTGCAAGTCAGAGACCCAAGATGTGCAATAAAAATATTGTTTTAACATGAGCAACTCAGCACAGTATTGTTTTATCACCGTACTGCTGCCTGGAGTCGTCTTTTACCACCATTTCATTGACTTATGTTGGAAGTTTTTTTTTTTTCTTTGTATCTAAACTTGCAAGAGATCCAGTGCAATACATTATGACTGAAACAGCCAATCATATAAGCCAATTACTATCTTGTCAAAGTAGAGTTACAGAACTAAGTATTTTAGCCTGCCTGCACATGTTTAGTATGATAAGAACTAACGACCAAGTTAGGCATCCATCTCAAAGCATCACTTCTACCTCTTCATTTGATATTTGCCAACATTTGCAGTAACTATATTCCTGAAGGGCAGATTTAGATTTGTTAAAAGAAAGGCATGCACACGTAAAGTTTTGTCACCAGAAGAAACTTCATCATTCAATGAATGTTGAGAGAGTCCTTCTCAGAGGAAATCTATTGATAATCAGTTCTCTACCCAAAACCCCTTTAGTTGCTGTAAGAATGCAGAGTAATAAGTAATATTAATGCATACTTTCCCTGTTCTAATCAAATTTGAATGAACCCCAGAAGGGATCTAACAAAATCAAACAAAAAGATGAAACATGGAGATGCTACAGGAAGGTGCTTTTGTCTTGTTTACAGTCCCACACCTGCCAATGATAGACATCCTCATCCCACCAAGTTTATGTGGTTCAGAAAATTAATCACCTTTGGTGCCTGATGTGGTCTCACTAGTTTGTTTGATGCATACAAAAACATTTTTATTGATGAGGAGTAGGACTGCACCTCATTTACTTGATTAGACTATTAATTGTTTGGCCCAATAACTATTAGAAAATAATGGAAAATGCTCATCACCCGAGTGCAAGCTGATCCAGGGTGCAGGCGGGTCCAAACAGTCCAAAACTAAATCAAAATTCAGTGTGCAGCAAGCTGTAAAAAGAAAATGTTGCTTTTACCCCACTGTCCCACTAGAGAGTTTAGGTTATGTTCAAAGAACTAGATTTACGATGCATAACCGTTGTTTTCTTGGTTTCAAGGCAGTGCTGCTGTACGAGCCAATAGCCCTGTACTCAAATCAATAAGACATCATGTACGAAGGCTGTAGGAGAGAATCCCTCCTTCACGTTGCACCAGCACCCCTATCAAAGCCCACAAGAATGTCACATTACGTGCAGCATGCAAAAATATCATTGACTGTAATTGTTAATATGCTCCATGTGAAATGTAGTCTGTTCTCTGACCCGGCAGTGAGCTAATTAACTTATTAGGAGCAGAGGGCAGCATTGAATCCTGCATTCAGGGGTCCCTCCAGGAATTAAGTTTAACATCCCTTAGTTAGACCTTCTAACTCTCGGCACTAAACCTCTCACCTCTCAGCTCAGTGTGCCCACCATCCAATTAAATTTAGAAAGCTGTTTCTGCAGCTGGGGGAGAAGGACCAGTGCAACGGCCGTGCTCAGCATGCTGTTGAAATGTTTGACATTTTCTCATTGTCCTCATAACAATTACAATTACTTAGGCAAACACTAAGATCTTTTCCGCATGTGTACGTGGTAGGGGGCTTTAGTTATTAGGGGTCTGAATTTATCTGTCTATGTGTTTGTTTGTGCAAAATTGGCGTTGTGTATTCTTGTGATTGTGCCCATGTGTATTTCCATGACTTTGTTTATATGCTTCATTATTCTGTGTGAATTTCCTAATCAGTTTACTCGAGTCCGGCCCTGGCTTGTCTCTCTGTGGGTCAGTAATGAGAGCTGTTCGAAGCTCACTTATCAGACACCCTTTGTAATAGTCAGCGTTTCCTAACAAGTTTGAATTAAACAACAGTGAATAATCCACAGAATGTGTTTGTTGCTTTAGTTTGTTAGCTTTATTGCCTTATTACTTGAGTGGTGGTAATGAACAGGGGAGCAGATTATTGGTACAATATTGTGTAGGTTCACCTGACACACACATCTCGTTAGATTATTTCAATACGTTATGCATTGCTGCCAGTGATGGTTGAAGGAGCTAAACAGCATGCATATTAACACTGAGGGGGCCACTGAGGACTCTCAAGCTTTGAATTTCACTAGAGGAAGCTCAACTTGAAGGCAGATGCTCATAAACAGCTCAAGTATTTAGAAGTGTGTTTACAATGATTTAAAATTCCTTTGGACACCGTTTTTTCCCACCTCCACACACACACACACACACATTTATTCTCACATACAAATATTTAGTCTTCTCTCATCATTTCCATCTCCCCTCACTCTCTCTCTCTCCCTCTCTCTCTCTCATCCACACGTGGGTTTATTTTGCAGCAATAATTTCATGCTTAGAGGTAAAATTCAGTTCATCCCTGCAAACCAAAGATTTCACGAATTCCTCTGGTCCTCCTCCGATGACATCTTTGCGTCTAACTTGCTCCGTCAGGCTTAGGGGAGATGATGTTGTAGATCCAGTGCACCCTCTTCCTCCCCTCTGGGAGCCCTGCTGTGACACAGAGTACAGAGCTAATGACTGATGAGCCCTTTGACACGGAAATGCTTGACATGCTCCTCGGGGTCCAGACTAAAGACTTCCCTAACAAGCTCTTGCAAGCTCACCCAGGGCCGTATTAAATCCAAACTTTGGCACCTTTCCTAATTACTGAGAACATACCCGGAGCCAAGAGCCTCTTACTAACCTGGGCTGAACTCCCCTCTGCAGCGTAGCGTCCCCTGAGTATGGGATGATATATGAAATGCAGAATTCAAATTAGGCTGACGGAGAGCAATTACTGGGGAAGAAAGATCCCTTACTCTTTGGGAAAAAAGCATCAAAATCCAGATACTGTGTACGTGAACATTTTAACCACCTCTTCTCATTCATATGTGCTTTGTCCACCCCCCTCACCTCTCTCTTTCTCTTTTATTATCCCTCTGTCTTATTTCTCACTGGAACACGGGTCTTAGGTAATTTTCTATTTCTCTCCATCTGTCTCCCTATAGGCATCTCCTATCTCACATTTTACCTCTCTGCGTCTCCCTCACTGCTTTCTCCTTATTCCTTCCCCTCTCTGTGTGCTATATGTGCGGAAAGAATAGATGGTTATTTCCACTACATTGCCATCAGTGGGGTCTAATTTATGATGCCCATAGAGTGGAGAGCCCTATTAAAAGCCTATTTACAGTCAAACGGCAGGATCACCAAAAGCAATGATGATGCTTTAGCTGTTGTTGACATCAACCCAACGTTATGAAACCGCATATTCCGCCGTACACGAGGCGGTTGTGAGTAAACAACTTAAGGCAATTTGAAACTCCTTTTGTGAATTCATGTTTTTTTACCCCGAATGAATGAATGCGTCACACTGCGCTAAATGTACACGTCAAACACATTCATATTTGTTTATTCTGCAGGTACCAAAATATAATGGGAAAAATGTTATTTATGACTTTTTCTCCACTCTGTGACACCCACTGTTCTGTGTTGATTACATCTATTAATCAATCGCCGTACCCACCCGTCTATCTATTCACTCACTCAGCCAGCACCTCGCCTTCTCATTAATGTATAGTACAACAGCCAGCAAGGTGCACTAATAGATACGTGTAAACTATTGTGATTCAGGGAGCCGTTGATTGCGCTGCTGATGGGATGGGTTAATTATTCCGAGCAAGAGTCGCACATCTTTCCTGAATTAGGCGGGATTAATTGAGAGCTCTCCAGCATGTCTCTGTAAGTGGCTGTCCAATCTGTTAGTCTGCGTCCTCTCATTTCATCTCTCTATCTGTCATGATCAGCAGCTGTAATCAACTGCTCAAGTCTCTACTCTCCCCTCTTAAGGCTTTTTCCATTTTTATACCTCTCGTATCATTAGCTTATCAACCCCTTTCTCCTCACATTATGGCAGAATATGTTTGCCGAAAACCTTCGTTGTAATGCACTTGGAAAATCAATTATAACTCTGTAACACAATACCGCACATTTCCCCTCCCATCTCGACTTCTTTGCTTCCTTCCTCATCTCCCCCTGCTCCTGCTATCATTCTGTTTGTGTGTAAGCACGTCAGAGCCATCAAGTGGGCTTTGTGTCTTATGTTCGCCCCAGGACATCTTTTTGGGTTGAGCACCAAATTCAATCTCAGCTCCCCAATCAGAGGTAGTAAAAACCCGTCCATCGCTGCAGCCTCAAAAGCGGCTTCAGCCCTGCTTGGTCAGATAAATCTTAGTAGCTCATCCTTCTCCTATTCCCTTTTCATCCCGGACCCCCCAGTGGCCCACATTAGAGCCTGCAGATGGCCAGGGGAGATTTAGGAACTGCAATCCATCAATGTAATGTAGCCCGAACCACTGGACAGTCGCCCCGCTAACCTCTCCTCCAGCTGGACCGTACCGCCTTCAGGCCTGCTCCAGCCAAGCTTGGCCCACTTTAGTGAATCTTTGGCCTTGCTCCGGCCTTTTAAAGCCCCGTGCCAAAAAGTCAGCTCTCTTTTAGATTCTCATTGTAATCACAGATCAACCGAGCCGCTCGGTTTTGACAAGGTCGAGCTAACTGCCTTACATCCTGCTTATGAGGTCTGATGTTTGTCTCTGTCACAAGTAAATGATCTGAGCTCAGTCCCGTCTGCCTTTTCAGTCACTTACACTAACAAGGCAGAGTTTGTTATGCTGCCAGACATCTGTTGTGGAGTGTTTATCCTCTTCCCTCAGAGAGTGCAAGGATAAACAAGTTTCATTTGATGATACAATGATGCTTTATTTTAATAAGAGTCATAAAAGTTAATGCTCTTATTATTTGAACAAAGAAAGAAAGGTTCTCCCCAATGGCTCGCAAAAAACACGGCACTATTTTGAACACCTACATCTGCTGAACTCGGGACTCGGGCTTCTTAACCTCTTGTCTATTTATCAGAGCACCTGCAACATTTAACCTTGATACGTCTAAATGAAAGCCCTGGTTAACGGAGAGGTAGATTAAGAGGGCTCTCTTCTTTCTTCAACAAACCCCTGATATTCTACCTTCGCTATTCTTCCATGGCAGTGAGTTTAGTCTTATCTGACGTGATCTGAAACCACAAAATCATTAATTTCGGGCGCTTGCTTATTTTTTTCCCTCCCGTTGTGACGTGATGTGTTCTGTGTATCCCCATTTCAAGGATTGATAACGTGCGATGCACCACTTGGAAACAATACAGCATCTCTAGCACACCCCTCTAAAATAAATGGTCTTCTTCCTGCTCCAGGCTGTCTGATAGACACAGAGTGAGATTGGTTCTGTTGAATAAGAGATGAATCTCTCTGGGTGTCACCATGCCGCTACGACCTCTGAAATATCATTATCTACAGGGGAGGGAGGTTAACTTCTCTAATATAGCCTGAATACAAGAGTGGGATGCCACAAGTGAACATGATCCTGCTTTATTACCTGTATATCTCAGAAAAAGGTGTGTTTTTGTACTGTCGCTGTGGTATATGCAGTATCTTAGAACACCCAGACACACCTAATGACATAATCTGTTTTCCACAAATATGATGTGCAGCCTGAGGGGTAATTGCAATGTTTCAGTTTTTGATTACACGGAAAAAAAAATAAGGGAACTTAATCTTGTACTTGAACCATGCAGCAGTAAGTGGATCATACAGCACAGCGTGTATTACAGTGTGGAGCTGTTGCCAAGTCCTTGAGCTTAGCGCATTTTGTATTTAATGTTGTTTCTCACTGACCAGTATGCACATCAATAAGCTTTCTTGTCAATATTTTCCCAGGGAATACTACAACTCGCATTATTCCTATTAAAATAATTAAATTTTCTTGCTTACTTCATTATGAGTCAGATAAAAAAATTATTTGATGGACAGAATAGTTTGAATCAAATTGAGGGAGCTTCCTTCGACAACTTGATAATGGACCAATATTACCACGATCACATCAAAGTATTACCTTAAAATGAATTATTCATTAACATCCTATTTGGAATCATAGCTTAATTCATTCATATTTCACTCAAGGTCTGAAACAGACTGAATCAACAATTCAGCGAGAGTGAGTGGATGTGGGCTAGCTGCAGGCATCCCTCCAGTGAATTACTGTTAGTTGGAGGAACAGAGAGGCGTAGATGATATTGAAGGGTCTTCTTCTGCATTCAAGTCTAACGTTTGCAATGAACTCCCAGAGGTGTAGAGATGCAAGAATTATTGTTTTATTTATTGATTGTACTTTGCAGCTGAGCCCACTGTAAACTATATCAGATTGTTGACGGTCAGTCAGAGGATCAGTGGAAGATTTTTGTCTGCTGTGATTGAATTAGATCCAGGTTGTGTTTGTTTAGATACTTTAAAAAAAACAGACCAATGTGATAAACCAAGTTTTACATCCCTCATTGGAACTACATGTAAAGAGGCTGAAATACAAAAGACTCTTTCAGGTATCTGCCTTGTCAGTGTTTTCAATTAATTGTGAGATTGAATTGACGGAAGTGTCACAACCACTTTTTTCCCCTTGAGGTTCTTTAAAGTCACTCTCTCCTATTTGTGTCCACTGTCAGGGATGCTCACTGCGGCCCCAAAAGGTTTCCAATGTCTCGATGCTGAAAGAAACTGCAACCCCTGTCTTGATGCAGCCAAGGCCTGCAACCTCAACGGCAGCTGCAAGAGACAACGCTCCGCCTACATCGCTACCTGCAGCAAGGAGGACCCCAACAAGGGGGAAACCTGCAGCAAGAAGCGGTGCCACAAAGCGCTGAGGTTGTTCCTGGACCGCGTGCCTGCTGAGTTTAGCCACCGGCTGCTCTTCTGCCCCTGCCAGACTGAGGGCTGCGCAGAACGACGCAGGCAGACAATCGTGCCTGATTGCTCCTATAAAGATAAGGAGAAACCCAACTGTCTGGAGCTGCGGAAGGTCTGCCGCCAGGACTCTCTCTGCAGGTAAAGGAAAGGGAAACGTGGGGGGACGGAGAGGGCAAAGGAAGTCCTATATGCGCGATGGGTGGCATGGCAGACGTTAATTTTATATTCATGCTTGTCGGCTCATGAATTTTTGTTTTGCTGGTTTGATGGACAGATTTTAGTGCTGTGCTTAAGAGACAAGCCACCGCCAAGACACGTCTGAAGATTCATTATCATCTTCTTGTATTCATGGAAAATAAGAAAAAAGAAAAAAAGAAAATTGAATCCGTGCTTTAGTGAGAGTTCCTGTTTGACGGCAATTTCCTCTCTCCCATGCCATCCTAAAGCTGTACATTTCTCTGCTGTAACTTTGCCAGTGAAGTAATTACACTTTGAGTCAAGCTGTGGCTATTAGACGAAGGATGAAGATGTGAGGCTAACTTGAACGGACAACGCTCAATTAAGCTGAACAAAACATTAGCGGATCACGTTGGCTATTGGATTCAAGCAGCCGGATTCAGTTCACACCCACCCAGCCGTGACATGTTTCCTTGTGTTAGTGCTGCTGAGAGCAGGTGAAGCACAGTGGTAGTACAATCGGCCAAACTCTGTTGCTGTCAAGATCTTTTAACCCCCCAGAATCATTCGCTCTGTCTGGCCATCAAAGGGGCCACACATGCGACCGAGTGAAGGAGATACGCTCTGTGTTCATTAGTCTAATAGCATAAATAATGGCACATTTAAATTATTCTAAGCATTTAAAAGCTCATTTATGAGCCTAATGGAGTTTGACCAAGTGTTAGACCCTTGAACGCTCACTGCTAAAAATACCACTTGTGAAATGAGAATGACCAGAAGGGGAAACTTTTGGCTACTTTTTCATGTCCCAGTGTGACAGATGATTAGGTAGCTGATACAATTCAGTGACAATGAGTGACGGGTCTTGACAGAATTTTTGGGGTTTATAACTCCGAGTAGCTGTCCAATCCCAGTAGTCATGGAAGAAAATAGCACCTTCCCTGGTTCGTTACTTGCAGTAACAGCCTGAAAGTTAGACACCAGTTGCCTCTTCAGAAAAGTACTTTCACTTCATGTCAATGTGTTCTTTAAAATCACGGTAAGATCTTTGTGGCGGGCACCACAACCATTACGTTGAAATTAATACTTTAAATTTAAATGCTACACCAGGACACTTAAATTCATGTTGCTCAACTTGAATAATAGTTAGAAAATAAGCACTAAAATATGTGAAAATATTTTGTGCCACTTTTTTTTTTTGCTACAGAGGCCAGAATTATTAGTTTCTGTAAAGCTGGCCGTACACAAGCTCGTAAGAAGTACATCTGCTGTGTGTCACATTTATCCTGTTTCCACAGAGGTTAGTGTCAGCGTTAATGGCGAAAACCCAATACCTCTCCACCAACACTAAATCCAACCACCAGGCTGCTAAATAAGAGAAACTTTCACACCTCCTCTCCGATTTATGATTGTCTTAATAATTACCTGTTTGCCTGCATTGTGTAATCTGTTTTCAGACTGAGTTGCTTTCTTTGACCTTTAGGCCCCCAGGTGTCTGCTGTGCACCTCCACATTGAGAAAGATGAAATAGAACGTTAAAGCTCATTATCTGTGGCTGCGTAATGCCCCGCTGAGGTCAACGGCTCGATGAGCGCGCACGCAGTAATACAGTTCGGACACACGCTGACCAGCACCGACAGCCATTCACGCGCACAGACACCACACGCTCACGCACAACCGCTCTGAGCTGGAACGTGACTCTAATAATCTGCTCTTTGGGTGGTGCATTCTCCTGCAGTGAATAAGTGCTGCCATGCAAGAGAATGTCACTACGATTCAATTAAACTGAGACATCGTTGGTCACTGCTGGGCTGACAATGTTCTCTGATTGGTAATTTTATCCCACCTAGAGGTGTCCACAATCACCACCACCCTGTGATATATTCTTAACGTGCCCCCACCCCCTCCCCATCTGACTCTGCGTCCTCTATCTGTTTCATGATGTCAGACATCGTCATAGGACATTCCTCCGTCCTGGAGGACCTTGGAAACACTCAGCTGTGTGATTTGATGTGATAATTTATTGAGACGTTGCATTAAACAGCGTGTTAATTTGCTCTGTAACCGCCGTATGTTGTGCAAGCAAGTTGAATTTAAAATGTATTTGTCACGCTAATGGAGACAAAGCTCACAGATTAAGGGTTTGCTGCGTGCAACCTTGGCGATAAACGCCATCGAACATCCCCAGAAAGAGCCCTCCCGAAAACTTTTTAAAGACAGAAGTCACAACACACACCAGGGGAAACTTTCCTTGGCGCCGATCTCCCCTCTCAGAGATGTGTTGATAAAAGCAGGAGAAGATCATTCAACGACAGGCCTGTCTCCCCTGGGGACACCTGTCTGACTCCAAACAGGGGATACACAGCTAGCCCAAGCCTATTTCATTTTAACTCAAGGGACGGATCGCGAGAGGGGGAATGGGAGGGAGGGAGTAAGAGATAATGAGACAGAGAGAGAGGGAGGGTCGTCGAATCGATCTGGGCCGTAAAGCTACTGCAGCGGGTTGGAGGTCAGTGGTTTGGGCACAGAGCTATGGATCTCTACTGCAGACTCTGCAGGCCATGTCAAAGACAAGCTTAGCTCCTTGCAACACACTCTGATACAGAAGGGGTCACGGCTCGAAACATGCCCAAGTCAAAACTGATTTAAAAATGTATACTCACCTATTTTATTATTTATTTTAGGCTTAGAAAGAGCTGCATTTTTTTGCTTTATGCTATGAAAAATATCTTCCAAATACCTTCTGTTTTTGAGTTTTTACCTTCAACGCCAGATTGGCTATGATTTCACCTTTGGAGACTGTTCAGATTGTTCCAGGTGGAGCCCAGAGCTCAATCAAACAAAAATAAATATTTGAAAGGATTTCAAATATATAATTTTGGCTTGGGCTTAGGTGGCATATTGCACTGGAAGATTCCACTCTCTTCCTGTCTCTGTGGAGGCGATTGTTGACACACTCTGGAGATCTAGGGACTGTAGATGGACAGAGAACAAGCATGAAATGGAGCAGCTCTTATTTCTTACACCTGGTAGTACTTTTGCCAGGGTTATTATGTTATTTCCTCCCATAATCCTGCACAAACATAGATAACAGATAAAAAACAGACATCTCCATGTTTGCTACACTATTGCTATTTCTCACTTTCATTCCTCTCAGTTCTCACCGTCCAACCAATGGATCCAACCTCTATTCATGTGGGAATGCTGAGTCCGCAGAGTGACAATGGGCTATATTTGGATGTGCTGTTTTGGGTAGTGTAGTGTGAGCATGTGTGTATGCATGCATGTATGCAAGCAGTGAAACTCCCTATCCATTTCCATGTCAGTGCACAGAACACAAGCCCAATGAAGCCTAACCCAAAGAGCATTGAGTTGTATATGTGTATTGTATTGATTGTCTGAGGGATCAATGCAACACTTCTATCTTTGATTAATATCCCCTGGTCTCCAGGCTCTCTGGGTGCTCTTTGATTGAGTTCTTTGGCCACTGGTTATCAAAGTGGGGAGCTGAGAGACAATCGATCACTGTACAGGTAACCTGACCCAGTTTAGGAGATGCACTGTACCAGGCCGCCTTTGCTTACAGAAAACTCACAGGGAACTACACTCTGGCTCTTTAACACACACACACACACACACACAC
>JAOXYL010000086.1:9443756-9454090 GCA_028564955.1 Terapon puta
CAGGCCGCCTTTGCTTACAGAAAACTCACAGGGAACTACACTCTGGCTCTTTAACACACACACACACACACACACACACACACACACACACACACACACACACACACACACACACACACACTGCCCTAAATCAACAGCTCTGTTGTATCTGATAACTCAAGCCTCCACTGAGAGAGAATAGTGTAGGGAGAATGACTGGCCCAGATGGCATTACTGTGTAACTTCTGAGACGATGCTGAAAGAAACCAGGATGTTGTTGCACTTTTATCATCACTTTCTCCCTCTTACATTCACACACCCACAGACTCTTTTGGCTGTTGTTCTTATGAGGACCTTCAGTGTATTCCCTGGCCACTAACCCCTCCCCGACTTCCCCTTCACACATACGGTTAGTTCTCTATGATATCCTGTAACTTTAATGAGCGACCAAGACTTGACTGTGTGGAGACAGATTCCTCAGGAAATTAACTATTTCATTATATGCAGGTACAGAGATATACAGTAAATGCATAATCAGAGCTAAGTATGGAAATTAGCTACATGGTCAACCCAAATATCACAGATGCTGTAGACTATAGACTTCTGCATCTATGAACAAGTGCCTCTATGAACATTTTCTTTTCTTTGTCTTTTTCTTTTTCGCACAGCAGAATGTTGACATGTTTTTAACATTAAATTGAAATGAAGAAAATATTAATTGCAATTACCCATTTAGATTTCCAGCAGACACAGAAACATTTTTTAATTCGTTTTGGGGCATATTTCTTGTCACATGTCAAATTTTTTTCAGCGACACCTAAGAGAAATATCTGGTTCTTTAGCTATTAAATACTCACACATCCAGTGACTAACTTCGTCTGTCTTATGTTAAGTAAGGTTTTTTTTATTAGCTTTTTATAATTAAAACCTCCTGTAGTGCAGTTGATAAGAGTGATAATAATAAATGAGACCAGTAATGCTGTGGCTGTAAAACCAAAACAATGAACTGAAAGACACTAAAAGGGCAGAGAGGAACAATCTCTCAGGTTCATGACAAACTGTAGATAAAAATACAGTAAGAAACACTATTTGTGACAAAAAAGTGGTGCACAGAAACAACCTGAGTAACCTCTTTAAACATTTTAAAAAGACACACCCTGAAAGTTATACAGAGGCTGTACAAAGGCACAGATTCCCATACATCCAAGTCTCCATTACCAACATTTGTGTGAGTGTTTTCAGAGCAACAAAGCAGATGCAGGTACATGTGGCAACATTATTAGTCATTACCTAGGGAAGTGGAGACGGTTATGTTTGCCGCATCTTTCTTTCTACTCATCAAAAGTCACATACCCATGTAAGAAATGATCAGTATTGATATTGTTCAAATTCTAACAAAATCTGTATTATATTGAACTAAAAAAGTTTGATGTCGCCACTCTCTTGTTCAAGTGCAGTAGTGAGTGTACATCATTTGCGCTTTGGCAGTGTTCAGAATGAAATGGAAGTCAAAAGCCTTGAAGCAGTAAAATACTTCAGGTTGCAGTTAGACTCATACAACACAAGTGAGATGACTCGTGAGATGGCCCACTGAAAAATATAGCCGAAACGCTTTCTGTATAGACAAGCCTTTACATGTAGTCATTTGATCCATACAAGAATATGAATTGGTTATGTCAGATTTAAAGATAAAACTAAATTTTTTCTTCAATGTAAAACCAAACCTTTACTCTCAAAGACTCTGCTGAAGAAGAAATGACTTCACTTTCTGCACGTGTCCTCACTGTCAAGGTTTTTTCCAAAACAAAATGGTCCTCACAGTGACGGAAGCACAACAGCATAGACACACTTGCCTTAAAGAGTCTGCGCTCAAGGTAATACCTGGACTGTTTCTGTCTCCCTGGTTACAATACAAGCTATCAAAGTGAAGTGTCTTTTCTGATAGCGCAAAGCTCTGGTTTTGCAAGCGAAGCATGTGTCAATTGGTGACCTTTTCCTCATACATAGTACAGTTTGCTGCAGTGTGCGGCTTTAATCAGGCCTCAGCTTTAGTACGGACGTGCTCAGCTTGCTGGCTATACATGAGAGCAACAAACGGGTTGAGAGGGAGGCAAAAGAGAGGAGGAGAAGTTGTGAGAGAGATGGCGCCAGAGCTGGGAAGAAAGAGTTAGACCATTTAATTCCAATACATGGATTAGTATATGCCCATTTACTTTCCTAACTGTAATCTCTACGGAGTCGCTGTATAGTGGAAACCCGCAGTCATTACTGACTGGGCCTCATCCTCTCCTACACAATCTCTTGCTCCGATGGTGCCGCGTCTATTATTAATGCAAACATTATCAATTGGACATCAGTCTTATCTACAGAATGGTCAATGTGTGGTTTCGAATGTGTCAATTAGGGCCTGCTCTTTCACTCTCTATCACTCTCACTGAACTTCCTTTGTACAGTAGCTGCAGGACGCACCTTTCTTTAAACTTTTCCCACATAATTGTTTGATATGTCACTAATAGCTCTTTAATTACTGGCAATAACTCCTCTGCAGCTAACTGCTAACTCTGTCATCTTCTCAGGGACAGTTCATCCATTCGTCTGATGTGTACACTGTCTCTGGGATAGCTTGTTGTTTGCCTTGTTCAGAGAGTATTTAGGGAGTCCAGATAACCTTGAATAATCTACTCAGCCCCAACCAAACAGACAGTGCTGGCTTTTGTGTGTGGCATGCTTGATTTAGCATTCATCCCAATGACATAACATTCAGTAGGGGGTTGTAAGACATCTTCAGTGGGTGGTGTAGACTGAGGCAGAGACGAAAAGACAGAGAAAGCGAGAAAGAAACGTTAGATTGCAAGCTGATTTTCTGGTCACCAAACAAGGAACACTGTAATCATGCGTAAGTAAGTGCAAAACAAAGCAAAAAGTGGGTTAATTAAATGAAAATGCACGTTCGGATTGTTGCTTGTTCTTTTCACTTTTTTGCTCTCTGCTTAATAATTCAGGGGAGGTCGTGTCACCAGACAGTTTTTGTTGGTTTCAATTCTCTGCTGAGTAAGAGGACGAAAGGTTGTGTCATGTGACAGCTAAGCTAAACTGCCTTGTGTTTTGACTGAATGCCATCTGTCCACATTGCCCTTTTAGAGTATTGACTGGGAATCCCAGTGAGTACAGTGCTGCCAAAAAAAAAAAAAAAAAAATAGGCAGGCTTCTGTCCAGGCACATTGAAGAGAAAATATCAGTGGATAAAATGGACTATCACCTCTGACCAGCGCAACAAACACACTGTCTCAGGGTCACCAGCAGAAATTTAGTTAGAAAAGCAGGAGCACAATTCAGCTGTGGCCAACTGAATCATAACACACTGAAGATTGTCTTTCAGTGTGAAGAAAGCCATAATTCTGACAGATAATATGCCTTTTCATCAAAATATTTCTATTGCATTCCACATACAAGGTCACCGCTGTAATGTTAAGCTTTTCATAATAATTGCTGTGACATAATGAGCCGTGCTACACAATGCAAAGTGTCAAAAGAGAGTAATAGTCAAATCACAGTTTTGCCAAGCCTTATTGTTGCTTCGGCATGGAGTGACAAAAGGGGCACATGAGGCTGTTGAGTCCTATTGATTGAACCAGGGTCAGAGTCCCGAGCTGTGAGTTAGCACATGAGCACTTGAGGCTGCAATGACAATCAGTTTATACAACAGTGACAACAGGACATTAATGAGAGGAGAGGAGAGGAGTGATGAGGTCAGAGGAACACAACAAATAGGAGAAGAAAAGAGCAAAAGCGGAGCAGAGAGAAACATCCTTTGTTTTTCTCATTTGCTTCATGTAGCTGCTATTTAGTTGGCAGCTATTGTGTCATGGTTATTGTTATGCTTTCTGTAGACGCGTGCGAGATACGGATTCTAAAACCTCTCTCAGCTGAAGACTGGGGGAAGTGATAAGAGTGAAGAGCCGTAATTTCACATTTAACGGAAATTATCATCCGTAGAGCTCATATTTGTAGACAGAGCACAGAGGGGAACTCTCTAAACCAGACAGGACTCTCGATTGTTGTTTTTTTATGTAGAAGGGAAGCTATTAGAGGACTTTGGAGTCTGATAGCTGTTTTTCCTTCTGCCCCCCCTCCGTCATGAGGAAAGAGTTTCCAAGACTGACACTCATCTGATTTGAGTCACATTGTTTGTCACGGGCATCAAGTGATAGGAATAAGAATCCATATAAAAAGCCATTACTTTTCTATTACTGCCAAGCTGGATGGACAGGCTCTCAGCGCTCAGCCGAATCACTGTGTTTAAAGTGTCAGGTTGGTTGAAAGAAGTCTACCTCTGTGGGGGCTCCCCTGCCACTTCCCTGGGGGCTGAGTGGCTGAAATGACCATAAAACTCTGTTGAGCTAGACAGCCTGTAATTTCAGCAGCGAGTGGCGCTTTGCCGAGGTATAATGGAAAGCCAGTGGAAGCCATGAAATTTGCTGCATCCCGGTGTTGGAACACCATTGTCTGAACACTCAGGACACCTCTCTAAACTTTAAATTACTGTTTTTAAGCCATCATTGTCTGAAAGAGCTCTGCATCTATATAGAAACATGGTGCTTGTTCAGTGTCTTTAATCTTCCGTGCTCTTTGCCTTTCCTGCAAAAATCTGACGTCCACATTCTTTGTTAGCACAAACCCTTTCGCCCAAAAATGGAAAATGTGGTTCTAAAGGTAGCTTTGTATAGGCACAATAGAGTTGTTCTCTTTCCCTTCTGTCTGTTGTATCTTTTTTTTATCATCTGTGGCATGCTTGTGGGTACAAGTGCCTTCCTTCACTGAGGACAGGAATGTTTGAGAGAGGGCAAAGAGTGAGGATGTGAAGTGTGGAGAGGAAAAGATTTGTATTTCTGTGTGTGGTTCTTTTTTTTTTTGCGAATAAGAATTATGTATGTTTATCGCTTATGTGCTCGTACGTGCATGTGTCTCCATTCGTATCAGCCTTTGCATCCATGGTAGAGTGACCATACGTCCCGTTTTCTGAAGCGTGGCTTTAGATGTGATGTTAGCGGCATGTCACGTCGAGAGGCTCTCCGGGTGATTCGATAGGAGGGCGAATGGAGATGGAGTTGGAGTAATGAAGTGAGTCTGAGTGGGGTTTGTTGCTCCGAGGCCCAAGCCCATCACACCACACTGGCTGCATCTCTGCTCTAGCGAAAGACACAGAGAGAGAGAGAGAGAGAGAGAGAGAGAGAGAGAGAGAGAGAGTGATAGACAGATAGAGAGAGATTGTAACCTCATCACCCCATTTCCCCCTTAGCCAAATCTGCTAGTCTCCACTCTCCTTATTCTCAGAGTTGAGATGCAGCATCACAGCAAGCAGATTGGTCTTAAACTTACTGCAACAACAAGAGAAATCTCTCTCTGACAGACTGTAGTTTCCTGAATGACAATGTCCCTCCTGCTGAAAGCAGTGGGTTCAGTGTTTGCAGATAAACATGCAGGTAGAATCACAGTATCATTATAATTCATCTCATCCAATCCAATTACTTTACAATCTTATGAAAAAGGCACAATATGATGAATAAGTGATCAAGGAGTTCCACTGTAGAACGTATAATAAGTGATACAGCTGCAGTGCATATTTAAAGACAAGGCACTATTTAAATTTCTGTGACATTGCACCTGTTTAGGCTGCTGTGGCATGCGGTGGCGTGCTTCATCAGCACTTTGTTGTGGCCTTTTTCACATGAATCTCTTGCTCAGTGCATGAATGCAGTGCTGTAAATGCATCTGTCACCGTTTCTCACCAGCTACAGCATTATTCAGTGACTAGAAAATCCTTCTCAGTTTGGCAAATCACTCATATGTGAATGTGAAAGTACATACACATGTACAATTTACATGTTTCGTCAATCACCAATTGTTATTCAGTTAAATGTATTTAAAGGTGATATATTGGTTGCATTTGGGGTGATTATTATCACATCCACTTTGAGATGACGATTTCTTAGAAGATCATCACAGACTGAAACCTTCACATATTTTCCTTTTGTGCGGCATCTCCTACAGCGCTTTATGAAATAAAATCAGGAAAATGGAAACTGTTGCTATGGCACAAATGCAGGTACCTTAAATGAGCAAAAGATGAAAATATGTCTGAAATATGTCTACTATGGACAGCTGAATTGGTTAAAAGCATAAATGTGTATGTACCTGCTCTGTCAGATGAATGAAAAAACAGGTCAAAACAAGTCTGACTTCCGTGTAGGTAAGTTTGTCAGAATGACTTTGAAAAATTCAGCAGAAAAAAAAACACAAACGTTGCATTCCTCAGCAAAACTAAAGGAAGAAGGAAATCTTCTGGCTGACACTGATGCTGTGCCAAAGGAATAGTTAAACAAGGAATAGTTTTTTTTTTTTGGCTTGATTGCCAAACGTAGGGAACTATCTGTTAAATATCACTGGGCACATGGGTAGCAACAGCAAAAAAAAAAAAAAAAAGGGGGGGAAAAATCCCTGCAAAACCTGCACCTTTAAAGCTTGTGTACAAAAATATCACTGTGAGGCTAGCTGTTTCCTTATGTCTCCAGTCTCAAGCTGATCGTATCTTGGCTCCAGCTTCTTATTGTGCAGATGTGATCTTTTCATAACCTCCTGCATGAGGGCTAATAAGGGTATTTCCCAAAATGTCGAACAATTGCTTCAATTGTAAGAAACAAGCAGTACCAACACCACTGTCTAGAGATAAAGGCTGGTACTCTGGCTGGCATCTGGATGGTGATTCATTTCTTTATGGTAATTAAAATGTGTCACAATTAATCAGAGAATGATGCATTGCTATTAAAAATCCTAATGAAGCACCCTTTAAAAAACACTGTAAAAAATGACAAGAAAACAGAAAAGAGGAGGAGGCTATCAGAGCAGCTATCATAAATGAGTCATGTCAACTGTTGTTTACCAGCTACTACTAAGTTGCCCAAAAATGATCAACCAACTGGATACGAGTCAAGAAACGCATTCAGTCAACTGCCCTTACTAAACCTGTTTCTGTGTTTATTTGTGTTTGTGTGCATCTTTTTGTGTGTGCATGCTTGTTTGTGTTTGCTAAGGACACAACAGCCTGAGGTACATTACAGAACCTTTGAACTTATGGCTGCAAAAAGTGGTCAGACCAGGTCAGAGAGACTGAGTCACAGTAGAGGGAGAGAGAAAGAGAGAGAGAGTAAGAGAGAGAAATGTGCAATGGATTGTGATTCACTTAGTGGGCAGCTGTGATGTGAACAGTACAGACAGAGCAACTTTGCACACGCTACTCCCAATAAACCTACTTAAGTGGATTAGCAATGCCACCCTGGGGGCCTGCACAGACTTAAAGCTCTTATCACAAACACACACCGAAACAAAACATACTATTTTTATCAGTTCCCTCGGTTTGCAGGGGAAGCGAGTTTGGAAGACAGTCGAGATGTCCAGGATAAGCATGAAAGTAACGGCCAAAACAAGCATATGATATCTCTCTCATCCTCACACAAATGCACGACCGCTGGGTTTATGTTGCGTGCTGTGAAGATAGTGAATAGCTTGTTGGTGCCGAGGCGTGAGTGAGACCTGGTTGCTATTCAGGACACCTGTTGTAGCGGCCAGAAAACAGATGTTGTGTATACTTTCCCAGTTTGAAGCTGGTCACAATTGGCAGCTGTTAGCTAGAATAAGAAACGGTGCCAAAACATTTGGCCCCTGTGCTGTGTTTTTGTGTATGTGTCTTCATCTGTCATGTGCTTGTGACTGAGCCCCTCTCTCTCTCTCTCTCTCTCTCTCTCTCTCTCTCTCTCTCCTTCTGTCTGTGCTTCGTGTTTGTTGTGCAGGTCTAGGCTGGCTGATTACATGGTGAACTGCTTCGTGACTCCGCACGCAGTGAGCACCTGTCCCAACCAAGACAATCACCAAGCCTGCTTGGCGTCTTACGCAAGGCTCATCGGTCAGTACAACCAGGGCTGTGGGTCACTGTGATAGAGTGAGTGTGAGTGTGTTTCTGCTTGTGTGTGTGTGTGTGTGTGTGTGTGAGAGAGAGAGAAATGGCAGAAGACACACAGAAATTCACACTTAGCACAAAATACCACATTTTTTTCCTCAAATTTCAGATACATGGTGAGATAAAGAGTGATGGTTACAGACAGTGTGACAGCAGTCTATACTCTACCTTCACTTTTATCTTCTTTTATCAGAGGAGTGAGAGTCTCAATTTGTTCCCTCCTGGCCTGATATCTCCCCCACACTGGACATCAACTCACTACTAGAAGTAATTAGAGAGTAGAGGCACAGAGAGAGCGTTTACTTAATTAAAACACTTGATGACCATCTGTTTGCTCATAGTAAATGTTGCTCAAACAATGTGCAGGGCCTAGTGCGTGCATATTTTTCAACAGGCACCATTCGATAACAACACCTTGGTGGCTTTTCAGACCCCACAAAGAGTTTCAAATGCAAATTTACATGAAATAACTTTTTTTCCTGCACAGTGCTTGCTGAAGTGTCCATATTTCAGTCACTGGTTCCCCACCATGTGTCATAAATCGCAGTATGAAGTGATAATGTGCCACGGTGCTTCCCGGATTTCTCTGGAAAATGCTACGCAAAGTGCACCTAACACCCCTGACTCCAGCTGAAAGCATCGACATAGAGAAACATTTGAAAAGTAGAATGCTTTGGAACGGCAGTGCTATATTCAAACACCACACACACTTCCAAAAGCACCTACTTTGCAAAATATTCATAACATAATGGCCTCTTTACATTTAAAATAAAGCATTACAGAATGCTTCACCTTGCTATAAACTCAAACAATGCAAACCCATTCCTATGACTAACATCTTGTTGCCCATATTATATACTATTTGCAGTAACTATAGTCCATTATTGTCCATTAGTGACCCAGACCTGTTTGTCCTAATGTGTGTATGCATGTGTTTGTGTTTGTGTGTGGATGGCCTCGCAGGGACAGACATGACTCCCAACTATGTCGACAGCAGCTTCTCCAACTGGACCATCTCCCCTTGGTGCACCTGCAAGGGTAGCGGAAACCAAGAAGAGGAATGTATGAACTTCCTGCGCTACTTCACCGACAACACATGCCTAAGTGAGCCATCTCGACACATGGATACTCTGCATGCATTTGAAATGTGTTTTGTTACTGATAGGGGTCCAACAGTCATGTAATATTGATAAGACCACAAGTGTGTGATGCGCTAGTTACTCTTGCTATCATGTAAGAGTAGGGTGAGCCCATGAACTTCGATCTAATGTAAGTTTAATGGTTTCATGTCAGATTCTGTTTTTCAGTGGCGGAGAGCTCTCCAGTGGCATGACTGTGGATGTGATGTTGTTGAGGAGTGGGTGGTGGATGAGGGACTGAATGTGGAAATAATGAAGGATGTGGTTAGATGCTCATCAAGACATCCAGGTATTAAAATGTCAGAAGAAAATTCAATTAATTTGAACAGATTAATGAATTTTATTTAAATTAAACAGAAAATAATGAATGGCTCTTATTTAGTTATGTGGTTTTGGTTTGGATGAAAGAGGAAATAAAACCAATAATGCTCGTAATTATGTGAAAATATTTATGGGCCGATGTAACTAGCACTGAAGTTGTAATAAAGGAATAGTCAGCTACATAGTTTGATACAACTTATCAAGACCATTTTGCCCGCTGATTAAGTTGGAATTAAATGTTAGTTTCTCAGGAACTTGTCATTCCTTATCGCTTCTCATCCCTCCTCTGGGCAAGATCTGCCCAGACTTTAATACAAAAGAAACCATTTGCATGTCATTTTCATATTCAATCTGAGAGAGTTAAAGGGCTTATCCCTTATGGGAGAGAAATGTCATGAAGGGGAATGAATCTAGCACAAATGAAATAATAGCGGACCCTAAAACATTTCATCTGTACATCTAATGCATAACACAGGGTGCAGCGTGACAGAGTGGTTACCTAAAACATCCTTGCTTTGCTTTTCACTGAGAAGTAAAGTACAGCAAGCTCCTTGCTTGCTATGGCAGAGCGAGCAGTGTCATCAGCGCTACAAGACACCATTGCCTTTAACATGTTCCATTGTGTGGATAATGCTTTCAGACCATTTCAATAGATTGCTGGGGTACGGTTTTAGCTGAGTGTGCAGGATGAGGGATGAGGCTGGGAGCTGAGGAGGCGTCTTGAAAAATAACACAAAATGCAGCATCTCCTCTCTGCAGTCAAGGGGAACAGGCGATAAACTTCAGCACACAAGAGAGGAGAATGTACACAAAACACACTATACAGTACTATATATATATATATATATATATATATATATATATATATATATATATATATA
>JAOXYL010000086.1:9454190-9480820 GCA_028564955.1 Terapon puta
TATATATATATGTATGTATATATTTGTATGTATATGGTTGTGTGTGTGTGTGTGTGTGTGTGTGTGTGTGTGTGTGTGCATGTGTGTGTATGTACACACGGAATCATGTGTTAGACAAATCGTTTATCTATGCTCTCGCTCTCTTTATAAGATCAAGACAAAGAACAGAAGAATAGTTTCAATATTTATTCAAATATGTTTGGAGGCCAACAGAAAACATCCCAGCTGAAGGGATATTATAATTATAGTCCAAACATAGTCTGAACTCTGATACGCCTCCTCCCTCTGTCACTGTTCCTCTTGTTCTCGACTCCCTTATCTCTTACTCCATCTGTCCCTGCAGGTAGGGCAATCCATGCTATGCCCAGGGGTTAAAGGAAAACTTATCAGAGTCATTAAAAAATTGAATTGCCATTGGCAATGAGCTTAATCACTCAGTGGAACATTTGGGTGCAGTAAAACATCCTGTGCGGAGGCCCTCCAGCCAACCAGTTTGATTTATGACTTTATTCCCCATCTTACAGCATCCGTAGGGGGACAGCTAGCTAGCTATAGCCGAGCCTGACAAACAGATGCGTAACATCACATGTCTCAGCAGTACTTCACTGGCTCTTCATTGCTAGCATTAAAGATGTTATGCTTCACGGGTGAGCTCTGCTCCTCTTCGTGCTGCTATTTTCCGCCAGCATCAGCGGCGTTGAGCAGAATGAGAAACGTGAAGGCTGCTTTTGTATGTGTTAAGTGTGCAGGTGTATGTGTGTGCCTTTGTGTGTGTTTTGCGGTACAGTATGAATACTTGCAACACTGTGTAGGTGGACAGAAGATGTGACACACAAATCTATGTGGCCATGCACAGGGAGTCCTAAGGACTGTGTGTGTGTGTGTGTGTGTGTGTGTGTGTGTGTGTTTGTCCATGCTATTATGCATGTGTGCTCCACGACCATCCTATTTGTCCTTTGTGTGCGCGATGGTGGGAAAATGCCATTTCCCCTTTGTTTAGGAATGTTTTGAATTTGATCAGTCACATAAATCTATTCAAAGTCATCTCTGCATGCTGACCTTATAATGGAGGTGGTTGCCAAGCAATTACATGCCTTGCCTTCTCTTCGGCTGAACAAAGAGAAACAAGCCTCGTGTTTTAAACGGATGAGCAGAGAAAAGGTACTCAGCCGCTATTTTACCATATCTAGCTGAAAAGCTGACTGAACAGGGATTTATCACATTTTTGCAGAGACTCACACATGCACTTAGACACAAAATTACACCCATGCATGCAGTACATCTGCAGGCGGAAACAAAAGCACTCATATGCATTCACAGACTGCAGTCTCCTGTTTGAGCTGATTGATTTTCTACTTTTAAAAGATTCAATTTCTGAGTGTACAACTACCGGCAAACAAATTGAGGCTCATCATCTCAAGTGCGGACATTATGCCATTATTTGGTCAGCTTGTTGCACTTTGAGAATGGCTGTCGCAACACAGACGGATTTTTGGGATGAGCCGAGTACATGTACCAAACTAGTTCATGTCTGAAAAATGTGTTCGTTGTGTCGCTGTAAGATTCTTTGTTGTAGGGTAATTATCAGTTAAAATGATGGCATAAAGATGTTAGGCATTAAAGAATATGCTTAGACATCTTACAGTATTAAAGATAAGTCAGCATTGGTATTTTGTTAGACAGTAAAATCCTGAGTGGACTCCCCAGTGACAGATTTTATAAACAAATCTCTGATTGCAGTTTTTGATTAACTTGGCGTTCAACTTTTAAGATTACTGACGAATCATTGAGACTGGCTTTCCATATTCTTTTTGTTCCTTCCTTCCTTAATCCCAGTCTGTCCTCCCTCATTCCCCCGGTTGCCAAAGATTGGGCAGGGGACCAAGAAGTTGACTTAGAGCTGTCTGTCTGCTCGTTGGCCTCTTGCTGGGACGGCAGTCAAAAACAAATGACTTTATATCTCTGTCCCCACAGGAAATGCCATTCAGGCCTTCGGTTATGGGATCGACAACATGCAGAACAAAACTGTGTCTGTCCCAGGGCCCTCAGCCACGACGAAGACAGGGTCAGACTGGTCAACAGGAACCTCAGAACCACCTTTTGTTACCATCCCAAAGGTAACACATTTTCCATGATTGTTTCATTTGCTTGGCATGTTATGAATGTTTTATTTCTATGCTAAATGTAATGCATCATTATTTACTGCCATTAGGTGGACTCATCTAAATCATCAGTCATATCAAATATGGCTTGTATTCTTGTGTGAAATTTAAAGAACAACAACAACTACAATAATGATGATATATTTTTAATAACTTTTTTCATGTTGCAGCACAAATATATCCACACATCTTAAGCAGTTTCATCAACTTCTTTGCATACATCTGTTCAAATGGACCTATTACAAGAGGAGCCACAAAAACACTCCTCCACTCAGCTTCCATGAAAGGCGGATTTTGTACAGAGGCAAAATCATAAAGCTCAACATGCAGCACCATTCACATACACATCACATTCAATCTCTTTGCTTGTTAAAGCAATTGGCACATCAGAACAGACGCTTTATGATAAGACAGTTTATGCTACACCCAAGATGATGACATTTGGTTGAAATATTATATTTCTCTCTCACACAATAAAATCGTGAAAGAAACGGGAGGTAGGGGTTTTAATCTGGATTAGAGGTTCTAAAATACTGGCCCAGGGCCTGTTCTCTGCTGAATACTGTCTACTCTGAAGACTGCAGTTGCTCAGCTATAACTGGGTTCACCGTCTGGAGCAGAAAAACATCACTATTTGCTGTGCTGCAAGAATGCATGTGTGTTTGTCTTTTAATAGAACTGTACTTCATTTTCTCTTCAAATAAAATGTGAAAATGACAGAACCATATTGTTCACCAAACACTCCCTCTCTTTCTCTGTCTCTCTTGAACAGGGCAGAAATATTTCACTGCATTTTGGGCCAAGAGGGTTTTTTATTTCCTTACTTTTTTTTATCTAGCTGTTGAGTTTGATTAGTTTTCACAATGAAATATCGTTCTGTTTTACAGATGTATTTTAGATGTGCCATGCAGCCCTCTCTTGTAAGACTAATGATGTTTTTCACCTTTGCAGGAGACCTTTTTACCAATCTTTACTTGTATTAGACACTGGTATGAAACTGTACTTTCTAAAACCTTCTGCAGCTGTTGCTGCTGCTGTTGATGTTATGGTTAATGTAATTTTTCAGTGGCTATTACAGATATACCCACAATCCAAGCAGCTTGCAGTGTTTATGAATGCAAATTTGCATGCTGAATGAATGACTCCCATTAAGACATCTATTCTGAGTAATTCCAGGGGCTTTCACAGCCATTAAATGGTCACACTGCACCCGAGTCATGCAGCATTGTCCTTTATACAGAAACCCTCATTGTTGGGAAGACAGCAAATTAAAACCTTAAAAATGTTGCAAAGAGGAGAATTAATGAACAAGCACCGCTGATAACAATAACAGTGTGTATGTTTGAGAAAGGTGTTGGAGAGAGAGAGTGAGCAAGACTATGGTGGGGAGGGAATGGATGGTGGAATTGCCTTCTCCAAAGGTTCTGTGTGTGTATGTCAGTATTGATGCACCGCTCGGTGCCTGTCTCACTGCAGCATGGTGTTTAATTTATTGTAAAAATGGTAATTAGGAAACAATAAGACGTGTGATTACTCAAGCAGGAAGTTTATAATTAGAGAGGGAGCTGGTAGGGACATTTTGGGCGGCCTTGTGCCTCAGACAACTATGCCTGGCAATTAAAACTTGTCAAACTTCCCTGGCAGATAAATTGGGGGAGTGTTGTTATGGTATGAATCCTCTTGGCAGAAGACTGACTGTCCAAGGCTGTAAATCTCATAGTGGCCAGCGTGGGCCCCATAGTAGCAGGCACACACGTGTATGCACACATGTACAAATAGTCCGGGTGACAGAATACGTAGGTTTGTGATGGACGACAAATGACCATGACACCAAAGGATAGCTTATAATATGAAGCTCAGTTGGAGAAGAGTATAGGAGAATCTGCAGTCTGTGACTAAGCCTGTTTATGTCAGTCATACTGCTCTCTTATAGTGTATAGAGTATTTTCAGCTAATTTACATATGTAATTATTTAAAATGTCACTGCCAGTGGTTGTGGGCTTTATCCCATGTTCAGTGAGTAAACATGTGGGCTGAAGCTTGGTCCCTTGAGCTCTTTAAGTCAGAAAGGTAGTCATCATGTGTTCTGTTTGTTTATATGAAGAAAAACAGTCATTTTTCCATATATTGATATGGGTATGTAGTGTGTGATGAGGGACACCGATAACTCCCAATGATGCCGTTGCAATATTTCTACGTTTGGTGTGAGTCTCACAGATAAGATGAATTTATGTGTGTCAGCTAGCAACAAATGCAAGGAGTCTTTCTGTCTGTCTGTACTTCAATTATCTTGACAATCGTTCAACCAATGGGCTTCACCCTCAGCAGGTGCATTGTTGAGGACTTGTTAAGGTGCAGAGTTAAATGTGGTGCAATTTGGCCATATAAAGCTGTTATCAAAACACACTGCTGGCCCATAACTTTTGAACCTCAGAGACAGAAGTCTCATATTCTGTGACTCTAGATGAATCTGTCCATATAAGCCACATCCATTTGCATCTAGATCGATTTTCCAAATCAGTTTTTTTTCGATACTCCTTCCTCTTACAGTTTTGCTATAGCTGGCCCTCAAAGTTCTCTCAGATGCTGTTGGCAGGGTTTACATAAAAAAAGCCATATGTCCTTAACTTTTTATGTTATTGCAACCACTTTTGGTGGATGTGCAGATGAAAATTGGCTTCCATCAAGAAAGAAATCTCCATGTTATGGGTGTATGACAGTCCTTTTCATATCTTGAGAACCGTTCATCTGATAGACTTCACACTTGGCGAGTGTATTGCTGAGGACCCAAGGGAGCGCAGTGTCGAGTGTGAAGTTGATCGGATGAACTGCAAGCAGCAATACCAAGAGCCAAGAAATCAACCCGGCACTGCACCAGCGTAACTGTAACTGAGTTTTTTACTGACTAGATTCTTTAACAAGAAATTGGTTGACATTGAACTGTTTCATTGTCTCACATTTACTGCATATATAAACCAGCTCCTGTATGTGAAGCTGCCCCCTCAACCTCATTGAGGTGTTGTCTGTGTTCCCATGTTACACTGTTGTGTTGATTTTCAGCTCAATTGAATAGAATTGACTGTGGACAGAAACTACGTAACTCAGGGTTACTCGATAACTAGCCTTGCGAAATGCTGCCCTATTGCATTGTAAATTTAACAATGTGTGAATCGATAATGAAAACACTCCTTGTCTACATGTGTAGTTGCCTGTTCAATGACAAGTGGGATATGTCCTTATCAACAGCTTAAATAAATGCTTGTGATTGTTTGTCTCTCCCTCTCTCTCTCTCTCTCTCTCTCTCTCTCTCTCTCTCTCTCTCTCTCTCTCTCTCTCTCTCTCTCTCTCTGTCTCTCTCTCATCTCTCCCTTTCTCCTATCTCTCTCGCTCGTCTCGCTCTCTCGCTCTTTCTCTGCATGTGTTAAAGCGAAGTAAATAAATGTGTGTTTTGACATTGTCTGTATTTTTTTCACGGTTCATGTACGTGTATGCATGTGTTGTGCTTTTAGCGGTGTGTTTATCCGTGTGTGTACCTTCACACAAACCTGAGTGTATGTGTGGATATTGGCTGCAGCCAGAGATCTGGACTCATGTCAACAGGCTGCTGCCACACATCACTGCCCTTGCTAATTAATTGGCTTTTAGTCGCGGATGTGTTTGGTGCATTGTCAAGCTACCCATAGGTTGTTTTTTTCCCTCTTTTTCTGGCAACTGTAATTTAACCATTTCTTTGTGGAGTATGAATTCACAAATTCAGGTACTGGTACTGAGATAACTACAGCTATTTTGGATACCTCACCTTTTTCCCTCAGTCTTTTTCACTCCCTTCACAGAGAAAAAAAAACATACCTGTCATATTAATATAATTTAGTGCCATTTTCTTGTGTCATTATTTATTTTCATGTTTATATGTTGCCTTGTTCAGGTGGAAGATGAGGTCCTGGTAGATAACATGAGTAGATGTTTTTTTCTGTGTACAGGGAAATGGACCAAAGTGCAATCCCTGCAAAGGTTATACTGGTGAAGATGAGTGGAAGGGATGGTAGTGGTGGAGGTGGAAGAAGTGGAGGAGGAGGAGGAGGAGGAGGAGGAGGAGGAGGAGGAGGAGGAGGAGGAGGAAGAAAAGAAAATGTTTCATGTTCCTTATGATGTGCCTCTGTATTGCTGCGCTGGACTGAAAATGGTTCCTCCGCAAATTGAGCGAGACTACTTTAACTTGGAGGCAAATGGTTATGCTTTGTGCTACAAGAATCTGAGAAAATTGAAAAAGTATTCAGAATGCTAACAATTTTATGGAAAAGCACATAATAAGGCCATTGTAGGGTGGATATAACGGTGGAGTTCTGGAGGCCACAGAGTTTAATATCGGGACTGATTTGTCCCCACTGCTCTCTGTCATAACATGAGCAGTGTGGTAAAGTGCAGTCTTTTCTCTCAGTTTGCATACGATACATACAATTATTTTCCCTTGTGCATGAGAATAAACAGTGTAGTGTTTTCATTGCGGACAGTCAAAATGCATACAAGGGGTCTTGCAAGTGTTTTGTTCAGCCTCTACTTGCTGTAATTTATGCCTTATGAAATATTGAAAGAAACCCACAGCTGCTGCTGGCTTCAGTAGTGTGTGCTTGGCTTCGTAGCATGTTTTTCTTGTAAATAAAGTCTGTAATGATAGCTTTAAAAACTGTTTAGAGACTTGCTGGCACAACCTGAAAGAGTTTCAGAAAAAAGTCCTCACAAGAAGCTTTCCTTTGTTGCCAACTTGTTTAAGAAGCAGAGAGCATACTAAGCAGCAGGGGCTTGAAATATACTTCACATATCAAAACATTTGGTGGATCAAACACTTCACGTTCGTGCCAAAGTGGGTCTGTCATGCATACATGTAATTTCTCACTCTTACGCTGACTTTCTGACTCGTGTTTGCTGCTCGGCTCTGACCCCGTCCTGTATCACCTCCCTCCGGTCTCCTCCCCCTCCTTTCCCTCATCAAATGCCAAAGCGAGAAAACAGCAGGAGTGTCTGAGTCACGTCTAACCTTTACACGCCTCTCTCCCTCTGTGTGTCCCTCTATCTGCCCAGTATCCTGAACCGAGGGACGGTGGCCTTGGCAAAACCCGGGGCCTGCCAGAGGATCACTCTGCCTGTCTGTGTGCCAACGTCTGGGCTCTGCTTCCCGGCCTGGCTTTGGCTCTGGTCCTGGCCCAGCATGCCTTATAGAAGAGCCAGGAGGAGAAAAAAGAGGTCATCCACCCACAAGCTGATCCCAAAAGCAGAAGGTGTTATTTCTGAGACTGATATTAAGAAGGCTGAATCTCTGGGCAGTTGACATAAATGGCATTTATGAAAGAAAAAAAAAAAAACAAAAAGAGAAAATAGTGAAATTTTACGATTGTGAATTTGTTGTTCATTTGGTATACTGATAGGGTGGACCGCAACTGTGATGAAGCA
Source organism: Terapon puta (assembly GCA_028564955.1). Classification (NCBI taxonomy): domain Eukaryota; kingdom Metazoa; phylum Chordata; class Actinopteri; order Centrarchiformes; family Terapontidae; genus Terapon; species Terapon puta. The sequence continues at coordinate 9,461,801 of JAOXYL010000086.1, forward strand.
CATGGATTTAAAAAGGACTCTTGTTAGGGGAGGCCACGAAGGCGACTCTCTGGGAACGACTCTCCCTCTGACTGAGACACACACACACACACACAAAAAAAACCCTGGTGGACTGAAGCCGATCACGTCAAAGACTTCTGCACTTTTCTCACCAAAGGAGGGAGAGAGGGAATGAACAACATAATTAAAAGAAGACATGACTGGCAGAAAAGAAATTGTTGCAGAGAGAAAAGGAACGAGCAAGAGGTAAATGGGCTTGGGTTGAGAGTGAATAGAGAAAGAAAAAGAGACATATTTCTGCTATCAGTCACACTTTTTTTTTTTTTTTGTCTTGAATTGGCTCTCAACTTAATCTTCTCTTGGATGAACAGACCACAAATTTAGGGGCGGGGGATGGGGGATGATTACGTTCTGTCTCTTCAACACAAGTGTAAACTCTAAACTGTAAAGCCTACTCAGTGTTCTAAGTGTTGGTATAGTATCCGTGACCATAATCAATCTACCGTACAGCTTTCATTTGGGTGCTACAGTAAACTTTTTCTGCAGGCGGCGAAAAGAACTAACGGCGGCGACATAACCAGTGAGCGGTTCTTTGGCCGTCTGACATGTTGTTGTTAATGACTGTGGGTGTGCGCCATACGTTCACCGGCTCAAGTGTATATTTCTGTCTCTATGTATATAAACGACACTTTTCTTTCATTCGACCAAATGATATCTGCAGTACTTTGAATGGACATTGCTGTACACAAAGGTGGCTCTGTACCGAGTATTGCTACTAATGGAAGGCCTTCATTATCTGCGTTTATATTTGTCTATAAAGGTTTGATCACAAAGAATGTATACAGGGATGAGATTAAAACGAGCTCAAACTGCTTGGAAAGCCATAACCTGTGTTTGAGTATCATGCTGTGTTCGCCGAGTGTGTGTGGACAATTATTACAACGGGCGTGCGTTTATGTTTACACGCAGGAGGAAAGTGGCTTGGAGAGAGCAGTTTAAATTGCCAACATGGGGGTTCCTTCTGCCCCCTCAGAGAGCAGAGGTTATGATGCATTGTGTAATTAACCGCAGGCTTTTTTGAGAGTAAGGACAAGGCACCACTTTCTGAGAGCGCTTGTGACCCAGGATTTCAACTCTATTGTTCCTCTTTTCAGAGAATACTTTAAAGGGCCCATCATGTAGGAATTAAAAAATGCCCTTAATTCATATACATATACTGCACATTACCTTGTTTATTCACTGAAAAATATTTTGTTGAAAAAAAAGGTGAAACTGTCCTTTGAGAAAGTACATTTTAGGTCAAAGTTTATATAAAGCTGCAGTCAAAACAGATTTATTGGCCACATACAAGGAATTTGACCCAGGTTTTTACAGCATCCTCTCCTGAAGGTCAAATAAAAGAGAAATGAATAGATGAATATAACTTTCATAAACATAAAAAAAACATAATATAAATATAAAAACATACACATGACATAACTTTAAAACAGTTTTACAAATGCAAAGAATAATTCAGCATTTTAGAAAATAAGCTCATTCACATTCTAGCCAAGAGTGAGATGAGATGATCAATACACCACTCACATCTGTATGTTAAATATGAAGCTACCACCAGCATAGCATAAAGGCTATAAATAGGTGGAAATAGCTGATGCTGCTCAGTTTGAGGGTGAAGAAATCTGCCAGCCAACAGCTAAAGCGCATTAATTAACATGTGATAGTTTGATTATTTAGTCTATACAGTCCTTAAGTTCAGGGTACAAGCATATGTTGTGATTTCAGAGGTCATTCCCGCAATTTCCTGCTTTTATATTAAGCTAACAAACTATTTACCATTAGACAGCTCTGTTTCCATGCTTGGTGCTGAGTTAATGAGCTGCTTGCATCAAATTTAGCATAGAGACACAAGAATAGTATCAATCAACCATCCACATCCCAGCAGGAAAGCACCGCTTTTACACTAACTGTGGACAAAGATGCAGTGGTTCAGATTTGAATTTACTTCACATTAGTGGTTGTAGTCTTTCGTCCTGTCATGCAATACCTTCTTAATGTGTAAAGTTTAGTTGAAAAACTAACGTCAGCAGAAGCTTCAACAGTCTGAGTTGGCTGAATCTAGTGGGCATCTTCTAAAGTGTTACTGTTCAATCTCTGCAGCTCGGTGAGTAAATACAGTCACAACATGAAAAGACACGAAAGGGGAATTTCGTCTTTCAGAAGACATGAACTTTTCCACAAAGTAAGGATTTTTGTGTAGTGGGAGTTATACTGGCAGAAGATCTCATACAGGCATGTGAGTGAAAATCCTAACCTAACCTGTGGTTCAAAATGATTTCTCTAATTGGCAGCATTTCAACAGATAAGTCTCCAGTGGTCAGATGTCACTAGAAGAGGTTCAGCCAATCAGCTGTGTCCACTGTTGAAGGGACATTATATGTGGCAACTGAACCACAGTTAAATTCAAAATATCCCATAGAGTATCATATTTGTTTTATAGCATATTTGGAGAAAATAAGTCAGAGTGAATAATATTGACCTTTGTTTTAGACAAAATATTAATATATTTATTCACAAAGAACATTATTTTACCCATGACGTTTTGCTATTCTTTCCAAAAGATACACCCTCTGACATGTTGAAAAAATATTCAAACTTTCACTGGGATGTTTGCAAATGAAAGATGTATTTTTGTATGTTTATGCATACATCTTCTTTTCTCCCTCACAGTGTATGAATGTTGACTGCTACTGACGCACAATCAGTGTTTCCACCTAAATGTTTATATCTTCAGGCGGCACATCAAGTATAGTGTTATGCTGCATAAATGTATGCTCCCGAACCAAACAATTTAATGTTACTGGCTGATTTAGAAAAAGGTTTACAATCTGTCAAGGGAACAGATGTAAAATGAAACTCTGCCCAATGTGTTATTGTTAACTGTGGTTGCACCATATACAGCGTGGTCAGACCTGGCAGAAATGATCATGATTTCCTAAAGTAGGGGGCTCACTGCTCTGGGCTTCTGAGGATACAAAATGTCACACACTTGAATATCACAGTAGAGCTCCACAGTGTTACTGTGTTTGATGTTTGCCCGATCGTATCATTTTGGATGTCAAAAGATATGCCAACTCCATGATGGAAAAAGTACAGATGCACTCAATTTAGGGATTTTTCAGCAGTCTCCCAACAAATAATCACACATTTTGTATTATCAGCCAACATTTCAAACTACCAAAGTATTTTTAAAGATAGAATGATACACAAAACATTAGTAATTTGTGCTTGCTGTCAGAAGTAAGACTACATCCCACACAAATCTCAGGCATCTCTGTTTTATCAGATATTGTTCCTGGCAATGCTGCAGTCCTTTTGAATCATAAAGCCTCTGTAAAAGTAGAGGAAAAAAAGATATGGTGTGCAAAACAGTTAATTTCAAACAAATCTATCTGAAGCATGTCTACAACTTCAACACCGAAAGTCAGACTCTTTGTTTGAGATTAAAAAAAAGCATCCTACATCAACGTTAAACAATTTCAGAGGGAGAAATCCATCAAAGATGAAGCAGAGCTGCCAATTTCCAGCAGGAACAGCCCCAGTAGTCTGTAATGCAATACAGCAATAATATAGCACAGACCCCATCACAGACATAACCCAGTGCTCAAGATTTGCTCTTCAACACAGACGTGGGTCCACTTTTATAACATGAAAACCTCATTATTTTTACACACCTACAATTTCATATAAAATTACAAATCCATTACTTTTTTTCCTTACATAGGATGCAAGTTTGCCACCTTTTATCTAAAGTCACTTAAACCTCTATATATTTTACATTGTTCATGAATAATTCAAGGTTAAGAAGAAACTACAGCAACATTATTACTAGGAGAGGGTAAAATGCAAACTGACTGCAGCATTTGGACCTGGATGATAACAAGAATCTGGTGATGTTTCTGGGTTATGTACTGTGAGAAGACACTGACTGACACTTAATGTTCAGCCAACATAAAAGGTTTTTTTTTTCCCTCTTTTTTTTGGCTTTCACTCTATGTGTGGAAGCAAATAGAGTTTTTCATGCCTCCGGAGCACTCCATCAACGTAAATCATAAGGTTTACCTGTTAGCAGTATATTTGCTTCCATAAAGGCAACATGAAAGTGAACTTCTGCCCTGCCGTGTATATTTTACAACCTGCTCAATTAGAAAATTTACAGCTTGAAGCTCTCCGGGCTTCCTGTTTACTCAGCTGTCACCAGAACAATGCTGTCTATACCTCGCTGCCTATTAATCAAACTTTGATTTGGTCAGTTTGTTGCTTACTTTTCAGAAAAAAATGATGACGCAGCGTGAGTGATTATACAGTCAGCTTCCCATAAAGGCGATCAAAACTGCCAGATAAATTACGGGTTTTGACATGTAGAAAATGCAAATAAACTGATCAAAATTCAAACCTCCCCTCTCTTCGTTTCACTCTTCTGTAGTGGGTCTGAGTTTGGGGTGAAAAAAGACAGCAGATCAGCAGTTCTTACACAGCTTAAGAAAATGTGCATGCAGGAGACCTGCACAACACACAGCACAATTTAGAAATGTATCAGGGATTTTATGACAGATATTACTAGTACAAAATTGCAGAGCTGGGACATCTTTAAAAGAGGCATACTAAAGATATAGTCATCTTTCTGCATGGTCATAGTTTAAGCTACTGAGACAGAAATGCATAGGACGTGTGTCCGCGAGAGGAGAAGAAAGCGCTCAGTCGGCCAACTTTAAAGCCCAAACCAGCTGCGAGAGTTCCTTTTGTCCCTGTGTCCCTGCATTATTGCGTTGAAACACTAAGTGTGTGTTGACGCTTGTCTACTCAAGGTTGTGTGCACGTTGGATATGATTGGGAAGGAGTGAAAGATCTTGAAACAGGAAATTTGCAAGGAGAGCAATTTTCTCTTTTTTTTCTTTTTTTTTTTCAAAAGGAGTCCTTGTGGAGTCCAGTTTGTTTCTTCTCTTTACAGGCGGGTAGAAGAGGAAAGCGGAGGAAGCAGGTAGTGGAGGGGTTTTGGGGGCACGGGAATAAGAAAGCGGCAGGTAGCTGTACATTTCACAGTTGATTAATGAGTCAGTGGGATGATGTCTCTTATCAACACTCTGCACATGGCGGAGAGAGAAGAAAGGTTTACTGGGGCTAGGAATGCTCCAATCACAGACGGCTCCCATTGCCGTCCCATCATTCCTTTCTGTGTTCACCCACCTGTTTTTGTGGGGCTCTCTTCTTCCCTTCTCCACAGCAGTTTGCAGCTGATGCAATTGGACCCTTTACCCTGTGTTAGGTAAGGTGCCAGTAAGTTTTGTCTGAAATACATGATACATCTGCTTCATTGGAGTTCACAGTGTGTATCACAGTCTTTGTTTTGAGATTACCACAGGACCTGATGTAAACGCTTGTAATGAGTTGTTAATGTGGCTCATGTCATCGTGCAAGGGAAAAGTATAGTAGGCTGCCTGCTGACAGCCGCAAAAGATCTGCCAGTAAAATATTTGGTAATAGTAACAGATGTGCTTGAAAATATATCACTTTCACGCTTGACAGAACTGGATGTTTGATATAAACTCCTGTTTATCAAGTTTGATACGCAGCCTGGATGTGTTGATTCTTGATAAATATGTATGGCATGCACTAATGGCTCTCAAAACCACTGCGATATGAGCTGAGAATGATAGTTCTTTCAGTGCCTGGGCAGAAAAATCCCAGCCACAGCATGTCTCCTCAGCACTGTAATACACTGTGAAAATAAATTGCGGGCAAAAATAAATAAATAAATAAAAGAGAGAGTGAAACAACAGAGCAGCAGACAAGTAAACTTAAAGTAATGCACGGCTCATATCACTGTGAGATTAAATACAACTTTAAAGCCAGAAATGTTCTTGTCATGAGCTGGAAGTCAAATTGTTTTCTTTGTTCCACTAAAGGTGTTAATATTGTCCCATAATGTCCCTGGTTGATTGATTAGCTATGCAACATTTGTAGGGAATTGACGCGATTGAAGAGAAAAGAGAGACAGATGCAAAACCAGTGAGTCTAGATTCCTCCGGATGGACTGCAGTGTTCACATATGGTTGTCATTAAGACTTTTTGCCTTCCCTGGATAATTCAGAGAGAACAAAATGTAAAACATAAAAAAGATAGATGTTAAAGTACATCACAGTGACATGGTAATGGTGATGCCATCAGCATCTTTTCTCTAGTGTTTGCATATTATTTTGCATATCATCTCAGGAGAAGCAATGATAACACCTGGTATTAGAGGGAAACATCACAAATGCACACAGTCTTTATCAGGCAACATGGAATCAAGATGCAAGAATATTTACTGTCATTATGCAGGGCACAATGAAATTATGATCAGCGGCTCTTGGTTAAGGAACACAGTGAAACATCTATACAAAAAGGCACGTCTAAAAAAATAATTGAATGATAAATAATAAATATAAAAATACAGTAATATAAAAGTAACAAAACTTAGAGGAGTGTAAAGGAACATGGGGTGATCTTGTTATATTCACTTTGCAACCCCAGTCGATACCATGTGTGTTTTCAAATAACAAAATATTGCACATTTGTGATCCATTTTTTAAAATTTCAGCATGGGCCTCCAAAATGCACATATTTTTCCAACACACATTCAACAAAACAATAAAGGTTGGCCAAAGAGGGACCCAAGCGGTGGCAGTTCCAGATGGCAGCGAGAGGTGATTGAAAATATGTGAATTTAAAAACCAAGTGGTAGCTGTACACAAATATTTCTGCCTTTCTGCGATAACACTAATTTGATCAATATGAATGGCAGGACTGCGATGTGCCCTTTTTTATGTTGCAACATTAAATAATAACAAGTCTGAAAAACCTTTTATGTGCAAAATATTTCTGTCTAATTGGCATCTGTCTGTGGTATTCCTGAGAAATATTTGAGTCAAAGCCTGATAAACCATGTCTAGTCAGACCTCACTCATGATATAATGACAACAATGCGATGTAATGAAAGCACCTCTCGTACACCAAAGTTAGGTGACCAGAAGGCCTGTGAATTCTTCAAAGCATTTTTTTAGCAATGTAATGCTGTGGGGGGAAAAGCCGGTATCCTTCAGATGTTTTTGCCTTAAAAAGCAAATGTCTGGTGAATTTGAAAAAGTTAAATGGCCTGAAAAATTGTAAGAGTTCTTCAGACTTTTTCTCTTGCTTCATCTGACTGGTGAAAACTTTCAAGACTGATGAGATCTCTGCCAGACGCTGCCATCCTTTCCGTCTATTCGGTGTCCAGTGAAGTTGCTTTAACCTTCATCAGACCTTTATGCACATCAGCTCAAGTGTCTCTCTGCAGTGTTATGGTCACTCATGTTTTTTCAGTACAGTGCATTATAAATATGTAGGAGGCATAACCATAATTTTAGAGGCTGGGAATGAATATGTGTATAAAAAGTATGTGCTATATGTAATTATTTATTCATTGAACTTAGCCAATAGGGTCTGTATCTCCTCTTATGATGACACATGTATATGTATATTGTTTGTTTGTTTTTAAAGAGAGCGGAAAAATAAGGCTTTTGTCTTTCATTAAATTATGTTGTTCCTCTAATTAATTACTAATCTGCCTCTGCAGTTGCTATATAAGAAATGGTGTTACTTATGACACTCTGTTTGACAGGTGAAAATTGTTTCAGTCAAGAGAAGAGAAACACTGGCAGAGAAAGAGGGAGACTGTAATTGGAAATCAAAACAAGGGCCATATATCTTTTTAAGCAAACATCTTCGTTGTCTGGCGAGGGGAGTGGACAGCAGTATTGAACCAGACCACTTGAGATGTAATTCCTTGCTCCATTGAAGAAAGACTGGACATTTCTATTGTCAAGACAAAAAAAAAACTGAAGATGAAAGAAAGAGAGGGGGACAGAGAGAATGAGAGAGAGGCATCAGCAAGAACAAAGAGGCGTCAGAGAGAGCGCGGGAAGGCGGGAGAAGAGGACTCAAGAAAGTGGAACTGTGAAACAATCCGATATAGATTCTGCCATGGCTGTGCGACTTTGACTGCGTCATGCTCACCCTTCTGCCTCTCACATGTGGGGCGGTTATTGATGGAGCCGTCATATCCAGGCTGAACATCTGTAATGAAATTCTACTCCTCTTATTGGATTTGCCGATGGGATCTCTGTCTCTCTCACAGCTGTAGTCTGGCCTTTATTGTACAGCCACAGCCATCCTGTGGAGGGCACATACACACATGCACAAACACAACACACAGCCCTGTATGGACTGTGTGCATAGGGATTATGCTGCTGCTCACCGCCGTAGCTGTTGTTTACTCTCTCTAGATTTGTCTGTCAACAGCACATTTTTTACTGTATTTTAATGCTTTTTTTTTCATTCTCACAAGAGTGTTGCCAATTGAATCAGAGGTTAAATTTTGTTTCCGCTTTCTGAAAAAATATTACTTTTGCAAAAGGCGAAGACAGGATGCAAACATAATGGACACAGGCTTCTGAAGAAAAAAAAAACAGGAGTGGAAACTAGAACCAGAGTTGGTGTCAGCGTTTGCTGCAGGTGGTATGCAACAATAGGTGGTCGATGGGAAGAGTTTTGCAAGTGGCGTTGATGATGGGTGGGGAGAGAAGGAAAGGCCTCCTCACAGAATAAAATAGAGAAGTAGAATAGAATAGATTTGAACAAAAGAGAATGAAAGAAATGCTATAACGCAAGGCGCATTTATGAATAATTTATCAGTAATGCACAAGAATTGAATCTGAATATTACAGTGGACTCGGGTCCATGAAGAGCCATCGTGACCACAGCTTTCATCCGGATTTCCAAAGAGAGGGAAAACGAAACGCAAGAGAGCAAGAAAGAGGGACAGCACAAACAGAGCGAAGAGACAGAGTATAAAATTCACATGACAGGTCTCGTTATCTTGAATGCAAATGCTGGCTGTGTGTTTGCTGGAGTGACACATTGGTTCTTTTATTGATAAATTGAAGACCGCTATGCTATAATGCTACCAATATACTTTGCAGGGGCCCGGGTAAAGGACCCACTCTAAAGGCATAGATGATGACAGACTGTTCAGACTGCCTCTCATTACTCTTGCACCTCCCAGCCCAGCACGTTTACATGTTTATGACGTACACATAGCGAAAGATTCATTATTCCTGCTGCCTGTGGTGATTTAAAATGGTATGGGTGGATTTTTGGATTACAGGCGCTCAAAAAAAAAAAAAAAGATGTGTTTTTTTTTTTTTTATTCTCACTACTGGAATATTTGAATTTAGAGCAGATGACCCATCAAGATACCTCCTGCAGATAAGAGACAACAACAACAATCTACCACTCTGTCAGTTTCATTTGGCTTTTGTGGACTACTTTTTTCGACTTTGACCACATGATTATAATATTTCCTAAATAAAGTGGGAGGAGGGCAACCCATTTGAAACCCTACTCATGACATTTTCCACACTCCTTTAGTGAGAGAAATGCATCTTGTGCCAATATTTTCCATGAAACTGGCATGATATTTTCAAATATTCTTTATCTAATCCCACAACTCCATCTCCACTCCAAACACCAGCACTAAATTCACACAAGCCACCAAGGTGTGAAAAGCCATTATGCAAATATATTCAGTCCATACGTCTGTGTTGAAGGGGCCAATATGGGAGCGTTTCTGTGCATTCTCTCTGTGGACATGCACATACTGTATATAACCCGATGTGTGTTTGTCTTCCACGCTTGTAATCTTATTTACGTGAACTGTACATATTCCAGCAGGAGTGCTGTATGAACCCCAATCACTGGAAGGACAACCTCAGAAAAACTGTGCTAAACAAACAAACATAAAAAAGGTGCACGGCGAGCTGTCCAGCAGAGTATATCTGTCAACGATTCAGAAAAAAATTATTTTCGTTGAAAATTCAGAGACTTCATGCTGCATATCTCAAGGAGATTCACAATTCATCGCATTTCTTTTCCCCATTTCTTTCTCTCTGATGAGCACAGTCCAGTTTCCCTTCACTGAGGGTGCTGCAGGGCTGCACAACAACTTGCTACTCCTCGACCAATTAGAAAATTACTCAGCATATGAAATACTGTACACTAGTGCTTCATCAATTACGGTAAAACTGAGTATTTCGCTGCTCCAGCAAATCTGCCGCAACTGTGCGGTGGTCTTATTTATTTCCTGGTGTTAAAAGTCAAATAATATTAATGAATTATAAATATTTAAGTGTGCTGCACAACCAAAAGCAGTAAGAACAGGACTCGTCGTTGGATCACTCATCATGACTAAGATGGCAAGTCAACATATCAAACAGTATTGATGAAAATGCATTATAATAATGAAAATTAGATTCGTCAGTATCAGCAGCAAATAAATTACAACCTCTGAATAGTGCAGTGATTCAACAGTGCAGTAAAGAAACAAAAGGTGCAGAGGGAGAAAAAAAAACAACCCTGGCATTTTCAATTAAAACACTTCAGTGTCTGCTTTATAGTCCGGCAGCGAACATAGTAGTTCAGATCAAAAAGTACAGTGAAAGTGTGGACAGAGATTTATTCAGTGGAAAGAAAGTCTGAGTAAAGGTGAACATCATACAAAGCTCAGTGCAATGGCAGAGAGCAGCTTAGGGAATCTTAGTGTGATATCGCGAGCGTGTGTGTGTGTGTGTGTATGTGTGCGTGAGCATGTGTGTGTGTGTGTGTAGCCTCACATAAGGGTGTGTTGAAGCTAGTATTTTTAGGTCTTTGCCCAGGGCCGTTGTACTACCCTGAGTCTGTGTACTTTATGTATGCATTGAGGCATAGAGAGAGAGAGAGAGAGGGGAACAGAAGAGGAGGAGGGGGGGAGAGAGAAAGCACCTGAAGGTGGGAGGAATGAATGGAGGGAAGAAGAGGTGGTGTTGAACCCCTCCTCTCACCCCTGTCCATGACTGCCCCCACCACTCCCCCTCCCTTCAGCGCCGAGCTCTAGGTTTGTATTCTGAATGAGTGTATTGGCTGGAGAGCCGCACTCCACAACCAACAAATCCCGACCCCAAAGGACCTCACAGGGCCTCCAGCAGCTGTGGACTGACGTGCTGTACAAACCCAATGTCAGGTCAAAACACCTCCTCTTACAACCACACATCAGGCTGGGCTGAGATAGAGAGAGCGGGCAAAAGGGGAGATGAGAGAAAGGAGGGTGGGAGGGGGTTGGGGTTGAGGAAGAGATGTGGACAGTGAGAAATAACGAGAGAGATGGGGAAAACGGAGGAAAAATGAAAGGGGGGTGGGGGCGGGGGTGATATTTTACAGATAGTGATGAGAAAGGGGAGGCCTATAGAGTCAGTGTGGATGTGTGTAGTGTACGTATGTGTGTGTACCGAAGAGAGGGTGCAAAAGGGAGATGGATATGGAGAGGGCAGCGGAGACCAAGTGAAAAAAAGACACAAAAAATTGAGAAATCATGAACCTGGCTAAGGTTTTTTTTGCACCAAGTCAAGTTTTTTGTGCCCCCCTCCCCCACTACAGTGGTTTCTCTGTGAATACAGATGGAGCAAAGACAAGTGCTGCACTTTGTAGATACAGCTGACAATAAAGTTCTAAAGGGCGGCGTTAAATAATAACTCCTGATTACTCAATTTGCTGAAAAGTGCTGCAAGTCCTGGAAAAAGGGAGTACCCTGAATAAACTATCTTCAGTAAATCTGTATGGATGACATATTCAACTGCAAGCTACAAGAAATAAATCTCTGTTAAAAAATATCCCCACTTATTAACCGGGTACAGCTAAAGGAATTGTTTGATTTCTTGCGGAAATTCCACTTTCTGACAAAAAATTAGGCAAGAGGACTGGTATCACTCTTGTGCCTGTTAAATATTAAGCTACAGCCAGCAGCTGTTTAACTTAGCACAAAGACTGACAACAGAGGACATGGCTTGACACAGCTTATCTACTGATTAATAAATACCACCAGTAAAGATCACAAATTTACACATAAACTCTTGATGGAGGCGGTCTGGTTATTTCTCCTGTTCCCAGTCTTTGTGTTTAGTGGTCGTAGCTTCATGTCTAATGCACATTGTGGTGTCAACCATCTTATCTAATTCTCTACCAAAAAAACAAAGAAACATATTTTTGCAAAAGGTTAAGTTATTCCTTGAACAGTGCCCAAATAAAGATTTGAAGCCTCACCTTGTCTTACTTACAGAAAGAGCTCTTATTTTTAAAATTAGAGTGTGTAGAGCTGATTTTTAGGGCCATTTTTAGCAGATTATCAATCTCATGTACCTCTGTCAGGACATCGTGACAGTTTTAGCAAATATGACTACAAGTTATTTTTAAATAACCCACCTACTTCTACTTTAATAAGTGGAAATATTTCACATTTCTTGCAGTAATGAACAACCAGCCTGGCTCTGTATGCAGGTAACTAAATCCACCCAGGAAATGACTGCCCCAACCAAGGAATAATATGTCAGCGAAATGGCAACAAATTGACTTTTTGAACAAATTAGACCAGTTGTTTCCCGCTGTTTTCAGTCTTTATGCTAAGTTAACAGTGGCAGGATTATAATTTAAGGACAGACATGAAAGTGGCATTTATCCTCGCACATGACTTTCACTAAAAAAGCAAAGCATATTTCCCAAAAGATTTAAATGTTGTTGTTGTTGCTGAAGTTAAAAGAGCCCAACTCAGCATCTAGATTCATAATCAGGTGGATCGGTGTTGTGTAGTCTACATGCCTGCATCATAAATGAATGATGACTCTCCATCACCGGCTTGATGACAGCTCCATCTTTTACAAAGACATCAATGGAGACTTCATGAGATGGAAAGATGTGATAGAGAGATGTGGAGCTGGAGGGGAAAGACGGTAAACATTTCATGGAAAGAAGTTGGGAGGGGGTGATTAAGTGAGGAGGTCAAGTGCGCTGAAAGAGAAGACGGCTGCTTGTTGATGCTTACCGCTAATGGGGGAAGACAATAAGACAATAATGGACAAACACAAAGCTGATGATTTGTTCTCATAGAAATGGTTCCTCCAAATGCTTCCTGTCAACAGAAGTGCTTGTGTTGTGCTTGTATTCTGCTCTGGTATAAAAGGGGGATTTTTGGCCAGACGGAAGGAGCATTAAGACTCCTTCTGTTTAACATCCAAGCATTTTTACAGCTAATACACCACAGACCACATCATTCAAGGCCGTGGCATTCAGAAACCTTTCATATTCCTTGTTGGCCTTCTGATCTAAATGATTCATTTAAGTGACTAAATAGCCTTTAGAAATGTGGGTACATTTGAATATATTACAGAGTAAAAGCTCGGAAAAGGTAGACTATCGCTGAACTCGAGCGTGGAGGCTGTAAATGTTATGATGCAAACTATATGATGCATAATCAGATCGCAAAAGTGTTGGCTGGAATTGTCTTTCTTGTGGGTATCTTTACTTTAATCTTCAGCCAACTGGGGCATTCAACCCACGGATAAAGGAATAATGATTCGTCTTCGGGAAAGGGATTGGAACTGTGAGGAGGTAAAGGCAGGGGAAAAAAATCCCAACATCCCCAACAACGGTATTCAAGTGACAGTGACAGGTTTAGCGTGACAGAGCCTAAAATTTATTATGATATTTATTCTCACTCACTGTCTCTTCTCATTTCTCACTCTCACCAAGCTCCCGCATCTGCAAGTTAAAATAACAGGTGAGTAAAGCTGAAGTCCGCGGCGAAGTTTAAGCGCTTCCACTTTAGAAATGATAGAGACGGACTTGCGAGGCTCTCCTACGAGTCGCCACTCTCCGACTCTCTGCTCCGTCCCCCTGCAGCACTCAGGTCTAATGAGTTGAAACGAAAAGGAGACCAACTGCTGACGTTAGTGGCTGAGCATTAGCTTGAACCAGGCCCCATGCAGACCCACTTATCTGTAAATCACCTGTGTTCTGTGGACCGTATGGCCAATTATATTGAGCTAAACCAGTACACCAGAAACAAATCAGAGCACAGTGTTGTCATCCGCTTACTCCCAATCCAGAGAGAATTCCTGTTATTTTATTTAGTCTTTATCTGCTTAGAGAGGATAACCTTATTAGGGTGTAATGTATTTTTCAAAATCTGGCTTCTTTCTCACTTGCCCGCTAGGGTCAATCACCACTGCAATGGGGAAGAGGGGATGGTGTGCAGTGTGTGTGTCTCTCTCTGTGTGTGTGTGTGTGTGTGTGTGTGTGTGTGTGTGAAGCTGCTCCAAGTCATTAATAATGTTCTTTTGGTCTGTTATGATTTATTTGATTTTATTTGAGTTTACCGCGCAGAACAGCTGGGCATCAATTCAATCTCTGCAGGATTTTTCCAACAAGACATGAGGTCCACAGTGGAATAAAACTGTACTTTTTACTCAAGTTCGTGGGGTTTTTTGAGGGAGCAGAACTTCTCCCGGCACTGCAGGTCAAACTGCTTCTGATTCTGTTTAAACTTTTGGCAGCCAGCCTTAGTTTTGACCATTTCAATGGAGTCCCCTCAAACACAGAGAAATTGACCGCTGTATTGATCTGCATGTAAGGGGAAGAGATAACATTGACACGACATTATGTGGAGTAATTTATCTTTCGACTTGTGATAAAATGATTGACAGCAGAAGAGGATTCTTATCAGGGTCGAGTAGCCCTCCTATTCATCAAAATTATAAGTCAGAGCATGAAAGTAAGAGCGTCTGCTGATAAATGGACTCTCTCTCTCTCTCAGAGAATGTTTGATGTTGGACTTAACTATGCTTTCACACCAAGGAAGAGACAATTTAAATCAGCCCCCCCAGCCCACAAAAAAGCTGTCTTTGAAACAAAAGAAAGCAATTACTGATATCAACCCAACAGTGAGTGAAACATGTCACACTCCTGCACAGCTTCAACTTTTATTTTCTTGCAGTGTACTCGTGTGTAGGTGGGTGCTGATGTGGATGCACCTGTGTCCGCTGGTGTGCACGTATTTGTGTTTGTGTCCACTCCTCTGCTCTGCCCAGTGGTCCACTCAAATTACACACTCTATTATCTGGTCTCTCCAGCCAGCAAGCTCATTTGGAAATGAGATTTAAAACAGCAATAAATATAGAATTATGTGGGCAAAAAAGGGAAAAGGGAGTGATTTTAAAATTGTTTTGCTGGGGGTTGGTCCAAATCACAACTGGGCGTTTAGAAAAAGGCAGATAGAAAGATGTAATGGCAGTGACTAACTGCTAGCCAGTGTTTTTGTGCATTCAGGCCCCCTTGCTGAAAGCAGTATTTTCTCCACAGTTTGAAATCCTTTTCCCAGGATAATTATCCATTGTAGATGCCCATCCTCAGATAATGACTGCCTCGCCACTGAGCTAGGAAATTAACAGGGACCCAGTGTGCTGCAAGCACAATGGAGGGACTGCCCCCTGGATCACTCAGCTAATTTTAACCAAGAAGAGAAGTGGGGAAGCTGTTGTTAATACTCCCCCCCTGCTTATAAGGAATAACATAATTTCATTTCATGTATGATATCATCTAGATGGAAGAGAAATGAAAAATAATGTGATAGAAGAGCTTGGTTCATGAAGTGAATGGCAACAGTGCCCCCTTGTGAAGCACATTGGCAAGTTCTCTGCATTCAGTAACACTACAGCTCAAGATTTGCAGTGGCTCCACATTTTTCTTCCTCTCATACATTACGAAGCTGATTTGTGCGGTTCAGCCTCATACTGTCATCACACCTTAGTTACTTTAGCCATGCTAAAAAGGATTAAGTGATCAGGAAAGATCAGGACTAACAAAATGGCTGAGGAAAATGGGGTATGTGAAGTTGGGTTATTTTAAGGTACGCGCTCATGAGCAGTTTGTGGCGCGGAATAAAAGACGGATAAAATAACAGTAAGAATAAAGTGCAATCACAAGCTGGTATTATGTGTACAGCAGGATTTTTATAAGTGCATTAGTGCAGCAGGGCCTCAGTTTTAATTAGTGTAGCAAGTATTAACACATTTGTTTAGTGCTGCGCTAGTGTTCACTGAGGCTTAATTATATGATAGTGAAGGCCATTTTTCACCACCTCGGCCTCTTTGTAAAGTAATAACTACTGGCTTACAGACCGCTATTTTCATGATTCAATTGAGACACTTGTTGAGAACTGGCATGAGGCCCAAAAGTCAGTCATAGGTTAGCCATTATCGCAATCTACATATATTACACCATCAATCTTAAGAAGAAACTACAAAAACCAATAAGATCATCATTTACAGCTAACATAACCAGACTGTGCTCTGTGAGGCGAGTGGATTTTAGGGGGAGGAGGTGTTTGGTGGATTCTGCTATTCTGTTCACGCCACCTGACTGTGCACCTTGCTACAATTTATAGCTTAGTTACACTCCATATAATCCCTATTAGCAGATGCTTAAGACTTCTCAAAGCAGTTAACTGTTGTTAGCCTGCGAAGTGTTAACCACGGGGAGAGATGGATGACTTCATTTGTGAGATTTGTATTATGCATGTAACGCCTGGGGGGCAAAACGACTGGATCGGGGTGACTTTAGCGGTGATCCATCTGTACTGTGAATGGGCACAGTTCACCTGCGCCCAAACGCCCCTGCTTCAGAAATTTAAATCATCAGTAACAGTTCTTCTATTAACCTCACAACTTAATAGGATTATGTGCAAATCTGGTCTGAAAGGTAAAATGCGGGTGAAACAGCAGCTGGAAGCTCCAAACAGAGATTCGGTGAGCCTGTCCTGACGTTCACCTCTTGCCTCAGCGCGTTTCCAAGGGGTCAAGGTGTATACTGATGAGCGGATCTGTACGTGTTTGCCCCCCTCCTCTTATCTGAAGTCAGTTAATTCTTCTTTGTCCGTGAACATAACGCTTGACCTGGCTCTGTGCCCGACGCCTTCAACAGGGAGGGTATGTT
Source organism: Terapon puta (assembly GCA_028564955.1). NCBI lineage: Eukaryota > Metazoa > Chordata > Actinopteri > Centrarchiformes > Terapontidae > Terapon > Terapon puta. The sequence continues at coordinate 9,478,730 of JAOXYL010000086.1, forward strand.
GATGAATTAAAGCCTCATCAAACTGTGGCTTAGCGGAGTTGAGCGAGGCACATTAAATCAATACTAATAACCCCTGTATGTGTTTGTGTGTGTGTGTCCAAGTGACAACACCAGTGTCTGGCTGCGTAAGACGAACTGCTCGCTCAACTTGTGCCACTCATCAGGTGTGCGGGACCGACAGACATCTTCATTGTCCTCATCTAACCTGACAGACTGTTACTGTGCGCTCTGACCACTTGGTGCCAAGCTTATTTATATGCTGCCGGTGAGCAAGATCTTGGGGAGAGCAAATTGCCTTGCACAGAGAGAGACAGCCATCACTGCTTTGAAGTGGGAGCATCTGCGTGCGTGTGTGCGTGTGTACGCAAAGCAAAGCTTCACTTCATCTCCGACCGGAGGCTGGACAAGCAGTGTGTATTTATGCCAGGGGGAAATTCAAATCTGTGTATGGATTTTATTTATTGATGACAAGTTTATGTTGTCTTTTTGTCTGGCACTGAGCGCTGGGGATTTAACAAGTTCAGTGCGAAGTCATGTTCTCACAGGTCAACAAGCAGGTGAACGACTCTCTTGCTCTGCCTGCTTCACGCCGGCTCTCAGTGGAGTAGTGATGTACGGGGCTCAGAGGGCTGCCCTGCCCCTGCTGTACCAGCAGCGTAACACAAGGTCCCTGTAGTGCCTGATTCCCTGACTCGTGTCCCTCGCCGCAGCAGCAGAGGATGAAGCAGCCATACATCATAGGCCAACTGTGGCCTCTGAGGTGGTGACAGACAAAGCCAGCAGAATCAATAAAGCCTTAGCTCAAGCCCTACCTCTGTGCACTCAGACCTCACCTCGGCCTCTTTAGCTCCCTGTCTTACTCAAATTCCGTCCCTTTCTCTCTCCTACTATTCTCCATTTCTTCAACATTTTTCTCTCCACTTCTGTCTTTTCCAGGGCGACATCATTTATCTGTGTCTGACTACAACTTCTGTCAATATTATCTCAATCTGCCCTTCTGCTCAGCCCCAGGTGAACATGCTGATACACAGTGGAGCTGTCAGCCTTGACAGGAGATGAAAAAAAAATGGCGAGGCACTTCAGAAAGAAAGAAAAGACCAAGGCCTGAGGATTACCGAAGGCCATTGAGCTTGTTAGTGCAGCAGCACCTACATCAGACAAATGCATACTTAATTTTTTCAGAGGGGCTGAGTGATTCAAGCTCTGGAGGGGTGAATGTTCCCCAAACAGACAGTTTAAATGATGGAGGGCCTTGTGTAGTACCCACAAACCATTTCAGATGGCGGTGGAAATGCTATTAGAGAGATAGAAGGAGCACTGGGGAGTAGTTCGCGGTAATTAAACTGGAGCGTCAATGTCACTGCTACCTGTTTACGACCCAAAAGAGTAGCAGTTTCCTGTGGTGAAGAGGTTTAGGTTTCATTTATTACTGTCGATTACCATTATGAAGTCCTCCCACAGAGGACTCAAGTCTTGTTGTTTCAAGTCTAAAATGGTATAAAATAAAGAAAATATATTCTGGAATAATTTTGAAATTAATATTTTACTCTGTCCCTAAGATGAAACCTAAAAAAATGTGTAAGCATGGAAGACCACTTTAATCATATTTTGCTTAAGTGCCAGCGACCACTTTGTTTGAGTAGACATGTTTTTCTCTTCTTCTCTTTTATTTCAGTTGTATTTGATGAACAATCTCAAACAAATTTACGAAAATAGTAAGGTACGACACATCTTTCAAAACTTTAATTTCATACTAATGTTTCAGTCCACTGAAGCTTTTGTCTGGAATTTTGGAATAAAACATTACTGGCATTTCAACATTTGAAGCAGCTCACGATTTAAGATCACAGTTGTGAATCATACAGCTCCTGTGCATATTTGCACCATATGTGACGCTATTGCGACTTTATAGTGTCTATTTAATCTCCAGTGTAATATGGATTCATATTGGATTCACTCTCAGCTGCCTACGTCCACCAGTCTGCCAAAAAAGGCATATGTGCAAACACAGAGCAGGCTTACATAAGAAATTGGATTTTCAGATCGGCAGGGTTGTGAGCGTTTGTGTGCGTGTTTGTGTGTGTGTGTGTG
>JAOXYL010000086.1:9480920-9498952 GCA_028564955.1 Terapon puta
TGTGTGTGTGTGTGTGTGTGTGTGTGTGTGTGTGTGCATGTGAACTCAGCTGTGTCCAGTCTCTCGCCACCTGACACTGACACGGGTCAGTTTCTTGGGGCAGCTGGGTCAACAGCATTATGCTGGGTCTTTTTATTCAACAAGGTATTGATCTTCCTCCATGTGTTTATTTATGTGTGTGTGTGTGTGTGCGCGCGTGTCTGTGTGTGTGTGTGTGTGTGTACATCTGTGGGGGTGAGTGAAGATAAGCAGGGAGATGGGGCTGGGCCAAGAAAAGGAGGCACGTTCTGGAAGAGCAAATTTGACATAAAATCCAATCAATTGCTGCAGCCCATTCCCAGTCTGACAGCCAAGAGCTGCTCCTTCAAGTACAGAAAACACCAAAACTCACATGAGTAATCACGCCGGTTCATTCACTTTGGCAGAAAACACAAACATCTCTTAATTGTTTCCCTGTAATGCAATCTTTAGAGACCTGCTAGGAGATTTATATGATGGAGATCGTAAATACACAGAGAGGCACACACACGCACACTACATGCACACACACTCTGGTTCATAAAAGGGTGCTGAGATACATGAATAATAAATAACTATTTTTGACAACACTGCACACCATCGTTGATACTGTTGGACTGAGGTACAAAAACAGACTATTTCAAAGCACACAGGCTTTTGAGATAACCATGAAATTATATGTTCATGTACACATACACACACACAATCCCAAATGCACATCGCTGCCCACACATCTACTCATGCACACACAGGCAGATGGTTATTTGAGGGCAAACAGGATACCACTTTTATTGTGGGCCTTTGAAGAGTGAGCAGACAGTGACACACTTGCTGCCGTGCCTTGTCATGACATCACACAGTTATTTGCCATTATCACACACACTGGCACGCATATGAATAACCTGGATGAGGTCAGGTATGGCATCGGGCAGCATATAAAAGAAGGGAAATGATACTGTCAAGTATTGAAATGAGATCATACAAATACACCTCGGTCACAAATAAGATTAAAGGCCTGCATCAAGCCCCCAAACACACAGACACAGACAGACGTACACATCTCTGGCACCCACTGAGTGTAAAGACAATGTCCCTGACTGTGCTCCTGGCCGCTGATTACTAAAGTGGGGGGATGGGGGGGGTGGGGAGGTATCATTTTAAGACAAATTGGCACAACAGGAACACTGAAAGCAGCCGGCAACAGTCATTATATCTCCACGAAACATGCTCAGACAGCAAAGAGGAAGATTGTACTTTTTGTTCGCTGCCAGCAGCTTCAAAATTCATTTCATTATATGAATTGTGAGAGAAACGGGAAGTTTTGACACTTCTAATTGTAATTCAGCAGTCGTCAAGAGTTCTGGGGCAAAAGATTAAGAATGAGAAAGGAGGGCAAAAGAGGGAAGACAGAAGAAAGAGAGTGATAACAAGAAAAGGAAAGACATGCAGACGGGTACGCAAGGAAGTGATGGACATGGAGAAGCAAAACAGAAATGCGGGGATGTGCTCACATGTCAAATGGGTATTCTGCCAAGACTGCACTGCGAGGTTATAACCTGCGCACCACCATCCTAATCATTTATTCAGCACATCTGTTACATAAATAAACCAACACACAACAGATCGGCCCCTGGCTTCCTGCGTGTGTGAGAGCTGATGGAGTCAGTCGAAGCAGTGAAGCAGGTTAACTCTACAGCTGCAGAGCATGGTGGGTAACAGCCTGGATGAGTCACCAGCCCAGCGGCCACTAACTGACTTCCTTGCAGGTGCACAGACATGCACGCGTATAGGATGCGCGGGTTCATATGGATACTGTCACACAAATGGGTGCGTGATGAAATAACATTTTTGAAGCTGCACACGCTCACATATATTTTGGACCACTTGCAGATATTGTGTGTGGATTAGAAGTGTGGGCAGGGATGATGTGCTGTATGTAGGCATGCAGAGGCAGTGAAGTGACTTCAAATCGGTAGCAGAGCTGCTGGGCATAATGCCAGGAGAGGAGGAAGAGAGAGTGAGAAGCAAGGTGAAAAGTGAGAGGAGACAGGTAGAGAGAGATGGATGCTGGGAACAAGGGATGGAAAGGGTGAAAATACTAAGGAAACAGTGCACAACCAAAGATAAATGTATGTAAGAGATGGACGAGGCAAGAGGAAGCAGGGAGGGAGGGAGGGAGGGAGTGTTGGATGTTCAGAGTGAAGGAGAGAGTGGGAGGGGAGTTCAGAAGGGAGGCAACAAGGATACACTGTAAAGAGAGGGAGGGGAGAAAGAGCGTGTTTATGGAGGAATGTGACAGTGCTCAGTGTGTGGGAGATGGGACGGACTGATTATACCATACCAGGTGTTGAAGAAGGGTGAGAGGGGGACCCAGAGAGATCAGCAACAAAAGCAGACATCTCTTTCTCGCCTCAACAAAAGTGCCAGAAAGTATCCGGCTGTGGAGGTGGTTTGTCCACAGTGATCCACACAGCTCTGGGGGACTGAGCAGCAGCGGCAGTGAGTGTGACGGTTGGGGCAAGCAGACCGTAATAGAGGTAAGTCACCTCCAGCCAGACTAGAAGGGGGGTTATGGCTGTTAGACTAGAAGTGACGGGGAACAAATGACAATGCAGACTCAGTCAGAGCTCACAGCCTTGCAACTTCAAGCAGGAGTGAGCTTGGGTGGCAGTAGAAGATCCCAGAGATCTGAGTGTGTGTGTGTGTGTGTGTGTGTGTGTGTGTGTGTGTGTGTGTTATTAAATGGAGCTGTCCTGGTGTGGCTCAGATTAACTTTAAGTTTGTACTAAGGAGGGAACAAAATGTAAACTAGGTTCATTTTAGTAGCACACTGAATTATGCCTGTTGTTGACATAGTTAAACATTCTGACTGAACTAAAGTTTCTCTCTCTGGAAGTGGCCCAAGTGTTTGCGTCTTTTAATATACAAGCTGAATTTCAAAGGAAAAGCATCGCTGTGAATGAATGAAATATATGCTTTTTTTCAGGCTCTTTACTTTTAGCACACCTGCTGCTGGATAAACCATTGTTTTTAAACTGGTGAAATAATAGGGAGCATTTGGGGGCTTTATTTAAATGTTACACCATACACAGCAATTTGGGGAAATAAATAGCATTGGACGCAGAGCTGGTTGTTATAGGTGTTTGAAGCATGAATTAAGTGTGTTAGACTATTCATGTCCCATCCTATGATTCTCTCAAGTAATTGGCTCCACTGTTCTTAAATATTCTTAGGGTTTTGCTGTGTAATTAATAGCACCACAAGGAAGAGACGTGTGGGGGGAATAATTTGAATTTTGCACAACCTCACAATTTCCGCACTGGCCCACCTGTGTAAAATAATATGTCAAGACCTGTGGGGATCATGTAAAACTGTATATTGTGCTGGTGTCAAGGTGAATGGGTAGGTATAGGACACCTGTTCAGGCATGTTCAGCTTTGCTCTGTACTGTAAGTTACGGTAGGAAAACACCGGGGAGAGACTGAATCACAAAGAGAGGGCATGGAGAATGAAAGAAGCCAAGATGGGTGCGGACTAGCTGCGATATCTTTCAGATTGCGAGAGATGCTTGTTGTTGTGTTTACATGCAGAAATCCTTTTATTGATTTTGACTATTCATTTTGTATCTTTTACATTTTGGATTATTGGAATTAATGTAGCTCAGTTTCATATCTGTAGCGTGTGACAAACCATTGGAGCTGTCATGACCTGCTAAAGAAGACGTGTCTTAAAATAACTGTCCCAGATACCCAAATGCAGTATCCTTTCATGAGTGAAGGCTCTGTGTCAGAGAAGAGCAGCATCCCGGCATCTTTGTGAGTCTCAGCACATGACGATGTTGCGGGGTTTTGGGCCTTTCAGTAACAATTCACATAAACATCTGTAAAATAGAATTACATTATGATGGTATATGACTCAGCTGAGCAACTGTGCACTGCAGGTGAGTATCAGCCTTGACTTTTGTTGGTTTTGACACCTCCAAACTGTCGAAAGAACCATGCAGTGCTTCCCTACAATGAACAATTTAGCATTACAAGGTCAAGGGGCTTTCATTTTGGAGCTGAGCACAGGTATCGCCTGCAGCACACATTTCCAGCTGCTTTCAGAATGATACAGGCCCCTGAAAGTGAGCTCATTGTGTCTTCCCTTACTCCCACATTACACCATCCACATACACACACACAGCCATAGCAGATTAGGAGAATGGGAGGATGGTTATGCTCCAGAATGACAACCTTATCATGGAGTCTTCAGCTTGCAGGGTCAATGGGCCCCAGTGCCAGGAAAGGCCTCATTCTTTTTACGCCTACCTATGCATGTCATTCCACTGTGTTACCGTCTCAAACAAAAATGTATAAGACAGACTTTCAAGTGAAGCAGTGACTATGTGTGACTGTGAGAAATGCCGATGTCAGGTGAGTTTATGTAAAACTTATCTTTCAGTGGTGCCTGAAGTTAAAAACGCTTATCTCTAATTTGAATTTGGAATCCAATTTTATGACCTGACGTTGTAATATCGCTTGAAAATCAGGACAAAAAAATGGTTCTGACACCAGTAATAGCCAGTACGATGTGCTACCAATACAACTTCATTTTGACAACAAGCGTGCCGTCTTCGCTGGAAGCTCAATTATTGTGCAAATAACAAACTGACACCATAACAAAGCTTTTATGACAATCCATCACGTTTAAATTTCATATTTATGAGGCTGTCATATCGTGCATAAATGACACAGCCTGTTCAAAAACAAGTGATGGGTAATGGAAAAGGTAAATTTACGTGGGTAATGGATGGGTGATAATTCAAAACGTCTAAAAATACTTCCACTTGTTACAATGCATTTTCACTTGCTGTTTATAGAGTCGGATAAAAGCCTTAGACGTAAATATTTCATGACCATGGAGCTGGCCGGTGATGTGCCATATCTATCTAAAGACACATACAACTCTTTAAAAACATTTTTGGACAGACTCCAAGGTACTGCTTACATTTGAAGCATGACAAAAAAGTGCAGAGACATATTGTAAGACAGTAATCAATCTTCTATGGGTGGATGCAGCTCAATAAAGAAATATAAAAGGAAATTTCATATATTTAATTTTAGGACTCCTTAAATTCATGAGCGTCAATTTCCATCCTCGTTGCAGTGCTAAAGGCTCCCATTTAGACTCCATTAAAAATACATTTTCCTCTATACTCCAGCTGCCAAGGTTATGCAAATGCCTGTACTACAAGAGCAGTAGTGGGCCAGCCATACAAACCCAGTAAGCAGTGCAGACTGTCTCCTTATCTATTAAAACCCAAGGAGGTTGATTGTTTGGATGACCTAATGTCTCATTCGAATGCACATAATAGCATCTGAATGCAATCTCATTTCAACAGGGGGTCTTTCACTAAAAGCTGGCCTCCAGTCAAAGATGTGGCCACATGGCTGCCAATAGGAGACACTGAGATCAAACTAATGAGTAATAAATGTTTTACTCACATGATTCAAGTGCTTGTGCAGTTCTTAAGCCTTTCTCTGCATCAAAACCCTTCATACTTTGGACAGAGGGGACACAGGCTGTTTGCTGGACAATACAACAGTCATCTACGTATAATGCAACGTTAGCTCCACAGAATATAAACCCCTCTCACACTCACTCACACACACACTCTGTCTTTCCATGTCTGTCTCTTTCTCTCCGTGCCTGGTATTCCATCTCCTCACTCTGGGGCGGTAATGAGTGTCTGGTATTCTGCTCTTCAGCATTGAAGCCCCATTCATGCTCAATCTCCTTTACAATGCACTAAAAGGATTACCCAATTAGCTGCCATTGGATGCCACTGTGTGCGTGTGCCTGAGTGAATGTGTGTGCGTGCCTGGTCAGTAGATAGATGTGTTAGCAGTGAAAGTGAAAGATAGATGGCTGTCTGTACCCCACACTTCATTCCCAGTTGATGTTCTGCTGGAGGCCACATTACTCATCCCCACAACTCAGCCACAGTGAGTAAGACACAAGATGGAGAAGGATGTGTGTGTGAGTCTGTGAGTGTGTATGTGCGAGTGTGTGTGTGTTTGTGCGTGTGAGTGTGACTGGGGCCTTGACAGAGTATTACTTCTCAATAATTCAACCTATCAGCCCATCATTCTCTGGAAATATACTCGCTGCTGTCATATGTGAGCTGTTTCTTCTTCTGCGCACTTTAATTTGTGAGTTTAATTTCCACTGTGTCATGCCTGGGATAATGGGAAATGCCTGCTTCATTACATGTGAATCATCACTTACTTTTTGTGAGTCAGATATTGATCCCAGTTATCTAATGTGTTACATCACTCTGGGAACAATGTGCTCAGTGTACATTTATAGGACCAAACAGAAAAATAAGGATTGATTTTGACTGATGTCCCTTCCAGGATTAAAGGTACAATCCAGGAATTCTGACCATCTAAATTTGAGGTATTGTTTGGTTTTATTCCTTACAGAATATTCTGAAACAGTATGCAGGGGAAATATCTGGACATGCTGGTGCCTTTAAAAGTTCTATTTTATCTTTTTGGTATTAAGAATAATTCATCTGGGGAGACAAAATGAAAGACAGCAATTAATTTAGTAACAAGCATCGTCTGTGAAGTCACAGTCTGGTATAGCTTCTGTTGGCCTGCATGCTGATGAGCCAACATGGATATTGTGGAAATCATAACGTCAGTTCAGTAGGTTATTGCATTTGAAAGGTTGCCCTTCAGAAGTCGACTACCACTGTAAATCTTTGATGTCAGACATCCCTGCCAGCACTTGAACATGCACCACACTGGAAGCCTTTTGCGAAACAGGCTGAGCTTTCATCTCAATTATTTCACAATGATATCCTAACTTTGACCAGAAAGCGACTAGATATTCGCCATAATGGATTACCTGCCTCAAGTAAGTATTAAGCCTACATGATGCTGTGCTGACAGAGTTCAAAAGAAAAGGGGCGTTGTGGGTTTAAGGGAAAGAAAGTACTGAGTTGCATTATGGAAGGAACTTGACCCATATGAAGAACTAAAAGTCAGGACTTGGCCTCTGTTGCTTCAGTCGTGAGGGTTAAAAGGCTTCCCTCATAAGTGTCCCAACTCCATGTTTCACAGGCTCAGTTACATGAAATGGGGTAAAATGTGCAAAAACACTGCAATGAGCTGAAAAAGTATGTCACAAAAAGAAAGTGTTTCAGCAGGTTGGGCCTTCAAATGTGCCATGCAGGAAATTCTGTGTGCTTAAGACGGCACACATAAACAAAGAACAATAAGCTGTCTGAGGCTGACCTAAAAAAACAGACACACTGAACTAGATAGATTACACATGCATCTGTTAGAAATTACCATATAGACAGTGAGAATTAAAGTGATGCCATCTGGCACTGTGGCAGCGTAGAGGTACAGTGAGAACAGAGACAGAGTTTCATGGTCATTGTGAGACAGGTATAAATCCTAGACCTTTATAGCACATTGCTGCCTTCCACTAGCTGTGGTAATGGATTGGCTATGCTCTCGGCGTGTGTGTGTGTGTATGTGTCCATGTGTGAGTGTGTCTGCTTGTCTGTGTGTGTGTGTGTGAGTGTGTGTGGAGGGGTGGGAGGGTGTGAGAGGGGGGGATACATTGTCAGCTGGTCTTACGCGGGACAGGGCTTTGTGTCAGGCAGGTCAGCTGGGGCTCGAAAGCTAGGACAGCACCCCGCCCAAACACACACACACACACACACACACACACACACACATCACCCCTTGTCAAGACACACAGACACCCAAGAGCACACACTCTTTTGTGTGGACACAGAAAAAAAACATGCAGCCAATCAGATGTAAGATTAGATGTATGCATGCATCCACACACACTCCACCCCCCCCCCCACCCCCATCCCACCTCACCAAAGGTCTTAAATCACACAGCCCACTCTGAAGCCACGAGGTCAGACCATTTGTGCTGCTTATTAAAATGTGCAATGATGAAGCAATAGAAATATATCCAAACCACTGCAATATTTGCATCAAATGGAAGTTAAATGGGCCAATTTCCTCCAGCAAGTGAGTGGGAACATAAAAGTGAAACGGCAGGATCATTGTCCAGACAAACAGGCTTGGGGGGCTGAAAGGGACTAATCGCGTAACAATGGTATAGTCAGCTGAAAGGATGAGTGAGCGGTGCTGCTGAAAAAGATTATGGTAGATCTAGAGAGATACGGTGTATTATTTCATTAGTGTGTAAAAAAGCCTTTGTGAAAAGACTTTATGGTAAAACAGAAAGTTTCAGACAGAATGATGTAATATGGTGTAAACTGCAGTGCAACTCTGTCTGCACATGGTGAAAGATCACAGAACAGGGGCCCACTGCTTCCCACAGTTTGTTATTAGTTCAATTTCGGTGAACTGATTTCTTTATTGATTTCTGTACAATGGTATCAATGAATCAGTAGCGCTCTCTCCATAGACATGTGGTACAGCTGTCTGTTTTCTTCACATTAAGAGAAAGTATACCTTTACTTGTGACAAAAATGGGGTGAAAGATTTACACTTGTTTTGTCGGTGGGAGAGCTTAGGGGCCATATCTTTTCTGTTGTTGTTGTTTGCTCATTTGGAACACAGTAGCTTGTATATTTTCCTGTCTTGATGTGTGATTGTATTTCATCCACAAGGTGTTTTGTCAACAGTGTGCGCTACGTGGGATGCTGAACGCTCCACTGCCTTAGAGAGGCTTGTGTGAAAGTGTGCGTTATTTGTGTGGATGTGTAAAGGTGTGTGTAAGTGCGTGAGTCTGTGTATATGTCTGAACAAACAGCATAAAGGCAGGATGGTAGTAAATCACTATAAAACTGAGGCTCTCCAGCCCTCTCATTGTGAGGACTAGTCATTTATTTAACACTCAAATATGGTCCTGGGCTGTTTGGGGAGAATACATCAACCGGCACACAAGAGTCCGCACAAAGAGCGGCACACTTCAGCAGACAAAGAGTGAAAAGAGAGAGGGCAAGCGCCTTTTTTTTCTCCTTCAGATGAAGTGTTGTTTGTTCAGGGTGGGTGCAGGGCACCGAGTGGGACGGATGGATGGAGGGAGGGACTGATGGAAGAAGGGGGGGGGGGGGATGAATGGTTATTACACAGTAAATCGATGCACAAATGGAGGGTGTCTACGGGTGATAGCGGGGAGAGGAGGGGGGTACACAGGGGGGTGTGAAAGATCTTTTGTGAAGGCTGGGAGTTAATCACTTGAGCGGCACACGCCAGTTCTATGGGAGCACATGTTGTACACTGGCTCCCCTGGGGGGAGTGGGAGGTCCCAAAACACACGCACACACACACACAGAGTTGAATTTACATGTCAGTTATAATGCAAAGCTGGGTACGGGCCGACTAGAAAAGCAGAACAGCCACCCCCTCCACAAAACAGTTAGAAGAACCTCCTGGCTGTGATGATAGTGAGGTTTGCATTTGCTGCTGGTTCACTCAAGGGCATACACACACAGAGAGAGACACACACACATGTCTGCCTGTTCAGTTTCCCCAGGAATGGATAGATGACTCTGCAGGGGCCTTGCTGGAGATGGATGCTTAGTTTGACCTGGCAGTAAGTAAAATCTATTGTTTCATTACTTCAGTCCCATGTCAGTGGTGGATGCTAATATCTGAGAGTGATAGTGAAGAGTGGAAGACTGGATTTAGCAGCAGGCATCCAGACACAGCAAAATAGAGGCAGTCACAGTCATGTCAGAGACTGTTTACATCAGCAGCACAGGGGACTGCTTTGCTGTGTATTATTGCACATACAAATTTAGCACCGTATGCCATTACTCAACATTTTCAGTAGAATGTGTTTTGAATTTCATCCCAAATGAAAGGTGTGCTGGAGGACCGCTAAACTGGCTCTGTGATTCTGTCATGATAAGAGCGCTTCATGCAGTCACAGATTATCTTTCCTTTCCTGCGTTCACCTTAAATCGGCTATAACTGTCAGCTTTTTATTCTGCCCTGGCAACCACTCAAACCTTCCTCCTGCTTGCATGCTTCTCTGCCTCACTTGCTGTCTGTCTCTGATTTTGTACATGTCTCATCTCGCCTATCATTGTTTTATGGACGATGAAAAGTGACAGCCTTGATCAGCGCTCCCGCCTTCATTCAGCATTTCCCTCTTTAAGCGTGCCCATCAAACATCTCAATGAAATGACACTGACAGTTATGTGTATCCTTACAAACAGCACTGTGCAACCAATAATTACAGATTAGCCTCGAGCCAAATGCAATGCACACTAATATGTGACTTACATGCTTTGTTAGTGTGGCCATTATAAAGTGTTTTAAGGCTGAGGACCAGGTGGTTAGAGGAGCCCACAGGCCTGATCAGGCAGCATAGAGATCTCTGCCACTAAGTCACCACTGAAAGGATTTTTCCCTGAGGGTTAGAGATCATGACTGGCAACATCTGGGGTCCGGTTGTCTTTTAAAGGGAGGTGGGGACACTGCGCCGAGAGCATCACTAGTGCCTCTGTGAATAAATGTCCTTGTATTAAAAGTGGGAGTATTAAAAATAGAAACCCATTCACACATGCCACGCTTAATCCAATCGTGATTTCTTAATGCCAGCCAATCACATTATTAAAATGTAATATTTCTGCCTGGTCAGCGTTCAAGTGCAACAGTAAATATGAAATGGTTGTATAGTGTTCTTCACATGGCAGCACCAGCCAAGAGTTGAGTAGGCTGTAAGTAGCCTAATTGCCAGTTTGTTTAGAGGAAGGGCACCCAAAGGGTTGTTTGTCAAATTCAGCGGTTGAGTCATAAATCTAGACACACAAAGCCAGGCAGACAGCCAAGAGGTGCTTTTTTTACCGACTTTGTTTGTTTTGCAAATGCGAACACACCTGCTTCCACACTGCATGTCTGGACTGAACAGGAAGCAATCAAATTGTAGACCAGGGAACAATGATGTGGCTTTGTCCATTCATGAAAAAAATATTCTGTTTAAGAATCAACAGCCATATTCTCTGCATTTAATGTGCGTTGTCCCTCTCTTGTCTCACAGATGAAGCCACTGACAGGACTTCTCTGGGGTCATGAGTTGTGTCCTCCCACCACTTCTGAGTAAACCGGACTTCAGACACCCCCTCTCCTCACCTATGCCTGCAAGATCATGGGTAGTGTCAGCAGCCTCGTCAATGGCAACAGCCTCAACAGCACTCACTGCAAAGCCTCTGAGTTTCGCTTAAAAAAGGGAACAAACCATCACAGAAAGAGTGGGGGCTGCAGCCTTGACGGGATACTCAAGTGCGGCTTCAGTCAGGGCTCCTCATCGACCACTCATCTCTCTAAAGGCCTGACACACTCCCGATCGGGGAGAAGCGAAGATTTTTTTTACATCAAGGTAATCTCATGCGCCATTACAAGACCTCAAAACTATGTTTTTAACTCTTAAGAAATTAATTACACATACATTACAGAGAACAGAAAGTTAGAAAATATTCATCCTTTTCCATATAAGGTGAGCCATAAATCAAGGTCAGCGTACAACAGAGGAGGATCAATGGAAGATCGTGAAAGTGGAAAGAACAGGAACGGGGAATCAGATGGGCGACTGCAACCAAAACTGCTGGTCATGTCGGGAAACACTGAGAGGGTAAGCAGATTGCCCATTATCTCTAGCCGCGCTTTACCCAAAAGATAAGATGAGATTTTAAAGGAATAGTAGATCAATGACAAACTCAAGTATATACAGTAAATACAGAACGCCGCCTTCTTGCTAAGCTTGGCTGAGTGGTTGCTTGCAAAGTCTTCACTTAAAAATATTAGATTTAGACATTTAACAGAGATCCTGACTTTATGTCCATTTTCATGGTCTCATAAAATGTGGCCTCGCCGTGCTTGACTTAACTATTGCCATGGTTATTCTTACAACCATGAAGAAGTCATACAGGCTTTTAAAACCTCACAGCGAAGTTAAGGATAAAACATGCACAGCAGGTAGTTTAATTGCTAGCAGCCATTCCTCATAACCTGTGTTGAACCGTCCCGGCTTATTAATCACCCCTTCCCAGATTAATGACCTAAGAAGGCCTTGATCCTCTCCGAGAAGTCATTTCTGTGCCAAGAATACGTAGGCAAACCGAGTCTCCTTCAATAGGCCTTTATTCCTCTGGGGCAAGAGGGGGAGAAAGGAGAGGAATAGGAAGCAGCTTTAAAAGAGATAGAGCAGAGAATGAGAGAGGAGAGAGAGAACGAGGGCCAAAGAGAGTTTGAGGGATAGAAAGTGAGAGAGAGAGAGAGAGAGAGAGAGAGAGAGAGAGAGAAAGAGGGAGAGAAACATGAGGAAAGGCATCCCAGTCATGAACTCAGTGAGAAGGAATGCTGAGCTCACAAGCTTTACCTCTTACACTTCAGCAGTAGCTCATATTATTAATATCACAGAGAAGGGCTATTCATCTTCCCTCAGACAGCACATGGGGGAGAGATGTGGGATGCAAAGGGGAGGAGAGGAGGACAGGGAGGAGGGGAGGTTCGGTGCTGCTGGTGACGTTCTTGGACAGCACAGATGGGGCATGTGGAGTATAAGTTCATCTCTGAAATGAGTTTTCTCTTCTATGACAGTCTAGTGAATTTTGCTTGCAACTACCGCTGTGTGGCTTTTAATACTGCCGGTTTGTAGTGAAGTAATTCTGCACGCATCAGTGGTTCTGTTTCTAATATGAAAAGACATGATTGGAAAAAAAATTCTCCTTTTCCCTTGTACAGACTTCTAGCACATGACAATATTTATCTCTGTTCAAGCCAGTCAATATGATTTTCAAGTTTCAGAATGTGACCCGTCCTCAGCTCTCTGTAACCGTACAAGAGGACTTACTTTTTTTTTTCATGCTGTCAAGCCAAGAGAAGCCACAGAATATAAAAACAAAAATAGGGGAGAGCACCCCTCACTGTGTGTCATTTCACTCTTCTAGACCTCTGCTGGGAAGTCACTGGTCCGTTCCACTGCCTTCAAGCCTGTGATTCCCAGGGGTACGTCGTCCACCGAGACAGGGCACAACAGCCTGGACCACATCCTTTGTCCTCTGGAGAAAGCAAGGAGTCCAGACATTAGACACAAGCAAGACACCCTCTCAGGTCTTTATCTGTATGATGCTGATAACCCTTTGCCTCAAGATGAGATTATTCAGGTCAATAACAGATAGCGGTAAAATAAAAATGCCATCTCTTTTCCTTTCAGGGACTCTCTCAGACTCTGGACGCAACTCTATGTCTAGCCTGCCCACCCACAGCACCAGCGGCAGCTTAAGTGCTTCTACAGCCCCTGTCAGTCACAGTGATGGCAGCTCAGCTCCAGCAAACAGCCTCAGCAAGGGAGTACAACCCAATTTCCCTCCGTGGGTCAACGGGAATAGCGCTAACCTTGACTGTAGCTACAGGGTTGGTTTAAACAGCGGGGGGTTGGCATCTAAGGCTAATGGGGAGGCTGGCTCTCCACTTTCTGCAGATGAGCCAAGGCCTCTCTCTGAAACTGCAGGTGGGATTCGGTCCCCTATTACCACAGATGAGTCACTAATTGAACGTTTGGAACAAAGGCTGCTGGAGAGAGAGACTGAACTGCAGGAGCTCCAGGTAACAAGCTGCCATGTTCCAAAAAAAAAAGAAAAAAGAAAACAAAACAGCGCATGCTCTTTAATAAAGATCAGTACTTATTATCAGCAGTTAGACTCACTCTGATGTCTTCACCTTGCAATAGGTGAGTTTTGAGGAGAAGGAAGCCGAAACCTGCCAGCTGTTTGAGGAAAGACAAAGGTACTGCTCCGAGGAGATGGAGGGACTGAAGCAGCGGTGCTCCACAAAGCTACGACAGGTGTCCCAAATGGCTTCAAAAACCCAGCAGGCACTGCAGCTGCAGGTTAGCCAGCTCCAGGTCAGCCCACACGCTCTGCTCATCATCATCCCCCACAACCCCTTTAACCTTTCCAGTGAATCGATTAAGATGCAGAGAAAAATAAAACTTTTATTGAGACCTTGCACTCTTGTACAGGCTGAGAAGGAGAGGCTTCAGGAGGACGTCTCGAAACTAGTCCGAGAGAAGGATCTCGTTGAGCTCAGGCTGAGGTCGTACGAGAGAGAGAGCACGCAGCTCACTCCGACACTCGAGGAAACACAATGGGAGGTGAGAATGAGTCACATGTGTGATTTTGGTTGGGTATGAAACCTTGTAGCATACACTGAAAGGTGATAATACCTTGAGAGGTGGATCTGAGGTAGACGAACATAATGTTCTTCCATCATGGGAGTAAAAATGTTGCATTTTGCATCCTCAGAGATACCAGTTACCCCATTTTTCCTCCTCCTGTTTAACATCAACATGTTATTTGCCTTATTTTTCATGTAAACCTCCTTCTTTGCTACAGTTTCACCATAGTCTCTTCATCCATACAACTATAGTATCTGCAATCACACAGTTAGTTCCCAAGAATCTGTAACCAAGCATTAATGATGAATCAATTGACTGTGTGCTATGAGAAAGGGATGACCTGCAGTGATGAACCCACAGGGAATTGTCATCAGCTCTACAGTTCTCCTAATTCGAGGGAGATTTGAAGCAACTTTCAGTTCCCTGTTTTGGTTTTTGTAACTCGTAATTTTACTGTTTTGATCAGACATGAGATCAGACCAGAGACATGACAAGTAAATGCAGGGATGAGTAAGCGTGGCTACATCTAATTCTCAAAAAAGCTCACTCAAGCATTCACTGTTGATTCATGCTTCAATAAAACTCAATAAAAAAGTGCATGCTCTTTTTTTGGGCCATTTACTGAAAAACATGTCATCCAAATGCAGAAATTAAAAATGGTAACAAAATATTTTAAACACATTACACATGCACGGTGTAAGCACAGCAAGAACTGTAAGCATGTTAAGCACGGTCACAGGCTTGTGTGCTCTCACGGCTCAATAGCTTTAACAAAAGTAACTAACGAACACGGACAGCATGTTAGATTCTAACCGTAGTCATTGTCGACTCTTTTTATGCACACTTCAATGAAACTACGAAACTACTTATCTGAAGCAAATCAGATACAGGAAAATACAAATTATGTGCGACTATTTCTCTGCTGTATAAATGGTTCTAATGGCTAATGTTGCTCTGTGACTCTGCACATTTGCCAACAACTTGATGATGATAATAGTACGATGATGTGCTTCCAGTCACATTTAAATATTTGCACAGTTAAGCATATTTTCAACAAAATAGTTAAGGCTTGTGTTTTGTGGTGTGAGGTGAAAATGTGAAAGTATGATCCTTTATAAAGGGAATATAGTGCTATTGAGCAGCCATTACAGTTATTCAGCATTTTTGTGTGTCTTAATCTTGTAGACTTTTATGACACTGTGTGCCCAAGCAAATTCATCAAGTGCCCAATTGCTTGCTGGGTGCTTTCATTATTGGAAATGCACAAAATCCATAACTGTAAAAATGTACATGAGGGTGGAGAGAAATGCATCAAATGAAAGTAACTCCTGGGAAGTCGTGACCATCATTAATTCAAACACAAGCATGGGCTACACATCAAACACATAATGTGGCTCTGACTGGTTCGACCTCACCATTGTCTCTGTCCAAACGTAGGTGTGCCAGAAGACAGGAGAGATCTCGCTGTTGAAGCAGCAGCTGAGAGACTGCCAGGCGGACGTCAGCCAGAAGCTAAATGAGATCGTCAGCCTCAGGGCAACGCTGAAGGAAAACGCAGCGAGGATGGAGATGCTTGAGAGGCAGAATAAAGACCATGAGAGCAATCTCCACTCTCGCACCATCGAGGTCGAGGTTAGTCTGTTGATGATTGAATGGCAATAAATTCTGCAGCGGTGTTCAAATAAGGACATGTGAACAAAATGCCCACACAGTCGTTATAAGATGAAAGCGCATCTAGTTGGGAAGGATACCTGCAATTATGTGCAACACTCAACGACAACCTTCAGGCTGTATTAATGTCCCTGTTGTAGCACTTATATAATCACAGTCTTAATAAGTGAGTTTCTTTGACATGTCACATGATTCGACCAGTTATATCAGTCATGTTAATTGTTGGCTATCTCTAAATATTTTCCATTTTTAATTCAGGTGTGCCAAAATGAACTGCAGCGCAAAAAGAATGAGGCTGATTTGCTGAGAGAGAAAGTGGGCATACTGGAGACAGACATTCAGGGAATGAAACAGGATCTGGCCGTGGCCAAAGAGCGGCGGCTGCAGCATAGTCTGCAGCTCGAGGCCTATGCCCAGACTTCGGCCTTGGAAGGGCCAACTCAAGGCTCAGACTCCCCCGCCCAGTGCCAGGGGGAGGAGGGCGACGGACAAAGCTCCACAGAATCACTCCAGAGGGAGGTGGAGAGACTGAGGCAGCAGCTCAGGGAGGAGAAGGACGTGCAGGAGAAGCTGGCCAGCAGCTTTGAGCAGGAGAAGCAGACGTGGAACAAGGAGAAAGACAGGGTCATCAAGTACCAGAAGCAGCTCCAGATCAACTACCTGCAGGTCCACAAGAAAAACCAGGACCTGGAGAGGATCCTAAAGGAGCTGACTGCAGAACTGGAGAGCCGGACAGAGCTCGGCATGGACATCAACTACAGCTCAGGGTTACAAACATATGACGACGTTATTGCCACAGAGATTTGATGGGAGCACACACACTCACATGATAGTAAAAGTGAAGTGACTGTGACTTTTTTTTCACCACAAATATTTATAACATTACATTAGCTGGACTTCACTCACTATTCTTAGTGTTTTACAGGGGATATTTAATAGAATGTGCATATTAATATATTTTGTGTCCAAGTCACAAAAAAACGATAACATTAAAAATGTTTTTTTCATGATCTCACTGATAGCACGTGATAACAAGTAAATAAGTTATTTATTGTTCAAATGAGAATATTTTTTTACTTTTTGCACCATGCTGTCAAACAGAATCACTCATCATTCAAATCATGCCCAATCTTTTAATTTAAACACCGTTTGTTAGTTGCTATTTAATACAGGCCACACACGTCCGAGTTATCTGTTTAATGATTAATGTCTGATGGTGACACACGATAAGCATGATCATGGCTTAACATCTGTCCTTTCCACCCTAGAAAATGGCAGTGATACATCATCCATTGTGTGGGTGGATTCCTAAGTCTTAATTTTCTATGCTTTGTGCATGCATGTCACTGCATGCTTCCTACATTGGGGGCGGTGCATGAAAAATAGTCTTTGACCATATTATGAGTTGTTTCTAAACCATAGACCAGTCTAATGATGTGAATGTCTGTTGTATCCACACCAATGTTTAAAAAAAAAGTTGTCAGAAGCTGTGACACATTTTCATCCTTAAATTTAATTCAGCATAGTACATTTGTGTTGATTTGCAAACAGCCAAAAGTCAAGTTAATATATTTCACATAATATCATCTGTATGTTTTTTTCTTCTAACTTTCTCTCTGAGAACATTCCAGTGACAAGTAAATTCATCTTGCAGGGGAGTACCGTCACATGTGTCAGCTCTGTTCTCTTGTATAATAACCATCACTCCACTGAACAGATGCGGAATATGAAACTATTAATTTTCTCTGTGAACACAAACCTCTGAGTTTGCATTGATGATCGTACTGTTCTAATCTAATTGTCTAATTTAATTTTCGGAGGCTCCATCTAAACAAACTCGCGCAGAAATGATGAATACCTTGCACCAGTGGACAGTGTCTCTGCATTAAAGCAGGACTACGTGAGGCAAACCTTGTGCCTGAGCCATGCAGAGGCTTTATTACAATATCAATGTCATGTTATTTCCTGATACAGAAATGCACATAATACAGCATATAACAGAGAACACCTTTGACAGATACCAAGGGCAAATGGTAATTTTGGGATTCACATTGCGTTATGTGTGTGTGTTTATATATATATATATATATCTATAGAGAGAGAGAGAGAGAGAGAGAGAGATTAAAAGTGGGCAATACACTAAAAGTAAATATTCTAAGAGAAAAACAAAG
>JAOXYL010000086.1:9513544-9523789 GCA_028564955.1 Terapon puta
AACTTATTTGGCACACTTTAAATCTTGTTCTGAAGGCGCTGGAGTGTGTACCCCGCTTTGCTTTGTGCGATGTTTTAATTAGATTGCACCGGGGAGCCGCGCCGCTGCGCCCTGCGTCCTCAAATTAAAGCGCTTAATTGCAGCGTTTCCGAGCTGCTTTGCATTTCACTCGACTTTTAACAAAAAAGCAAAAAAAAAACAGTAATATTTCTACCGAGACTTTAAAAAAAGTGTGTCTGTGGCCCTCAGCGGCGGGTTGATGGCGACTTAAATGTGCTTTATGTTCTGCTCCATCTCCCTTGGCGCTGTTTTAATGTGCCTACATGGATTAATATTGTATAGCTGCGTTGTGGCGCACGCACCTTCAGATGGGTATTGCACAACGTTTTGTTTTTCATAATGGCTCACTTTTTAATGTTCTGAAGTCCATTATGCTTTTGTAATCCCCTGCCTCCCTGTACATTCACCTTGTTCCGTTGTTCTAAAAAAAAAAGAAAATTGTACTAAATTAAACCCTCATTTGGGAAATTAAACTTTTAAAAACACAGCACAGTTTCTAAACTGCTCTTGTTTAAAGCGGGGATGTCAGCCCCTTGGCTCACTTGTATTTCACCCCCACATGTGGACTGTCACCTGCAGGGGGAATAGCCTAAAAAGGCTGCATCCAAAAGTTGAGAACTAGGTCAGGAGCTGTAGCCCCTGCTTGCATCCCTCTCAGCTGTTTACCACTGGATTAGGACTGTTACCCCTCATGCATGTCTCCCTCTTCCCCTCTGCAAAGCTCCCGTGTCGGCATCTGCTTCATATTAGCGTCACATCAGACAGAGTCAGAAGCGACTTCCAATCTAACCTCTAATTATGTTTACTTACGGGCCAGTTTTAATACTGCTCTGTTAAAGTACCCCCCCCCCCCACCACCACCCGTCTGTCACACACACACACACACTCTTACTCATGAGTGGTTTGGATAATATCACTGAGCTGCTATTTGGTCATTCAGTCGGAAACACGTCCCTGTTTTCGGGGTGTTTGTGCCTGTTAAATTAAACCTACACCTACATTTTAGATGTGCACAGTTAAGCTCAGAGAAATGTTTTGCAACACCAGATGGATGTTAAAGAAAGAGGGATATGTTAGTGGAGGAGTGTATGAGGGAGTACGAGAAGGGGGGGCTCAATTGTAAGAGGATACTTAAGGAATGTTAATGGTGCAATGTTGCAAATGGAAAAGATTGGCTATTGATTCTGTCTCTCTCTTTCCCTCTCTTGCTTTTTCACCGTATCTGTGTGTGTGTGTGTGCGTGTGTGTGTCGAGCATCCACACTGTCACCTTATGCATACAAGTTGTTTATGATTCATGTCACAGGGAAACGTTGCTAACCTACAGAGAGTCTGTTACATTGATCTGCAGTCAAAGCGATCCTGATCTGGTCTTCATATCTGACACGCGAGCTTGTAAAGGCCAACAACACGGAGAGCCTCCTAAACATGCTGTGGCTGTAACACAGTTAAGTCTGCACGGCATCACAGGCAGGAGCGCAAGGTGTATTTTCAGATGGTACAAGGTGATGATTGTCTGCAGAGAGTGCTGACAGTGTAAGCAGTTTTCATCAGAGGCGTTGTTATGAGAGAGACGAGCACTGGTCTTTTTTTTAAGCTGCGGCAAACAGACGTTATTCATCTTACATAACATTTATTTCTGTGTTTATGTGGCCAGTGGGGCCGGGTCCTTAGCATATTTTTTGGGAGAACAAATGTGATGAAAAGGGACTAACCAGGCATATACTGCACCGTCACATTCATCTTTAAATCAAGCTTCACTGATATTCCACCCCTAACTCACACTGCTTCCCCTTGTTTAGTCTGTGTGTTGGTTATTTGTCAGGGTAAAGACTTCCTTTCTTTTCACAACAACAATCACTGCTTCCTTAACTCTGTAATCTGCTCTCCGCTGGTTCTCATACAAGATTAATTTGTGTCTCTGCTTTTGTTGCCAATGCTAATGATCCTCTTTCAGGGACTGGGACTCTCCTCCGGCTCTATGTGTTAGGGCTCTCTCAATGCCACCGTTGAACCAGCCTGTGGCATTTCAATGAGGCAGGCTGCCTCGGTGTGAAAGCGCCCTCCTTTTCACTGTGCCAGGGGATATCGCGCTTGTGTGTTCATTTGTACAAACATGTGAGCCTCTTATGTAAATATGTGCATGTAAAGGTGGTTTGTCTGGAATTTCTGTCCGTCATTGACACGTTATCAGAAAATGAAATGCGCAATGCTCGAAACAGCTGATAGAGGAAGCCTCCTTTGGTGGCCTGAGCTCACAATAAGTAGTGCCAACCTTGCTTTGCACACTCATTGGTATGTATGTGGGTGATGGGAATGTGTATTTGGGAGAGAAAAGATACAAAGTAGGATTCTCCCCACATGCCCCACTCATGAAACCTAAACTCCCATTAACATTCAGAATTCAGGATTTTATACATACGAGTTTGTTGTACCCTTTTGAATGCAGTAAAATGGTACTCTCAGTCATTTTGAGTGAGTGTGTGCACGCGCATGTGTGTGTATGTTAACGTGCCTGGAGGCTGAAGACAAATGAAGTCGACAGCATGATTTTGTAAAAAGAAATGAGTGCTATTCGAAATCTAAAGACTGGAGAGCCAGACTGTGGGTATTTCTTAATTATAGCCATCAGTTATGCAAATAAAAGATTTAAGTGTTTAAAATATTAAAATACACAATCCAGACTGACTTTTAGACTAATTATATCCGTGGCAAGGTATCTTTTCCATGTGAGTGTATTTCAGGTGTCTCAGGATTATCGAGCAGAGATCCGTCTTGCTGTGTTCCGACTCCTCGTCCTCCGAGTTCCAGTGATATTGAGTCATTGTGCTGTGTGCATATCACAAATTGACAGGCTAATGTGGCCGGAGAGTGGGGAGCGAATGACAAACTGGGCAAATGATTACAGGCTCATGTCGCATTTGTCCAGAAATCCGTGCTGCAGCCACCCTGTCGATCCTCTCCCTGCTGCTCTCAGTGGGAGCAGAGAAGACATCTGCTTCCGACATCCCTCCTCTCTGATCCACAAGGCCACCAGTGTGTGCTCTGCTCCGTCTTGGTCCTTGTTGGCTCTTGCTGTTTCAGCTGAAGCCACCCAGGCATGCAGTGGGAGCCTGGGCCGGTGTGGTTATTATTATGGAGGTGGGGAAGGAATGTCTCCTATTTCAATGCTCCATCACTACATTATGTTTAACTCAAGGATAGTCCCCAGTGGTCTGCACCACTGTGGCTACTGCCTGCTATGTAGGGCCAGGAAGTGGTTAGATGTGAGTGTGATGACACACCCATCCACCCACACCCTCGCCCAGCCTGCAGGGGTGTATGGTAAGGTCTGGGAGTCTGCCATTTGTGTTGAGTAAAAGCTTTAACAGCTTTAGGCTGCGGTTTGGTTGTTTTTGGTGCTCTGCCCTTCTCCACCCTCCAGATCCACACAGTCTCACCAGTGAGTATCCAAGCTGAACACACTAGTGGTGAAATTCTGGATACTGTGGGCGTTCCCTTTGCTCAGCAGATATCCAGCCACCCTTGAAAGAATTGGTCACACCAGTAGTGTGGTGTGGAGCTAAAGAATCACAGCTTTATCAAAACTTAATTCTGCAGGAAAAAAATCCCCCATGTGCTGATCTTTCATGCATGGAGGATATCTTGCTTTCATCAATGGAAACTGATGCACCCTGGTGTTATTTCTCCCAAGTCTGAGATGTTGTCCAACTGATATGTTTTCTCCAGATGTTTGGATGCGTGGGTTATGGCTCACAGAGGCAGACTTTGCACTGTAAGCGGCCCCATGCCCAGGCAGCCTCTCACCGTGGCTTCTTCTAGTTTTTCTAATGTGGCCTGGCAGAACACTGTGATGAACTAAGCCTGTTTATGTAAGCATATGTTTGCCTCCCCACATACACAGAGGGAGAGAGGTCATATAGATGTTGCCAGGAAGACGCCACTGCCAGCAAGAGGAAGCACCTCAGACCATGAACCCATTGAGAAAAGAGCCGCTTTCAAGGAATGCCAAAACTTCCCTCGAGTCTCCCTCTCAAGGCAGCTCTGTGTACCCAGAGAACAATGGGCCATCCTTGCTTTGTAGCCCAAAACCAAGCCCTGTGCTGGCGCATGAAATGCCAGGCAAAGAGGCTCAGAGGCCTGCGGGTTCTTTAGAGTGGATGCATTCTACCACATTTCTTCAACAACTGCAATGTGAAAGTCGACAAGAGTGGCCTACATAGAGTTCTGTGAGAGAGTTATGATATGGGACCTTCAGCTCAATTTTCCAAATTAGTGTGTGTGTTCGCCCCGCAGGGCTTCCCGGCATGTCGTGCACTGCAGGGTGCAGGGGAGATGCCAGGGAAAAGTTTACTCCTTCTGAGACCCTTACTCTCAAACAAAGCTCAACCGGTGGAGCTTTCTGCTTGGAGGCTTTCTTGGTATGCTGGGGGATATTTTAACTAGCAAATGTTTAACTTTTTTTATTACTCCAGGCTTTGTGTATACATCATTGTGTAGCACTGTTCTCACTCAGCCTCAGAGTGCTGGCTCAAATGAAAAATTGTTTAATCTCAGTTTCTTGAAGCGGTGAGTAAAATTCAGCCAATGTCCTGCAATTGTTCCCATGGTAATGACTGGACTGTTTGCCTAATAAGTTTGGTGAAAGACAGAACAAAGCTTTATTGTTCAAACACATTTAATAAAGATTCTTCCTTCTTTCTCCACTGAACTCACATACGCACATTCTTTATCTTTTCATATGCAACAAGGCAAGGTTATGTTGTAGTTTATTATTTAACACAATGGAACTATTTTTCTTACATCAAATGTAATTCACATCATGTCCTTGCTGTTATGCGCTGATAATCTCTTTTTGTCTCTAATTTGTTAAATTTCACTGTGTGCTATCTGAAAAAGGCGGACGTCCCCCCCCTCCCTCCAGTTCCCCATTCTAGATGCGCTCACTTGTTGTTGGGCCTCAAAAGCCCTGAAGCTTTCTGTTCTTCCCTTTTTCTTATGACACACGCACACACAACAGTAGTCTCATAGTTAGCGGATGTCCTCCTGCGCTGCCCCCTCGCTGTTCCCCTCCACAGACCCAAGGACAACACTTTCCCTCACAGCCTTATCTTATCTAAGTCTCACTGACTGGACATGCTGGAAAAAACATCTAATACTTAGCTTGGAGAGATGGTAAAAATTGGTATCATGAAGTCAATTTGGTAATTTAAGTTGAATTTCAGGATTTCTTTTGGAAGTTTTCATTTTTAGCAATGAGCAATGTTTTTGCTGTCCTCTTGCCCTCATTCTGATGTATTCCCAGGTCACGGCTGTAAATGGATCCGGAGCAGACTGCATTGGTGTGAGGGCCATACACATTTTTAGGTATAAGTGTTTTGGCCTTGGCATGTGGTTGCTGGCCAGCGTCTCTGTGCGGCGGCTGGTGTCAGAGTGCAGTTTAACAGCTGAGGGTATGTTGCTGATGCTGCAAGTGAACCCCACCCAGCCGTAGATACAGCACACTCGCTTGTACATTACAGGACTCTGAACAAGGCGCTAATAGAAAGAGCGCAACGGGCGTGCCTGTGTGCGCACACATGCCAACACACAGGAAGTGAGTCGCGCATACTGTCATTACCCAGTTGCCTGATGTGTGCCTCTCCATGTATGTCTGTACACTTACAACCCTCCTTTACTCTTCTCCCATGACTGAAAGCTGCTGTTGAACGCCTCATTAGTCATTCATGATAACTGCAGCTCGCCAGCCTTCTGTTTCACTTAAACACGCACGCACCTTCAGACAGTGACTAAGCAGCAGTGTCTCCTTGAGCAAGGTCCACTGCGTATTGTCAGACACAAGCAGGCTTTGTTCCCACAGTGTGCGGCGTCCTGAGCGAGGCTGTCACTGGCGGTGACTCGGTTAACAGACAGATGGAGAGAATGATGGAGGTGGCGTAATCGCTGGATACTTTCCCACTCTCCCAGATGGGAAACTTCCTCCATGCATCATCAAACCTGTCTCATCCTGTTTCTACCTTGGATGGTGAAGTGGACAGTGCTTTTGAATGAGAGTAACCCAGAGCTATTGCTGTGCCCTTCTTACTGTGTCAAACAGGAGAAAATGTTACACTGGAGGGATTTGGGTTTAGCCCCTGTTGTAAACTAAGCCACCCCAAACAATATTAATGGCACTGAGCCAGAGTAAAAGAAGAACAAAATAAACTATATTAGAGCCTAAATGATGTAATGCAATAAAACAATGTGTTGTTCATTTCAGATCAAAGCTGTATACCTGTTTCCTGCCTCTATGAGCTCTCCGTCCTTCCACTGCTCATTCTCCCCAATCTATCAAACTCCATGCCTCCCTTCCCCAGGAGAGCGACATTATGTGGGCCACACGGCTTCTTTGAGGCTCAGGTCCCCTGATATAGCAGGAAAATTGGTCTTTTTAGTCATGTACTGTAGGGCTAACCCACTTTCCTGATCCAGATTACACAGAGAAAGTCCTGCTTTGTCTTTACCTCAAGACAGCAATAGAAGATTACTGTTTGTTTTATGTCCCTTTATCTCTTCATCTATCTTCCTTCATCTCTCTTCACGGTTTGTCTTTGTGCGCACACCCCACCAGAGACCTTAGCCATAACCTACTGAGCCCAGCGCAAACAGACTGTAAAACACAACTTGACTGCCTCATGCCAAAGGTATCTTCTTCCTGTGAACAAAAGACCCCCAGTGCGCTCTCCTCTGTTAAACATTGACAAAAAGACACCCACACACACAAACACACACAAATTCCGATGTGTGGTTTCATTTACAGTCCAGGACACTGGCTGACAGCCCCCTTTGACTTATCACAGGGGGCTTAGAAACATGAGAGACTTTGTCTCTGTGTGGAAAAATGCCATTCTCTGGCAAACCCACTGCTATACACTGGATGCTTCTTGTAATAGTTGTGGCATAGTGGAATATGATTAACTTTTAGTTAATGAAAAACAGATTACTTTCACACATTTTCTCTTGTGAATAACGGTGTATTTATTATATATATATATATATATAAGGTGTTTGGTCATGTAATCTTAACCCATGAACCAGATATTAGCCAGTCTGTAATTTGTCACATTTCATGCAAACCAAACAGGTCAGCGGTCAACCACAGTTGAAAGTATTGCTAACATATAAACATACACTAAACCCAGAAAGGCAGTGTGAAAAGTCACTTTGCACCATGTCGCTCCACACTGAATGCTCCAAGTTTAGCCTGTAACTTCACCAGGGACAAGTCATTAACCTTCAATTCCACCCAGCCATTAAGGCTGGAGAATATGGGGCATGTCTATGTCAGCGCACGATGCAACATCTTTTATACTGTTTCTTTCTGTTCCAGTCTTGTCTCTGATATTTTTTTTCTCTCTGGACAAAGAGCCTTTTTATCCCTTGCTCCTATACATCAAGTAACTACCTTATTGTGAAATAGATGGAGTCAGGGCCCCTCATTCATACAGAGGAATGCACTGTGGAAGGAATCGATACCGAAGAAATGTGTCTGTGTGTAAATGGGTGGCTGGGCGTGCTGTGCGTGCCTGTTCCTGCACTTATTTGGACTATTGTTTTCATTTTGTGCAATCGCACTGACTCACACAGTGATGAGCTCAGGCTATGTCACCTACGTGCCGACTCTGAACTCTGTGCGCTAACCAGGGAACTGTAGGTGTTTAGCTGATGAAGGTAGGCGTTTTATTGCAGTTCGGCCCCTGTATTGTAAAAAATGAAAAGGAGTCTTTAGACTAAATAATTTAGTGCAGCACGGAGTCTAAATTGTATCTTGGATGAGAGAACATTTTTGCAGCGCAGCCTGGAGATCACTGGATGTACTCGTGGAGATGAGAGGGCAAAGGGGCACAACCGCCAATGATGTTGCTCTCTGTTTTGATGATGCCGAGCAGGTGTTTGACTTTATGAGAGCAGATGGGTCTATTATGCATGTCTGCCTTCCCTGCGTGCTGCACAGTGTACTAGTCCCTGCCAGCATGCCTGTGTTTTAATGTGTTTGTTTACTGGACCCGGTGGCAGACGGCGTGGTGTCAGATCTTGTTGTATGGTTGTGTTGTTCCTGCTTTCTCAGCAATTATTTTTTATCGTGTCTGTCGCTAGTTTTCCATTATTGCCTACCTCAAGAAAAAGAAACAGATCAGCTTGTCTGGATGTTCACTCAGGTGGTTTTGGATGCTTAATCACCCCCACCGTGGCGATGAATTATACAGGGGATGCCTCGACAAGCATACCATGAAATGTAAAGGGTAGGCAAAATAATCTTCTGTGAAAAAGGAATTAAATGTTGAAATAACTGTCTCACCAGAAACATTCATAATAGGCGGATCAGGTTGAATTCCACATAATACCATTTGTCAGCACTAAAAGGGGTCTGGCAGTCAGCGCTTTAAAATGTGACTGCAGCAGAAGACAAATCATTGATGTCCAGATTTGTTCACTCATCAGTTAAAAAAAAAAAGTAGAATGTGTTGAGGAGAGTATTTTGTTGAAGTGCTTTAAAATGTTTGCAAGTGTTCACAAATTTTAAAACGTAACATTGGTGTATTATTGAATTTGATGCACCTTTTGTAGCAGTGAGTCTTTTTTTCTTTTAAAATGTTTAGTCACTCATGCATATTACACTGAGATAAATACAAATTACATATGAAATGCTTATTTTATATAATAGTGGAATAAAAGTCATTTATCTAAAAAGGAAACAAATCAAAAGTTTTGTTGCTTTTTGCTGTTTAATGTCATAGTATGTTATGAACTTTGGGCTGTGGGTTGGACAAAATAAGATGCCATTTTGAGCTATGGGAAATCTTTATGGACATTTTCACTGTAGACTGAATGACTTACTAATTAATTAATAGTGTAATCAGACATGTAAATTGTCTGTTTGTATGTAGATCATATTGTACACATCATATCACGTTCAACATGTATTTTGCAGTTAGATGTGTACCGCATGTGTACTGTATGTATCTTTGTGGTATGTAATCCAGACTCCGCTCCCATCAGGGGATTTCCTCAGCGCTGTGACTAGCCAGCCAGATGAGAAAACCAGCTGACTAAGAGATGCTTGTGGCTGGTTTTTAACCAAGTAATAAACAAAACTGAAATGTGTGTTTTTGAGAGCAAGACTACTAAAATAACAATAATAAACATGTTTATTAAATGAAAGTTCAAAGCTAAACTCGATTCAAAAACCAAGTCCAGTCATCAGCAAGTTGTAAATATGACATGCTTGTCAATTTGAGGTATGGTCTCCCTAATGACCTCTATGCAGATGTTAAGACCTTATAGTTTCTGCAGATGTTTACTTTTGTGGCTTCTGTTTGAGACAGACAGACTTTTACGACAAACAGGCTCTTTCTGTGAGCTCTACAAACGCTATTTATTATGGTCTGGCGCAAGTGATGTCACGGCAAATAAAAGTGAAGAATTTCATGTTTTGGCTGTTTATGTGGAACAGTGAGTATCACTGTGTGTCTCTTGTTGTTTCTGTGGAGCTCATCTTCGTCATGTCTGGTTTAACTTGGAAAGGACTACAAATGCATTACCCTCTCAAGCATTAACTCTTTTCCAGTCTCTCCTCATTATTAACTTTATGGACACATGTTCCAACCAAATGTGCTATTATTAACTAGTGCAAAACATCTCACTTTCTAGCTCTTTCGCATGGCGGCACATCTCGCTGTGTTGCTGTTTCTGCTCTGCAGAGGGAGCCATTGCTCCATTTCAGATTCTGCAGCAGTCAAGACACGCCTTTCTCCCTCGCTTTACTCACCTTTCCTTTGCAGATTTGACATTCACTTTGTACTCACCTTTCAGAAATTTATAATCATTAAAGAGATGCATTAGCATTTTTAAAAAACCTAATGAATGGCTTTAGTGTACATATCCTCTTAAATCCACACACACCTTGCCCAGATATTGCACAACCCGCACCCCTGAGGGTAGAAATCGATGGAGATGAATTGCCTAACGAGTGTGTTTCTCTTTCACTGAGCTGCCTGGCTCTTCAGAGTGATGAAACACTGCAGTCTCCTGTGACTGGCTGAGGTAGCGTTCCTGAAAGTCAGCAGTGATTCTGGGAAGCAGCCAGAGTGCTGTGCTTACTGTTGACATATCTCTATAGGTGTGTGTGTGTGTGTGTGTGTGTGTG
>JAOXYL010000086.1:9527939-9545306 GCA_028564955.1 Terapon puta
ACACACACACACACACACGCACACACACACAGCTGTATCTGGTGCGGGATTAACGCGATGGAGAGCAGAACAGGATGAATTTCGGTCTGCTGTTCTCAAGAGCAAAAAAGGCAGGTTGACTCTAAAGCACAGTTTTTTTTTTATCAGAGGACAGAAGCGGAACCATCAGTGCTGTTTACGGCTCAAAGTCACAAGAAGTAAACTCTGGGACCGACTCCCTCTGAGGGCAGAGGAAACTGACCACCCAACAGCTGGAGCGACGTGAGAGGAGACTCCCCCTGGCAGACGACTTGTTAAACGCGTTTGTTTTCAACGTGGTTGATATTTCTTCTTTTTTTGTGTTCTCTCAGATGTACCCAACCCCGACCGTGAATTTGACGCCTCTTTGGGGAGCCTATATTTTTGTTGGATGTGTAAGAATCACCAGGAGACACTCGAATGAATAATTGAAAGCTAAAGCGATAAAAGATTGAAACGATCTGTGACTCCGGGGATCTGTGCCATGAAATATGTATTTGAATTTGCCAAATGCTTGTGACCCTGTAACCTACTAAGGAGCATCTTAAAATATTTGTGCTTCCAGTTTATCCGCTTTTAAAGAGCAGCGCAAAAGTTGAGAGATTTTGGGTTTAAAATCTATTTTAAAAAGTGGACGGATCTGATTTCACCAATATCTCTCACACTTTAGATACCAGCCCTGGGTGTTCATTTTCACTCTGTCCTCCCCGACTGATAAGTGCCAGCTGACACGCTTATAATTTCTCCATTTATCATCAAGCCAGTGAACAGAACAAAGCTCCCCGCCCCTCCATGCTTGTGTGGTGGAGTGGTATTTGCTATTTGTTTGTTTAAAGGGGCGTAGGGGGCTTGCTACAGTGATCTCTCCCTCTCTTTTCCATCTTTCTTCTTTTTTCTTCTTTCCTCCTCCCAAAAAGTTCATTACCATCACCAGAGGCGCGTCGGAGGGGTTAAACTCGCGCCGCGCCGGGGAGCGTCAGGGCGCACACAGTGGAGCGCTTGTGTCGATCACTCCCGCGGAGGCGATGCCCTTTTGTGGAGAGGTCTCTTGTCACACAGAGGACAGACGGCATTCACAATCGGGACACAGGGACACAAAGAGAAGAACTGCATTTTAAAAGGCTCCATTCTTCGCCCCGCTACCGCTGGGTGCAGACTGTGGGTGTTTGAGAGGATCTTTGTTGCCCGGAGAAAAGTGGAGAAGAAGAATACGCGCCGTGAACGGGCTGGGGGCTGTTTTTTTTTTCATTTATGGACAGGGTTACTACAGTGCAGCCGATGCTGTCATCCACAGCACCTCTGCCCGTGTTCCCGGAAAGACTGGAGGCTTGGTTTGGATGAGGAGTGGGACTTTTACGCATCGCTTTACGCACCGATCGCCCGAGTCGCGGCTGGAAAGGACGCTGTCATAATGAACTTTCTCTCTCCGGTACCTGCGGGGTAGCGCTTTGAGCCAGACCACTAACTCGGAGAAGTGATTGTAATCCTTTTTTGTAGTGGATATCTTCCCAAAGGATGCCAGTTGATAAATTTGCAAACATGGAGGAAAAACTATGGATACTGGAGGACCTGAATATGATGTACATCCGTCAGATTGCGCTCAGTTTGCAGGTAAAAGTTTATTTTCAGTTTCCAGCTGATCAATTGTCTCCGCACGCGTTTTTTATTTTTTATCCTCTTACTTATGTGCGCTGCTGTTGCACAATCTCAAATCTGTGGGGTGTGTCAGCGGGAGAAGTATGTGTGAGATCATGTCTCAAACTGTTTTTCTTTTCTTTTTTCTTTTCTTGATTGATTGACTATCCAATCTTTTTTCGGACATATCTGCCCCCTCCCCTCACCAAATCCCCAAAGTATAGTGCATCACTGTGTGAGCTGCAGCTGTGCCTCCGGGTGTTGTAAAGTTTACAGAGGGGTTGCTTGAAGATTTTTTTTCTATGTGACAAACAAGTGGTGTGGTCTCCTTCTTTACAGATGGCAAAGCTCCCACTGACAGCAAACAGAAAACAACACTGCATGTCATCCATCTTTCTCTCTGCCTGTCTCCCCTTCAAACTGGGGTTCACACACAGTCCACAGCTGCACACATGGGCCTCATAAGTCCCAATGGGAGTTTGTGTG
The DNA here is from genome assembly GCA_028564955.1 of Terapon puta. NCBI lineage: Eukaryota > Metazoa > Chordata > Actinopteri > Centrarchiformes > Terapontidae > Terapon > Terapon puta. The sequence continues at coordinate 9,530,079 of JAOXYL010000086.1, forward strand.
TGTGTGTGTGTTAGTGCGTGTGTGCTCTGAGAGAGACAGAGGAGGCATCATGCCATACAACATACCTCACAACTTTTTTTTTTTTTTTGCAAATCTCCACAATCTCTGCTCCTTTAACAGTTTTGAGGAAATAGCTGAAGAATGTGTCTCTTTCTTTCTTAACAGATTTGAGAGGTAGAGGAGACGCATGACCTTTGGAAATGTTACAGGAATTTCAAAGGGAAATTCTAATATACTTCACTTTCTGGCCCCATAATCTGCAAAGTTATTGGCTGTCTGTGCAACAGCTGTTCTAGAGGTGTAAAAAAAACGGGCAGTTTCTTTCTAAGGACGTCAGCTGAAATGTGGTCCAAAAAGCCTTCAGCTCTGTGACACAGGGGCTGTTAGAGAGGTGATATCACTCACCAGTGTTCTGTACCTGCGAGAAGTCTGGCATCATTTCCATGTGTGGAGTGTTTCTTTGTTTGTCTACCTGTGCCAAGTGCCACGGAGAGTGCCAGCTGTCTGGCTTGTTTTTTTATCACAGTGGAGATATGTGACTACAGAATAACACACACCCCTGCCAACCTCAGTTTGTGTGAAGCCTTGACTATTCTCTTTATGGGATGTTATGGTTCCTTAAATATTGGTCTGTCTTTGAAACTATCATCAAACTTCAGAGGCGCTAGTGCTTAAGGGAACGGTGTGAGAGGGCTTTCCCTAGGGTTTTTAGAAAGCCTCTAATCTGAAATGCACTGTCACAAACCGGCTATCACGAGGCCCTTTTACCAACAAGTTGACCGAACACTAATGGGCTTATTAGTTCCTGTCACAGAGCCTCCTTTGAAGGAACATGTTTACAGCTCGGACATAGTCTGGAAAGTGGTACTTTGTCTGAATATTGAATTATGGACATTATTGTGGAATGCAGATAACAGGCGTCTCTGTCTGGAGATCTTTGTGCATTTAAAGCATTTTGTTGTCTCAGCCCCAGCTTTATTTCCAGTAAATGCAATTGCGAGGGTAGGAATTTATAAAAACAAGATGATGAGCCCTTATTTAGCCCTGTGAGAAAACTCTGTTGTACTTTCTCTCTCCTCACAGGGAGTTCAGAGGTCAGGGTCGCCTGCAGAGAGGCGTGACTCTGCAGTGAGCATTCAAAGTTTGTTCGGTAGAGAGTCGAGTTGATATTAAACTTAAACAAATATTTTCTGCTGGTAAACACTTACTTGTTTGCTCACTCATTCATTCAGCCTCGCGTCCCCTCCCTCCCTCTGCCTGGGTGGGTTTATGAGACAGGGATTCTTTGTATGTGGCTGAGCTGCTGCGGCCTACAATCTAACTGTAATTTCGGATAGCTGGTTCGGTGTGGGGTATTTCATAAACGTCCTCTTGGGTCATCACAACTCGCAGTTATTACAGCGTAAATCCTTTTTTCGCCCTGCAGCAACATATATCTGAAGGTCGCTCCCACCCCCATGTGTATGCTCGCACACACACACACAAAAATGTAACATATGCAGAAGTACACCTTGTTTATCTCTGTTTCTCTGCCGTGGCCATCTCAAAAGATAAGAGTGTCGGTCGTTGAAAAAGAAAATTAAAAAGTGAGAAGATCATGTCCTGAAGTTCCAGCATTCCTCTGGCTTGTATAATTGCTGTGTCAGGGGGGAGTGAGAGCAGCCATTGTGGCGTTTTCAAGCTCAGCAGGAAGAAACCTTTCTGCTCTTCAGGTTTTAACAAGTCTGTTATAATGGGAAAGACCGCATTCCTGGCCCCTGTTTTCTTTCGTCTTTCCCTCCTCTGTTATGAGGCCCATAAGAGAGTGAGTGCAGTGCTTTTTCTTTAGTCACATGCAAGGTGTAAATGCATTTTGACTACAGTATACAGGATCCCCTCTCCGAAAGAGACATGATTCATGGGAAACAGGAAATGGTCTTGTGTAATTACTGTTTCCCACCGGATGCGACAACATGATGTCACTGAACCTGCTGCCATTAATAGATGCATACACACCATTTCCTGTCACCACAGACCCGGATACACACAGATTTGTTGCATTTCTCTCGCTTTGCCTTCATTATACCCTTATTTTCCCGCCTGTTTTCGTCCTCAGTCTTATTCAGGCTCTGTCCCCCTGTCCGGTCCCCTTCTCCCCACCGATAGCCCGCCGGCCGTAGATGGACACTTTCTTCATAGTCTAATTTTAGCCTGCAGACTGGCCTTGGATACATGGATCATGGCGTTGCCAGAGTTAAATGTGGACATTTGTCAAAGGGTTTCTGAGGTCATTTCATTTTTGCCCGAGTTATAAAAGCAGGATTTGTCTCGGGCATTTCATTCTGCAAGTTGGTCATTGTTTGTGAAAGTACAATACTGTCTCTATGTGTGAGTGTGTATGCGTGTTGGGTCAGAGTGGCCCTGCACCACTCAGGAGGGGTGCAGCATTATGTGGCTGCAGATCTGGCGGCTACTGATCATACCAGTGATATCATGTGATGAAAGATTGGAGAGATTTGTTTTTGGGCTCTGCTGCAGTTGTTGTTGTTAAACTTGTGCAAAACACAAACTGTGAAGTGCCGCTTGATGAAAATGTCTTATTGAGAAATTTTAAGAGTCCAGAGCTCAACGTTTTTCTATAAGCTCTGCATACTTGTATATCAAGTAGTGCAAACAATCCAAAACATTGTTAGTTTTTCAATGATTTTTTTTTAGGATTTTAGTATAGCATCAAAATTATTGCCTTTAATGCCTTTTGGTGCCTCAAGATATAATGTTACCAGTTACGTTGATAAATTACAGTTTTGCATTTAAGTTCTATTGATGTCATCAAACAAAAAGACGTGTTGCAGTCATGGACGCTCAGCCGCTGACCCTTAATGACAAGGAGCTTGCGTAGGGGTCAGGAGGGAGCTTTTTGCTGCCTCACCCGGGACTCTCGTTTGACCTCTCACACGCTCCCGAACCCTAAACTTAGCTGTGGTCATGCCTCAGATAGCTCTGCAGACTCTAGACACCACAGGCAGGCCTCAAATATCAATCAGCGGGTATTCATGCAGCCTCCCTCCATCTCATCTCAGACCACTTGGTCAGTGTGTCGTGACTGTGAGAGAGAGTGGGACTTATCAGGAGTCAGTCTGTCCACCCAGATCAATGTGACCTCTGTTTCGGTTTGAAACTGTGCTGTTTCACCCAAATATCTTGATTCAGTTTGTTCCCTTGTACATATTGCCGCCATGTGTCTGAAAACATTTACTGTGGCTATTTTTCCATTTCCCCCCTGTGCACATAGCCTTGTGAGTATCAGCCTCGGTAACATGTGTGATATTTGGACCCCACAGATCTCCTGCTTTTGATATGTAGGAGGTCCTGCAGGGCGAAAGCCAACTTGACAGCAGTTAATCTCTGGGACACTCTGGGACAGTAAAGTGTCTTCTGGGCTGCACTGATGAACCTCAGTCTCGATGATGAATTGTTGTAAGAGCAAAGGTTAATCTCATCTATACTGGGACAGCAAAGTAGTACATGTTGGCTTTAGCTCCAGTGGCTGGCCCTGACAAAACTGGGCCAAGACTCGTGGTTGCATTTGATTTAATTTGTAATGCTTTAATCCTATTTTTTCTATTCTTGTCTTTCTCAGTTATCTTCATCTTTCATCATTCTTACCCTTCATTTGCTCATTTTTATCTTAATACCTTTTCTGTCCTTGTGATAAATTCATCCTTTTACTGTTAAAGTCAGTATCAGTATATCTTTCCACGAAGAAGCGGTCAGGAGTTTAAGTGTGTGTGTGTGGGGGGGGGTGAGCTGTAGCTGAGTGTGTATGTGTGTTAGTTCAGCTGTGAGGTTGTTTAGGTAGCCTAAGTTACACCAGATTTGCTCGCTTCAGTGGAAGGTGCGCTAAAGCTAACAGCGCTCGCGCTCTCTTGTGATACTGGATACACAGTCGTGTCTGAGCCAAAACACATTCCTCTACAACGGAGCACTTCATTGCACACCGCTCCCTGCTGAGCTCGCCTCCAAGTGTGTCTGTGTGGGTAAATATTTGCAAAGAGTAATAAGCCAATACTGTAAGCTATATAATCAAGCAGAGCTTTGATTTAATTAGGGACATTAGGTTTATCACCCTGAATTTCAGTGCGACTGTGTAGTCTTTTTATTGGCTTTTTGCATTTGTTTTGAATTAGATGGAAGAGTTTCCTACAGTACTGCAACAGCCTAAAATGAATGGAAATAGCCAGGTTTATTCAAGTGTTATGTAAATGAGCTGCATACTGTGTGTGTGTTGTGTATTTGGAAGTGTGTCTCTGGCATCTGCATCCTGGATAGCTACAGTGGGTTCCAGTTCTTCCAGTGCTGAATGCCAAAGGCAGGCACGGTGTGTGTGAGGTAGCGGAGAAAGGGGGCTTTGTATCACATCACACACGCCCATCGCTCCCTACCAAGTCCTCCTTCTACTTCTTGGAACTGCACAGCTTAACTCCCTAACGCTTGGCCATCTCCTCCAAGCCTTCCTGTCTCTCTGCCAGCCTCAAGTCTGCTGACTCTAAACCATCTGGCTCCCCACCTCACCCCTATGCCCCAGCACCCCCCCTAACCCCCCTTGGACTTCACCACAGTGCTGTATCCCCCCAGTACCTCAGCCTCCACTCTGGCCACCACCCATGCAGCGGTTAGGAGGTGCAGCACAGGTCTGAATAGGCACTCTGTGTGAGCAGGAACCAGTCAGATGCCGCGGCCTGAGCCAGCTTCCTTCGAAAAACAGCGGGCGTGAGCCAGGAGAGTGAGAAGGAGAAAAGAGCAGGCCAAACCGGGAGGTGTTGTTATTGGAACATCGACCTGACTCCCTGCACCTTCGCAGCCCTCTCTCTTTTTGTCATTCACTTCCCCTCTGAGCTATCACTCCCTAAATCTATTTGATAAATTCACTCTGCTGTCTCTGTGCCGCTATCTCAGCTTTCCTTATTTCCACTTTTATCTCAGCCTCCATTATCACCTTTTTTAAATCCTCCCTCTCTACTCTCTGCTTTCACCTGGAGATGCACAGAGGCACTTTTTTTTTCATTTTCTTGTTTTTCAGCTGTAAAGAAAATTGGGGCCACTTAAGCTGTTTAAATTGAGACCGCAGGCATTATTCAAATTGGCAGAGATTGGATTTAAAGCCACGGTATTGTGTCAACATCTCACGAGCCGCTGTTTTCAAGTGGCGATATTAAAATGTCGTATTCCTTTGTAAAACATGTACTTGAGAACTGAACATCTGAAAATGTTCTCAAGATGCAGCTGGCGGCGCCGGCTGTTTAATCAGATGGTTGTCTTTGAAAATGTCTGCAAACACACACTGTGTTAAGAGGAGCATTTGGTAATGTGTTTAATTGAGCCTGTAGATGTTGCTTTTGTGTTCGTCCATATGGATCCAATTTATGCATGCGTCTGTGTGATCTGTCTGTGTGCAAGTGAAATGAACTTAGACATGACTGTATGCAAGTTTCTGGTTCATGCAGTGACTTTATTGAAGTGTGTGTCTTTGATGAGGTATATGTACACTATGTGGGGGATTTTTTTAAGTGTTGCATGAATAAATTAAGTCTATTTCTGTCTGTTTATCTCTCTCTGTCTGATCTCTATCCTTCTGAGCACTGTTACACCATGCAAAATGAGTGCCCTGGAACAAAGAGTAGGTGGAAGTCGGAGTCAGGCGAACAACAAGTGCGATGCAGGCACTATCTAAACAAACAATTACTACCATTAAAACAATCCATTCCCCAGTGAACACTCCTCAGAAGTGACTAGCGTCCATAGCATCACTGTGACCCTGAAGATTGTGTCTTTTGGGAATCTGTGTGTGTGTGTGTGTGTGTGTGTGTGTGTGTGTGTGTGTGTGTGTGTGTGTGTGTGTGTGTTTACGCAGCAAGCCAACATGTCTAATTGAATCACTGCACACTACAGGATACTTGGCCACTACGTTGCTCTGTGTGTGTGTGTGTGTGTGTGTGTGTGTGTGTGTGTGTGTGTGTGCATGTGGGGGTGTGTGTGATTGGCAGTTGGAACAACTCTGTCAGCATTTGGAGGACTGCCGCCGGACCATCTGAGAGGCCATTCTGCTTTCATCAAGGACAAGAGAGGATCTCTTCCCTGTTTCATTTACACTCTAATGACGTTATTGTCTCCGTCTCCATGTTTAACTTTCACAGCGTCTGTGGGAGACCCCATAACGTCGCATAAATAGCTGTTTGTTGATCATTCTGAATTATTCGAAACTTGAAGTGACACAGAGCGAGCCGAGCAGATGGCCTCACAGCATCTGCAGGAGGCTTTGTTATCACCGCAGCGAAGGACTAGCGTGAGTTTTATGAGACTTCTGTTGCTGGATGCTCTGCCTTGAGAAGATGGATGGCTGTGTTTTTGAGGAAAACCTAAATGCCAGAGGCGAGCTGTCACAGGGGAATTTCCAAGGTTTGGAGGCGGGTCAGCAGGAGCTGGGGCTTGAGGCTGAGGTAGATCACAGGGCCAAGTCTGCTGAAAGGGGCCTCTTGTTGTGGTACGAGGTGTTGAGAGGCATGGCTGAGCTGTTCAACCCCCCAAACAAAACGCCCCCACCCCCCTCACCATGATGAGATCAGTGGAACAAACTCTCCAACTGCATGATGTCATGTTTCTGACTTGGGGTCAAAAGGTCGGGGTGAGATTGGGAGAAGATGTGTGTGTGTGTCTGTGTGGGAGGGTGTGTGTAATACCCTCTGACAGTTAAATGGATTTGACACAGGTTGTTGTGTTTGTACCACAATATTCTCTCCTTTCATTTGCCTCCTGGCATACACAAACGCTCACCTGAGCGCACACACCTTTAACGCAATTAGACCCCGTGTCCTCCTTCACCCACCCAATTAGTGAGGCTATTAAAAAAAGCCTGTAGAGTCCCTTCAGGTTGGCAGAGATGAAGTCTGTCCATATGTCAGTGTATGCCCTTCTAATCTTGTCATCATAGGAGATGGAAAGGTTAATCCGTCTTATCTTCCATCAGGACGGACTCAGGAGTCGGACAGGAGGGTCCTATTGGTTCTGGGGAGAAGCATGGCTTAATATGATTGGCTGAGACGAATAGCTAACCCGACTGAGGACTACTGTTAACCTCTATGACACCGAGTCCCCCTGGCACACTGTGTGCTATTGGTCAGTATGTCACTGGACAGAGATTGATTGTTATGTAACTACACGTGGAAGTTTATTGAGGCACTATTTTAGGATGACATAGAAGCACACACAGCTCGTGTCCTCACAGTTGGCACCCCAGCTGTCACTGTGAGATCCATCAAGATTGGCAGTCAGTATATTTAGCTTTGAATATGACCACTGTTGATTTAACTTGCATAATATCAAGACATTAGTTGCAGTAGCTGAGCATTGCTTGTGTTGCAGACGTTGATACTGCTGTAGTGATAATAGTGATAATGACTGTAAGTGTTATTATTGTTTTGACTGCCACAAATGGGGTCAAGTGCAGATTCACAAGCTCGTTAAGCTTCATGTCAGTATGTAAAATGCACCGCTGCTGTCATGAGAGCTGGGTGAATATCTATTGTGTGTTATAAAAAGCTTGAATGGATTCGAGAGTGATGCTGATGTCATGTCTGTTTGGCGTCAGGCTCTCTAGTCCTCTGCCAGCATATTTGGGGTTGAACAACTGCCACGTCCGTGACCTGTTCTGCACTGCGAGGAGGGCAGGTCTCTACATGCTTTTAGGTCCTTGTGTAAGATTAAACCGTGTAACGATGTGGACACAGTTTATTAACACAGAGGCACAGTTCAGCAGAGAGGAGTGAAGGATCTTGTTTCAGTGCCTTATGATGTTGTTATACCCTCTTATGGCCAATAGGAGGCTGATAGGCAAGTTTAATTAATGATTAAGTAAATAGTTTTGTTGTTCCATGTCGCATGCAAAAACAAGGGATTCTGTTTTAATACGAACAATGAAAGGTAGACAATAAGAGAGAAGAAATAAATAATTCATACACTTTGTAGTCATAAAAAGAGATTTTTTAAATACTGGGTGCCCCAAATGAACTTAATATTCCATATACACACAGTGCAGATGCCAAGCTAGGTTTCTGGCCTATAAATTAAAATGCATTTTTAATTCAGTGATTTAAAGTTATGCATGCTACTGTGTAATCCACATGTACTGCACAATTCAGTTAAATATTTGCGATGGTTGCCAATATTGTGCTACCATAGAAGAAAGTCTGGTTTAAAAGGGAAAGAAAGGTATCATGCTCCCATTTTCTCTACAGGCACCAGCAATAAAGCAAATGAAGCTTATCCATGTGCTCCAGTGCTTCCTTTGGGTCAGTTTATGTGAAATTGCCCTGAGACCATTTTTAAACAAAGGGCTGTAGAAAGAAAGTGGGTAAAATATGTGAAAGAGAAACATAGGTTTGTCCCCAGGCGACCACTGTCAACAAAGGCACCAAATACAAATCTGCACAAGCCCCAGGTGTGAATTTTGGTAAGCTTATTTACTGTGCAGTTACCCCTCTGGGCCATGCCAGGAATTATAATTCTAGCTTGTGAAAAGACTACAAATTAAACAGAGACAGAGAGATGTTTCAGAATTAGATGCAAGGCTCTATAGGAGGAAGGAAGGAAGGAAGAGATCTTGGGGGCGTACAGTAGCTGCAGAGAGGAAGAGAAATGGTTGTTTTGGGGGAAAAACACTTGTCGTGAGTCAATAGGAAGTGCTCAAGTCTCAGAGGGAGAGGGCTGAGCGGGTCAGTCTGGCCAGAGGAATGTCCTCTCATCCTGTGAAATGCAGTGTAATGATGCTATCATTCATTCAGCTGGTCCCAGTGACTCACTCGGGAAGGGACTTCTGAAGCTGACTCTGTGCAAAAGTGTGTCTTATTTAATATCCAGACTCCTCGGCCAATACCTCATCAGGTGGACGGTTCGAGTCTCCGCTGCTTTGTTTATGCGTGCCTGTGCTGGCATTGTCACACTGGCATTTTGTTCCCTGAACCCGGCAGTGAACTGTGAGTGTAAATTTGTCTCTGACAGCAGTTCTCTGGCTGGCTCCCTGGCGCAGCTACTGGCTGATGAAACCTTAATCTGATTAACTGAAGGATATTTACAGCTCTAAGTCCTGAGTTATCAAGGCTCATCTTGTTTTTGTTGCGCACGTCTACTCCGACGCAGACATGAGTAAAAGAAAGAGGGCGGTACCTTTGTGTAAGAGCGTTTAAGGCAAATGTTTTCCCTTGTGTCGGAGAATCTTTTCCTCCCAACGTGAAGTGAACGACATGACAGAGCAGCCCCCCCCCCCTCTCCTGTTGTCCTTAGCTAGAGGTAAAGAGCTGTATTCACCCAGCCAGAAGCGCAGATGCATTATTGCACCACCGAGATGGACTTTGTTGCTCTGTTGCCATTAGCCAAGCCTGCCCACAGACTGACTCTTTCCTCCTCCATCCTGATCCTCCTACATGTCATCTGCTGCATCTCTGGACCGCGTAGCTCATCTCACCCACAAACAACACACAACAAAACAAGCGGTTTGCCTTCCTTTGCTGTAGCTATCTTGCTTGGCTGACATTTAGGGGGAAATTTGAAGGCGGCAGGAATGGAAGCGGTGATCGACGCTTTGCAGTCATTTCCCACAGAGGTATATTTTCATAACATTCTCCTTGTGTTTGCAGGAGATGCCCTGAATGCTCCATTATTAGTTTTCCACTGCGGATTTCCTGTAGCCAAACTCTCAGTCAGCTGGTTCGCCCCAAACCCCGGTTTATTCCCACAGTTAATCCTAGCCGGGCTCATCTGCGTTTTCCGTTTCCACCGGCCCACAAATCACTCTCATACATCACCGGTCGACAAGGCGATGCACTCCACTGCACAACAACTTCCCAGTGCGCACATATGGGCCGGGCAATAAGCAGAGGCAGCCACAGAGAAGAAAAGGGCAGAGGGAGACGGATGAAGATTTTTATTTTCCCTGGAATGACAAGTTGCCCTGTCAGTGCAATTTCACATAAATGTACCAACTTTAGGCTGTTTGGCCAGTGATATGTTTGCAGAGACCCAGAGTTTGGTGTTTGGATATGGGAACATTGTTTAATATTTAGGCTTCAACTTTAGTCAGACCTGTACAGTTGCCAACAAACAATTATAATAAAGGCATATTACTGGAGGAACTTCAAATATGATGATATCCTACTTTTTGCCTATTGTGTCACTCAAGATTTTCATAGTCCTCTACATAAACAATGTTTTTCTCTTTGGGATCACATATTGTATCTAAGCATGGAGGTCTCACTATGACTGTCTTTGTAAAACAACTAAAAATTAGGAAATTTAAACAAGAAGAAAAGAAGAAAGAAAGGGCACTTTGGATCCTCTGCCTGCCCACGATAAATAAAGTAAATTATGCTTCTCATTTTAGCTTATTAGAATCATGGAGGCCATCAAGGACACGTGGGAAAATTGACTAGTATGCCTGAACTGTTCAGCAACCCAAACAGCATATTGACCAGCGCCTTGTTAAAAAAAAAAAAAAAAGTTGAGTCATAAGTTAAAAAAAGAAAAACGCCTTTTTCCATTGTGGGCGGTGTAGGCACAGAGCGGCCACAGTGGATTTTTACCGACACACTTGCAGCCCACTTCAGACTGTGGCCAAACTCCAAGCTGCCAAATCCGTTTTATGTCAGTCTCCCCCCTACATAACTTCAGACCGTCCTGCCAAGACTTTTCGGAGGGACCCTGCAGCAGCGTTTGACATTGAAGACTGAAATGCATGCATGCGTGTGTGTTCATTACAGTGGACGGATAACAACAAACTCCTGAGAGGGGCAGGGGAAAAAAGGGACCATCCTCAGTGCATCATCTCATCCACTGCGATGTGCGCTGGGTGGCAGCAGTAGGGGCGAAAACTGCAGCCGGCGCCCCCGGGATGCTCTTCAAGGACCCCTGGAGGTCCCTGGACGCAGCTTTTGAGAGCCTCTGTCGCCAGTGACAGCTCTCTCTCCTCTGCCTGCGCGCGGCTACACACAGATTAGGAGCACACACACACAGAGACACACACACACCCTCCTCCTCAGAAACGGCTCTCGGTTGGTCCATCACTCGGTCAGTCTTGATCCTCCCTTGTGCTGGTGGCGTTGTGTCAGCGTGTGTGTGTGTGCGTGTGTGTGTGTTTGATTCCGGACCGGGGCTCTGGAGCTGCGAGGACAACGACGGCCGGCCATGAGGACGGTGACGACGACGATGATGAAGACACCGCACGGAGGTCTCGAGGCGCGTGACGCGAGCGGGGTGTGCGTGATTTGTGCGCGGATTCTCACCAACTTCTGCGGTTAAGAGAGGCGCTATTTTCGGCGGATGTTTCCCTCTTTTCTGTCAGCGGAGGCTCCTCGAGGGGAAAATTTTAGTTAATTCACGGTGTGTGTGTGTGTGTGTGTGTGTGTGTGTGTGTGTTTGTGTGTGAGTGTGACGTGTGGACCCCGGTGCGTAAAGCGCCCACGCTGCCAGTTTTGGAGAGTTGGGAAGCGGCGTCGCTCCTCTTTGGAGAGGATGAACAACTCAAAGAACCAAAGGGTAAGGTCTGCCGTTTTGTTCCCAGACCTATTTATTGCCAATTATTTATGTGCGCTTTAAGTTGGAGATGAGATGGAAAATGTCAGTCAGCTGTAACGCACGTCACACACTCACGCATGCGACGTGATCTTGACAAATCTGGAGACGCCTCATCGGGTTTTGCTATTGATTGTGGCAAGTCCGCTCCGATTACTCTGCTTGGAGAATCCCACTGTTGAAAGGCATTAAAAAACTTGTCTTGTCCATCTGCCAAGTCTGCGCTCCCGATTTAACCCAACCAGGACCGACTTTTTGAATCAGTGGGATGTTTCGACGAATTCGGCTCGCAGCTGATTCAACCAGGAGATTTAATTCACAAAATGTCAATTTTCAGATTAGGTTTCACGCCACTTTTTTGTACCGTCCTCACAAGTGGAAGAGAACTGAGGCAGCAATGGATGAGCCAGCTCTAAAATATTCATTCACACAGAATAAATAGTTTAATTGGTGTTTGGTGTGTGCCGAATGAGAGAGTGGTGCCTAACGAGCTGTGAAATATTAAGTGTCATGTTTTACAAGTTGTGCATTCCTGCTGATAATCACGGTTTTCATTAAATGCAAGATTTTTCAGGGGGGCTTGGTTACACTTGTTTTTCAAATTATGCCAATTGTCTGTGACTGGTAGGTGTGCCTTTTTACATCAGAGGGCAGGCACTGTTATAAGTACAGCTCCTGTGGGAATAATGACCTGTTCAATTTTAATATAGCAACTAATTATTTTTCTTACATTGTCTGTCTCTTTCTCTCTCTCTGTGCTGTGCCTGTGGGGCTCTGGGTTAAATGGTTAACCTGCATTCGTAGGGGGATGGTATCTCTTTAATCCAAGTTGTCTCACTGCACTCTGACATGTCACCCAGCCTCTCAGAGCTGGAACAATGTGACAACTGTGGGATATTACTGCAGTAATGACTTACATCTCCCAGCCGTCAGCCGTTCCCCTCCTCTCCTCTGAATAAGTCTTTCCTAAATGCCTGAAATTGGCAGCACAGAAATAGCCTCACTTGAGCCGAATTCTGCAGTAGAGAAGACTTTTTCTACACGTGAGAATATTTTTTTGCCTTTCATTGCGTTTTTTCACTGCAGTAGATCAGATTCCTGGTTTTCAGTTGAAACTCTGCGGAAGCCAGTCCTGCATAGCAGAGGCATGTCTGTCACATGTTTGTATATCTATTTCAGGCAGCAGTTTGCCCTGCTGTCCACTTTAAAAGCGTGCATGTCGAACCACAGGAGAGTGCTGAAATGGAAGGACAGTCAACAAAAAAAATGTTTTCCTCAACCATGCTATGTGTGTGTTACAGGCAGTCGCTTTGGTTTCTTAGTTTGAGCAGATCTGACTGGCTGACTGGTAGCTCTGACCACTTCCTATAATCAACTTTTCTCTCACCGCTGAAACTCTATCTGTGCACAGATTAACCAGGCTGGCGGCTGCACCTCTGTCTCCTGATTGCCTTCACTCCGCTTAATGACAGGCTGCTTCCTGATGAGGGAGAGTGAAAGAGAGAGCTCCAGTTCAGATTTTGGTCTCATGTTGATTTTAAAAGGTCACCTGCGTCAACATCAGTCAGAGATTGGGAGAGCAAGACAGATGTGATCTTTCCATCCCCGTGTGTGTCAGCATTTCTGTGTGTGTGCAGAGAGAGCTCAACGCATACTGGTGTGTATTCGTTTTGTCCCTTCTTCTGTTGCAACCACAGCCATCTCTGATCATTAGCGGTGAAAAGGTCGCCAATGTGCCAGAGCTTCTCCTCAGAGTGACCACGCAGCATCCCCAATCCGCAGTCTACCGTATTGCAAAGACTTCCCGTATTTGTTGCAGTTAAACCGGCCTTATTTTCTGTTAAATGCATTTCTGCTCGTTCCTTTCACTGCGTCTGCAATTATACAGGAGCGGGGTTAAGAAGAGTCAGCATCCTGTGTTCGCTGGCCATGGAATCCTCCGGCCTTTGTCTTACAATCAATAACCACTTACTGCAAAGAAGCTTTCTGCAGTCAAGTCTCTGTCTGTCCACCCTGCTTTCTGTCTCCCTCCTCTTTCTCTACCTATCTATCTAGATAGATATCTCGAGTGTCTCTTCTGCCTCTATCTGTCTGCCTCTCCTCCTTCTCTTCCCATCCCAGCCTTCATTCACCTCTGCAGTCACGTGTGTGTGTGTTTTTTTTTTTTTTTTTCCTTCGCTGCCTGGCTCTGTGCTGCTGTGTGTTTGCAGCAGAGGTCATTCTGCTTTCTCTGATGATACTGTCCATTGCTATTCCCAGCAGGCAGCTGCTGAGGCTGAGATAGGTAGGACTTCCTCAGCCTGAGAAGCACAGGGGGAGCTGCAGCCCATTACTCCCTGCACTGTATGGCAGTGACAGCAGCTGTGGAGGAGGAGGGGGGTGGAGGTGAATTAGACTTTGTTTCCTGTGTGTGTGTCTCCTTGAGCTAGTTGTCTGAAGAAGAGTGTGAAAAATGAGGCACTTTTACCCGGCTCCTCCACAACATCGCCTCTCCGCCCACCCAATTATAGATCTTTTAACTCGCACTTATTCATACGCACACTTCCCTTCTCTGGGGGTCTCTTAATTTTTCACAGCTTCGGTCCTCCTCTCCCGTTTTCCCTTTCTGGCCTCTCATGACTCAAGTACACTTTAAACAAAGCCGGCTATAAAAACTGCCCTGACACGCCGCGGCGGAGCTCTCTCAGTAACGTCCTGTCCTATTTTGCTTTCACCCTTCGTGGCAGAGCTCTCGATGGGTTTGTCCTGACATGAAGAAAGAGAGGGAGAGGGCGAGAGACAGAAGGGAGGGTGGGGAGAGGAGGCGGATGGGGCTGATGCAGGACGACACGTGTGCTGTAAGAATCATGCGTGGCAGAGCGTGTATATTTATGCAGAAGCAGACCGATGGCCTCCTGGTGCTGATTCATGATAAGACAGACAGACATACTGACAATTAGAGCGGAGTGATGACCTGACAAACGGAGGGAGATTGTGAAGGGATTGATGGTCATGGAGAAGAGAGTTCAGTCCCACAGACAGATAATCAGACAAGCGGCTAATGCAGAGCCGCTGGCAGAGGATCACAATCAGGCTTGGTCCACGTCTATCTGTCATGTCTATCTGAGGAAGCAGATGCTGAGCTGTCAGTCATTTATACAGCACTGTTTGACAGACTGTCCAGTGCCTGCTACCTGTTTGTGTCTGTGTGTGTGTGTGAGCGTGCATGTATTCCTTCATTTTCCGCTGAAATCACGCTGCCAATACATGATCGGGGTTTGTTTATTTAGCGGAATTGCTCCTGTGTTTTTAATGTAAACGAAGCCAAAAAATGTGTGCACAGACACACAAAAACACTTAAACACACACACACACACACACGCACACACAAACACACACACACACACACACACACACACACTTACTAGATCTGTGGAAATCTAATTGATAATCCATGAAGGCAAGGCTTTATCCTGCTCCCATGGCCTTCTGATGAAATGCTAGCATGGCCGTATAGAATCGATAATAATGATATCAAAGATGCAGCTTTAGATTCTCTTTCTCTGCCTCTCTCTCACACACACATACACACATACACACATACACACACACACACACACACACACACACACACACACACACACACACACA
>JAOXYL010000086.1:9545406-9557375 GCA_028564955.1 Terapon puta
ACACACACACACACACACACACACACACACACACACACACACACACACATCATTCCATGCACACATCATGATGCTCACATGATACCTCACTGTGGGTTGGGGTTAGATGTTGCAGACAGAGAGGATTGTGTGCGAAGCGTGTGTGTGAAGCGTGTGTGTGACAGAGGACATAGAATAGCTCACGGATTTGTTTAGCAAGAGAATGTGAAAGGGATGTGGTGCTCAGTGAGTGCTGGACACCCGGCTGGTCTGCTGCTGAACGACACCATATTCACAAGTGTCTATTTATCTGCATGTGTGCGTGTAAACCGACTAAAGTAGAGCCTCCATAAATACCACCACACTGAGAGGTCAGTGACCGTCAGACCTCTGTTCTGAATTTGTTCCACACTGGAAAAACTTGACCGATATAGGCCACTTCTGATATTTTTAGACTGGCCAGTAGCCAGTATTTTAAAAAATATACCTATTTTTCATTAAATTTATCACCATTATACTTCATGAAATTAGAATTTTCAAAGGAAATAATACCGTTTACTCTTTGCAGTTTTTTTAAATGTCTGTTTTTGAAAAGCTATTTGAAACAGTAGCTAAACCCACATGGGACAATGAACCTCCCACATAATTTTAGTGATTAATATAATCTACAGAACAAAGGAAATTACACTTAATCGCAGCTTTTACAGATTGTTGTGTTTATGGCTAAACTGCCGTCATTGATGAGGTCTCTGAAATGAATGTCCAATAAGCATGCAGTATTTAATAAAGGCCATTACTGGGTCAATGTATCACTTTCACTTTAATTAAAACACGCTTTACTGTTGTCTGTGTAAATGGCCTAAAGGTGTGTTATTCTCATGGTGTATCTATCCTGTGTGGAAGAAAGCTTTGTAATTCTTTCACAGCACAGACAGAAGCAGGAAAGACAAATGGGGTTGTCTTTGAATTGTGGGGTAAGACCATGTGAGACCCGGTTTATGTTACATTTACATGAGAAGATGGAGGCTGCTCATTGTTCTGCAGTGGCTGAATCCGCGTTATTTTGAACTCGTGTCTGTTTGAGCACCAGATAAGCGGTGGTGTAAATGAGGGTATAGTCGTTTTTTATGTTTCCCGCTAGTTTGCGTGCACATATGTTAATGTGGACACCCCCCCCCCCCATCGGGTGAAGTTGTTCTGGAGGGCAGAGATAAGAACCGTGCACATGCACACACATTTTCAGCAATTAATTACACTCCCTCTCGTCCTCTTTTCGCTCCTCAATCTCACTTGCCCTTATCCGCCTCCTTGCCTTCCCCAACTCATTTTCTCACTGTCTCCAACTGAACTGGCAAACACGCTCATACACACGCGCACATGTATGCATAGCACGTACATGCTGAGACTTTAAGGGTTAACGTGGACCATTAGTAACCAGAGCAGGCTGTAAGTGCTGTGAAGTGGCAGACGGGTGGAACCAAAGTGACAGAGTCAGGGACTGGGAGTGGATCTCCCCTTACATGTGTTCCCTAAGACATTAATATGACTGTCATTAATCAAGACAGTGAAACAAATACTGCTTTTATTATCCTGTGATAGCAATATTCCTCGGGTCTTAAGGAGCCATTAATTAACAGCACACCGCAAGGCTGTAAAGCTGTTACAAGCAGTGTGCTGGCTTTCACATTTTAGATCCAGATGCTTTCAGGTTTTAGTCTTTTCACATGGCCTCAAATTTTTGTTGTTAAGAACACTTTAATTTCTGAAATCATCAACTGTTAGAGAAGCGAAATAAGCCAGATCTTCCACACACATACAACACCCTCCAGCTGTGCCTCAGCTCTCTCTTTCTTCGTCATTTTACCCAGAGGGCAGAGGTGCTGAGGGTCAGTTAGTCATATCCGGCTTTGCGTTAACTCAGCTTAGAAGTCCTGCAGCTTCATGAATATTATAATGAACCGCATTCACTTCTGGGCTCTCGCCAGTCGATAGCGATTCAAGGACGGAGATACACGCAGCCTCACCGTAACAGTGTCGGCTGTCTCATTACTGTCCGTCTCTGCCTCTGCACACCTTTGTGGCCGGCAAAAAACCTCCCCTCCCCCCGAGCGATATCACGTGGGGGCAGCACATGTCATTACATATACACATGTGCTGCCATATAGTCTAAATAAAGCAACAGTAGCAACAGTGATGAATAATAGAAAGTGATAAAAGCAGCTCCAGCTACAGACCTCTTGGGTGGGAATGGGGCTCGGAGAGAGCACATCTAAGAGAGACATAGAGAGGGAAAATTACAACATTTACGTGGATTGCAATATCCCAGTATTAGTTACGACAACTGATACGGTGAACAACATTACTTTTACCTCTATAAGGCCCAAACTGTAATAAGCACAATTGAAGTGTGCCCAGAAAGTGGAGCACAGATAAGTATAGAGAATAGCGGACACACACAATATAAATTTAGAGCACAGACCATCTGTGTTCTTACACTGTATAAATACCTTGCTAATGATGCTGCCAGTCAAAAAAAAATATTGGCACAACAATCTGTCACTGCACCTTTGACGGTTTTAATCAGTTTGAATAAAAAACAAGCTGGCTACATATCTGCAGGAATCTGCAAGAATGAGGAGTTTTCCATTTGAGCTAGTTGAAAAAAATGCTAATAAAAGTACAACTTTTAATGCCAAAACTAACAAACAACGAATAAAACTTCAACGCCGTCACCCTCCTCCTCTCAAGCTGAATGGCAGCAGGCATACAGCAGAACCATATGGCCAGCAGAGCACTTGGACGTGTACGAGTGTTTCTGAAAGTTTTCTCGAGCGACGTACTGTAGGATTTTATAAAAGCTGTGATCCACCCTTTGAATGTGAATAGATGGCTAAAACAGAGAGGAATAATGCATTTTCACATTTTATCCACATTAATATGGTCTAAGCCCCTCATGCTTTCCACTTGTCTGCGCCCTTCCATGCACGCCTGAAGTATAGCACAGAGAGCAGAGGTAAAAGACAGCGGGGAGGAGAGTTTGGCAGGCTTAAGTGCTAGTTAGGCCGGCTGAGCTAATTAGCCCTGATTTCCTCATCCTGATTCAGACAAGGAGGAAAGCCTGGGATTACTGAGGCGAGCATTGTGTGTGTGTGTGTGTCACTGAAAATGTGTCAGGCTGTTGAAACTGTTCATCTGCAAGCTGGTGGTGGTTGTGGTGTGTGTTTGGAGGGTGATGCGCTTATATGCAAAAATCAACTCATAAGACTTTTACAACCGTGTTACAGCAACTGTTAGGATGGGTTTCTTTCTGCTGAGATAAGTAGCCCCGACCACCCCCCCACCCCTCTGAGGATGAAAAGGAGCTTAATGGTACGGCGCCCAGCGGGGATGCCACTCTCCTACGGGAAGCTGTGGCACTGCGACCTCTCGCCCTCTACACCCTCCCTTTGTCCCTTTAGTGGTTCCTCATCTGCCATTTGTCTGTCCCCATCTTCTCCCTCCAGCAGCACTCCACCCTGTAACATCCCTCTCGTACGTCTCTCATATCGTCTGTTTTTAATCTTCCCTTTGTTTGCAACGTGGGATTTGTTGATTTTTAACGGCGGCAGTATGCCCCAAATTAACTTGGCATGTTTACAGAGCGACTTGGTGCTGCGAGCGAACGCTGGTACACTCGTCGCACGTCAGCGTTTGTTTGTCGCTCATTTATCCGACTGGTGCTGTTGAGCAGTTGCGGGCGAGGATGTGAGCTAGGCTGCAAAAATTTCAGCTGGCCAAAGCCTGGACACATGGTAGACGGTATCCAAGGCTGCTGCCATGTCCCTCCACCTCCCACTCGCCTCTTCCTCCAGCTTTACACAAGGTGTGATTCATACTGAGAGCTGTCAGTCACTATGGCACTTAAACGCACTCAGACTCTTGTAAACATGTTTTTTGGGGTTTTTTTTGTGAAGAGTAAGCATTGTGCTTCATTCCCAGCTCAGACCCTCACACCCATATCAGCGAACATGATAGGTGACATAGCCAACCTCCGTTCACACACACTTCTCCTCAACAGGAGTTTGATGTGTTGGAGAGGGAATGGGCTGTAAAAGGCATGTGAAGAACGTAAGCGTAGAGTAGATTACAATACCACGTCGGTGCCTTTCTACCTCATGTGTATCTTTTAATGTGATTAAATCCGCCTCACTCTATTTCCCCACGTAGAGATGCACCAGCAGAGTACTCTCACTTAGTGAGATCACAGCAGTCTTTGATCAGGGGCTTAAAAAGACCAGTTTCATACCCATTCCTCCTCTAAACCCTCCTCTCCTTTCTCCACATGGGCTTCTGGCTTACAGGAAAAGCTGGCTAATCGGTTAATAATACAGTATCAACTTGTGTAATGCGTAATCGTCGGTGTCTGTGTTCCCGGATCGCAGTGCACAACACTGACAGTGCCAGTAAAGTTCACTGATGAGGTTACAGTATTGCTGTGTGTGCTTCTTAATTCATTAATTGCCTCTTGCAGCCCCCAGACAGTCCAGTCTGCCAATTGCTCTCATTAGGACTTCTCCATTACTGTTTGATTGGAGAAGGAAGCTGCTTGGCGACAGCTCTCGAAGCCCTCTATGGGTGTCCTTTCTCAGCTGTGGCTCGTGTTTTCTTCACTTTGGAGCTGTGAAACTTACACAAAACTGTGCCAGAACCGCACAAGGCGCGCAGTATTTACCGTCACGGTTCTAGGAAATACGTTTTGATGCCTTTTATGGTCTGTTTGGATCCTCCAATAGTACAATATAGTTTGGTGTACTTCTTTTAGATGCAGCTCCTCAAGTCAGATAGGATTTACACTCCAGCTTATTATATCTGAACATAGCATTCTCTTGACTTTTGAATACAGCCCAGCTTGTTCCCCCTGGTCCTCTTAGAGGTGAGATGGAAAAGGAACAGGAGGGAGTCTTGCT
Source organism: Terapon puta (assembly GCA_028564955.1). Lineage (NCBI taxonomy): Eukaryota > Metazoa > Chordata > Actinopteri > Centrarchiformes > Terapontidae > Terapon > Terapon puta. Next base: position 9,550,332 of record JAOXYL010000086.1, read on the forward strand.
GTTATTAGTGTTTTTGTTCCATTGTTTCTCATAATAAACTACACTGCAGGTTGAATGTATCCTTTTTTTCCATCCCAGCCCACAGTTATTTATGAGTCTGGTCTGGAACCCTACACGGCGATTCATAAATCTATACTCTGCAGGCCTGTTAGTTATATGCCGAGAGACCACACACAGTCGTGCAGCAGATATAGTAACACACACACTTCCTGTTATTATCACCTATGCATTGCCTTCAAACGATTCTGCAGCTCCGTGTGCCTGCCTGCTGCTTCTCCCAGCTCCCACCGTGCTACTATATGATAATGCGGGCCCGGTGTATTAGGCTGAGTGTGCACAGCAGTGTAAGAGCCATCAAGCTTTAGCGTGCCTATAAATTGCTGAAGTGATCACTGCTTGGCAGACTCAAAGCTCCCTGTGCTCTCTCGTAGCTCTAAACAATTTGTTTTATAGCTTGAAATTCACTCCACTGTTGCTCTCCGTAGGGCCGGCAGCCAAAACAAAAAAAAAGGTGCACTTGCAGGCCTGAAATGCACACATAGAACAATCAGGCACTGATTCACCTGCATGCACTGTTCAGGCACTGTTTGTACTCCGTCACCTCCTGCGTGTACATAAAGCATGATTTAGGACACGGGCACATGCATATTATTTCTCTGCTTAGCACTCTCTGTTTCGACTCCACCCCGTGTGCTCTGGGACCCAGCTGCATTGAAACACGCTGGCATTTGTGTGAGAACAGCTGGCCGCAAAGTCATTTGGACACGCGCTCGCACACACAAGCACTTGTGGGCAAGCGCTCACAGATACACACATGGTTTTCCATGCGAGCAGAGCTGAAACAGTCTCTATTGTCAGCGAATAATTGAATGCATAAGCTGTAGAGGGGAGGCGGGTGGGGGGGAAGCGGGGGTTCACAGCACTCCAGCTATAAGGACGTGCTGGTCTACTGTTGAAACTCTATGGCAATCACCTCAATAATGACATCAGCATGTTGGCACCTCGACCAGAGTGCGCAGGCACATTTTACCATATGAGAGGGCTCTGGGAGTGTGTGTTTGTTAAGGCTGTCTTGGCAGTGAACGGACTTGGGTTGTTTTGTAGCCAGCTTTGCTATCATAAAAAAGTGAGCGCAAACACTCCACCCGGTTACGCCCCCCCACCACCTCTCCGTCTTCCAAGTCCAGTACCCGAGCAGTTCCCCTCAGTGTTGTTGTGCCCTGCCTTCCCAGCAGCAGCTGGAGTCTGAAACACTGTGGGGACGCTGTTTGGTGAATTGTACCATTGTTTTGGAGAGCTTTGGGATTGTTGTCTGTTTTCTCCTGATCTGACTCCAGGCAACATGCTGTGTATATCAATGGACATAATATGTGTATGTTTTTCCGCTTAACGTGTGCTCCGTATGTATCTCTGCATGAGCATGATCGTGACGTTTGCTGTGTGTTACTGACAGTCTGCTAATGTGATTCCCCCCCCCCCCATCCAGCATCCCAGCCATTCACTCACCACTCCATTTCATCCCTACACCCATATTCTCTCCATCTTCCCGCTCTCCCCCATATTTGTCTCATATCTTTGCTCTCACTTTTCATTTTCTCTCATACTCTAACCCTCTCTCGGCTAATTTGCCATCGATTTTTTTCTCTTCATTTATCTCTCGCCCTTTCTTGCACTCTCAACCGCTCCCTCCATCCTTGACTGCAGCCGTGTGCTGGGTGTGGGAGAGGAAGAGGGGAAGAGGGTGAGCATGAGGGAAAGTAGCGGAAGAGGGTGGAGAGGAAGGCGAGGCACATATTTGTGGCTGGCTAATTGAAAGCCAGCAGTTTGGTCAGTGAAGTCCCGACGTATGGGAGTGGTCAGGAATTTGCAATACTCGGCTGCGTTTGGGAAATAGAGAGAGAGCACGTTTGTGCCGGTCTCTGTGTCTGTGGCCATGAGGAGTGACAGGTTTTGTAGAGAGTGTTCGTGTGACTGTGTGAGCTTTTGTGAGAATGACTGAGCAAGACTTTTTTTTTCCCCCTTCTTTTTTTGTACATGTTAGTCCTGCTCTTGTTATTCTCCCCTGTTGTCCTCTCGCTTCTCTCTTCTCTATCAGCCTCTTTCACTCTTGTCTGTCCTGGCCGGCTTTTTGTATTGGGCCAGTCGTCTGTGTCATCTTGTCTCTTCAGAGTCAACAGAGAAGAAAAGATTGCACGGTTTCATAATGGTTAGAGAAAACTACCCTTTTTACCAGAGAATACAGATCACAATGTCAGTAATCCTTTTCATGACTTCTGACCTCATTATAGAGGAGGATGAGCAAAAAGGAAAATTTCTCAGCTGGTATCAGTATTGATATACTGTGAAGATGTGAAGCACATTATAGTGGGCATTCTTGTGCTACAGTATAACCCAAAACTGGCTCTTCTGAACTGGCTCAGTGAAGCTGCACCTTGCTGTGATGTTTTTTTTGCTGAATGCCAGTGTCAGCATGCTAATGAGCTGATGTTTAGTTCACGTCTTTGTCTAGCTTGTTGGCACCGTCACATCTGCTGATTAGCACTAAACACAGCTGGGGCTGATGGGAATGCTGTTTGTTTTCACAAATGAAAAGTCAGAGGACCAACAAAATGTTCACAACTCATCCTGAGGGGAACATGACTCTGCTCACGGCTGTCCATCCAGTGATTGTTGAGATGTTTCAGTCCACAAAGCCACACTTGGCTTAAAAATGTTTTGATAATGTGCTTTCTATCTTCCTCCCAAAAATCAGTTGCAGCATTTTGCAATTATAAATAAGGGTGATTTTCTCGAAAATGTTAACACAATGTAGTAATAAACTCCTCCACTGCCCTTTCATTCCCAGGAGGTTTGAATTAATACGGTTCTGCATAGATTGTGTTGTTCCTTGGTGTTTTTAATGCTCATTTGTGTTCTAAACGTAACCCTGCCGACTCACCCCGCGCTGGAATCGCAGTCTGTTGGGTGTGCTCAGGGACGGAGGTCAGAGGTCGGGGGGTCAGTGATCTGAACAGGGAAGCCTACTCATGCTGAACAACACATTGTAAACAAACCATTACACACCATCTGCAGTGGCGTCAAATCCCCGGCCGCATGTTTGTGTAGACGTGTGTGTGTGTGTGTGTGTGTCGGTGTCTCTGAGATCACACCCACAGACACACAAGTGAGGATCAACACACACTGCCAGACGGGGACAGAGAGGTGATGGAGGAAGTGACCATCTGGTATCTACTGAGGCATCAAATGACCTGCTGAAAGGTTACATTGGCATTATTGGCCTTACATCCACATACTCTGTGTGCATCATACAGAGATGCTATCTAAATATGTTATTTTGAAGCAAATATTCAGGTACTGTCACTGTGTGTGTTTTTTAAAAAAAAGAAAGCAGTAAAGCAGTGGATGTATTGGATGAACTTAGATTTTTCATTACATTATTATTTTTTTAATTATGTTTTTACACAGTGCAAGTTTTCTTGCTCAGTGTGGGGATGGCAATTGAACCTCCAGTCCCGTGATTAATAGCCAGCTATTCCAGCCACCATCTTCGTGATTTAGCATGATATTCGGTGTTCAGTTTATCTTAATTGCTTACAAGTAAATGATGACGTTCTCTGTCTTTATCCATTAGCATAGCTGTCAGGTTTTGAAGAGACGCTCTTATCCTCTCAGACGCAATCTCTACCAATTGTTTTCAAGGCTGCTCACTTACTGAGATTTATGCTCCACTATCATTGCAGCATTTAGGATCCGGCACCTCTGCCAGATCTGTCCCTTAATTTCCTGATTGCCACCTCCGTTTTGCCAACACTTTCTGTGTTTTTCTCCAAGTCCAACACCTCAATCTACCTCCCACTTGCTTGTCGCCCTCCCTCCTTACTCCCCCCCCGCCCCGACCCAGCTTGTCTCTTTACATCTTGCTCTTTCTCCCTCTTTTCTCCCACTTAAAGTTCCTTTTCTTATCTTTTTTTTTTTCAAGTGCTGCTCACACTCCACTCACACCTTTCGTCCTATCAGCCAAAGTCTCCTTTCTCTCTGCTGCTTTCCTCAAGTCCCCCCTCCCGGCCCCTTGTTTTCTTTGACAGCACCACCTCCCCTCTGTGTCTCCGCTTGATACCCAACATGCACCGCGTCCCTGTCGCCCATCCACCCTAGCTTCACCCTCTGTCTGGCTGCTGTCCACGCTGCCACCATCACAGGCAGGCGGCCTCTCTGGCAGTGCCCGCTGGTCCAACACCTGCCACACTGACAACAGCGTGCGAGGGAATCACTGTGACAAACTGTGCGCTTGCAAGGCTGTATGAAAGTGTGCCTGAGAGCATTTGTGGAAGATTACAAGGAGAGAGTGAAGTTTATCATCCGCCCTACACGTCTGGCCTGCTTGTTGTTGCATGTGTGTGAGCCTGACTTGTTTATCTCTTACTTCCCTGTGTTGTGAGTGTTTGTGTCAGTGCGCTGTTAGCCCGACATTTAGCCAGACATGTGGATTAGAGTTAGATCTAGGCTGCTTGTCTTCTATTCTGAGATCCCCAGCAGGAGAAGCCTGTTAATTTAGCCGCTATAAATACAGGACCTCCTCCTAGTGGGTCACTCTAAACCCGCCGCATGAAACTGGACTGTGGTGACAGCTCCTTCACTCTGTGTGTGTGTGTGTGTGTGTGTGTGTGTGTGTGTGTGTGTATGTGTGTATACTATATGCGTGTGTTTGAGTGTGTGTGTGTGTGTGCGCGCGCATTCCTTCAAAGCTGGCTGGCTAGCCTCCGGCTCAGTGGTGCATGGAGCAGGGCTTGCGGTGCCACCATTGACAAGGACATTTGGACACAGCCTGAGCTGGGTTTTCTCTCTTGTCTCTTTTCATTCTGTCTTAAAATGTCTTATGTTTTGTTTATATGATCACCTATAACTAATAATCTTCTGATTGGATGACGTATCAAGACTTTTTTTTTACTTAATTAACATAATAATAACATAATATGAAAGGAAATTGTGTGAAATGTGTGTGTGTGTGTGTGTGTGTGTGTGTGTGTATGTGTGTGTGTGTGTCGGTATAAGAAACCTTGCTCGTTATTTTAATATTGGAGATTGAGCTTCCTCTCGTCTTCTCTTTTAAGGCTGTCTCTCACAGTATCGTGAGAGTATCTGCATAAGAATCCCAAACAAAAATGCAGGCTTACATGTGCATTTCCATCTTCTCGTTTTTCCCCCATTCTCTGTTAAAACGACTCATTATCTCTCTGAAAACAGGCACGTGGATGAAAGAGAACCAGCTCAATCAGCGCTCATAAACAAACACTTGACCTATAAAATTGAATTTTCTACTTGTACCGTGCAGACATCCAGCGGTTAACTGATATCCGTGTTTATACCGTTGCTGTAATTTGTCTCCTTTCTTTCATAGTCAAGAGTACTATAATTGCTTTTCAGTCCGTGAAAGTGTTTATTTAATGACAGGCTTATTTCTGTAGCTACATTGTGTTCAGCATCCACCGAGTATATTTTACACCACTCTAGACTGATCGTTATCTGCGTCAGCATAAATACACTCAATCACACTCCCATTTTGATAATTCTTCATTCTGGCAGCGTTTCTGATGAGAGGTCTCCTTGTAAATACCTCTTTCCCTTTTAAAGTTCTAACATGTTTTTGCAGTAGGTCACCCTTGAATGCACGTTGGGCTATTAGTGACAGCGTTTTAACGTTTTGGTGGTTTGGTTTCGAGTATTTGGATCTTATGAGTGATTTACAGCTGTAAGTGTGGCTACATCCCAAGCAGCAAGTTAGCGCCAAAACAGTGGTTAATCGAAAAAACTCCAAATGGGGACTTTTCATCTCCAGACCACATCCACCCCTCTCACACAGCGCTTGTTCTGAACAAAGTGTCGGGCTCGTGCAAACACAGACAGGTAGAAAAAGGGTGTGGAGGGGGAGAGAGAGAGAAAAGCCGATTGAGGACAGCGAAGTGGAACGGATGGGGGGTGAGAGAAGGCGGAAGAAAATGAGCAGTGAAAGTATAAAAGCTTAAATCAAAAGAATAAAAAATTCATAAGAATTGGGGAGAGAGAGACAGAGAGAGAGGGGATAAATGAGAAATATTGGAGTAGAGGAGGAGGAGGTGCATTTATCAGGCAGACGGAGGGGTGGGAAAAGAAGGGCAAAGGGAGCATTAGAGATTATTTGTGTGAGCTTGTTAATGTGTCTCTCGAGAGGGTGAGCGCACACACACACACACACACACACACACAGATGTATTCACTCGTAGGTACTTTGGCAGTTGGGCAGATGTTGCACGTTACTATTCATTCATTCATGAACACAAAATAAATGCTTTCCTAATGTTTTCAAGCGTTTTTTAACAAACGTGACCTTCCTGATCGATATTCCTTGGACTGAAGTAATTGATGTGCTAATATTTGATTCAGAGGTGTTGTAGCTTGAAAAGGAGTGCTGGCACAAACACCCAAGGTCAGTCTGGCTTTGCTTTCACTTGGTCGTCGTTTGATTCGCAGATCCCTTTGTGCTCTCACCTCACATGTTGGCTCTTTGCCTCTGTGTCTGCTGTTTTGAAGTTCATCGCACACAGTATTTTCGTGGCGCTGACGAGGTGAAGAGGGGCTTAGAGATTTGTTTAAACTCTGGACGGTATCACCAGAGGCAGAGCCAGACAGTTTAAGATTGAGGGACCTTTACTGTCTGTGTCTGTTTGGCTTTAGGAGTGTGTGTGCGTGGGTCTGCTGTGTGTGTGTGTGTGTGTGTGTGTGTGTGTGTGTGTGTACTCCTGTGTGAATGTACAGAGTCTATTTAATCACAGGCAGGATGGCTTTCTGTGTCCCAGATAAGCCAAGCCAAATTTCCTTTAATAATATTTAACTTTTTTCCTTTTGAGAAAGCCATTGGAGGGAAGAGGAGGTTATAAGTCTGAAAGTGTCTGTGTGTATATTTGTGTGTCTGGGGTCTCTCATTCGTCCTACAGACAGATGTTTGACAGCTTCATTCTTTATTCTCTCATTTAAGGTGTGTGTGTGTGTGTGTGTGTGTGTGTGTGT
>JAOXYL010000086.1:9559633-9582277 GCA_028564955.1 Terapon puta
CTCCTTGAGTCTTTGTGTCCTGCAGAACATTTTGTAAACCAAGTCATATTTAAATGTTTTTATAGCAGAATTCACTGATGCACTGAGAATATAACAATGGTGATTGTTATGTTGACTCTTTGCTCTCCCACCACCTCCTGATAGAGTCAATGTGGGTTAACCCCTGTACAGCCATTACAACGATTTCAATGCTCATCTCTCCCCGGCAACTCGAATGGAATTAATCTGCGTGACCTGTGCATATAAATGAGCTCAAGAGACAGGTAGAAGACTCTTAACAAAGCTTAATGAGGCTGTTAGTCAAGGTCATTAAGCACACCGAGACATAAACTGAGCCCAGGAGGCGAGGAGGAGCAAGCCGTCCTCCTCTCTCGCATGTCCAATCATGTAATGAGTGTTTGAATGTCGAGCTCATACTTGGAACGATAAGGTTGAGTACTAAGTGTTGATGTGCGGCAGGCAGGGAAGTGTGTGAGGAGGAGAGGACCACTTTGATTACCTTTTTCAGTTTGACTCTTGTATTTTAATGAGGTGCAGCAAAATAATAGAATTTGGTTGTGCAGTAGAAGAAAAAAAGCATAGTAGAACAGCACTATTACTACTACTACTGTTACTTTTTAAAACTACAATTATACCTATGGGTGTGTTTCTTACATATATTTCTTTACATTATTATTGATATGGTGGTGTTGTGTCTGAGCACAAGGATTCACTTAATCGCCCATAATCATAGTGACAGATGCTTCAAAGGGATCTCACAGCTTCCTTATAAAGCATGAGTATTCCCTGAAGTAGTTACTTCACAATGTATATATATCGAAGGCAGGGATTGACGTTGCCTAACTCTCTTAGGCTGCTACAACAAAGACCATTGTGCCTCAGTTTCAACCACAGAACAGCTAACAAAGCTTCGTAGAATTTCAAAGTGCAGCTGAGGCCGGCGAACCGAAACCAACAACAGTGCCTGTTAGACAGGTGGAGGAGCCGATCTTCTTTTACACTATAACTACTCAGGTCATAAGCCCTCTCCAGCCTCTGCCTTCAGCTCTTTGTTACAGTCACTCACATTTCCAGGTGACGCTAGTTTGGCGCTTAAAATGAGTTTACAGTGGAATGAAAGCTGATTAGATGCTGCTTTTCATAGATTATTAACTCTCCTTTCTCCTACCTTTCTTTGTCAGAGCTTCATCGGTGTGCTGTGTTCTGCCTGCTGCAGCTGGGGGGAGAGATTTTTGACACAGACATGGTGATAGTGGACCGGACACTCACCGACATCTGCTTTGACAACACCATCGTATTGTAAGCATGTAACCAAACTGCCTCGTAAAGCATAAATCTCACCCGTATCTTTTGATTGACGGCTGAAAAGGCCGTGCTCATTGAATGTGTCTGTTGTCCCTTCTGCGCAGCAATGAAGCCAGCCCGGGTTTCGAGCTGCGTGTCGAGCTGTACAGTTGCTGCTCGGAGGATGACTACTCAGCGGGGAGCACGCCAAGAAAGCTGGCCAGCAAACTGAGCTCCTCGCTGGGGCGATCAGCCGGGAAGAAGCTGAGAGCAGCCATGGAGCCTGGACCATGTAGTCCTGTTAGCAACGGAGGAGCAGCCCCTCTTCTGCTGCCAGTCCCCTCTGTGCCGTGAGTTTAGTTAAAAACATCACCTGCTTTACATGTCATAGCAGAGAGAACGCAGGGACGGAAACAAGATATGTTTCAGAAAGCGCGCGTCAGCACATTCATGGAGGCCATTTTTCACTCGCATGCTCAAACGCAGAATAAATTTCAATCCCCTCTCTTGTGTGTGTTGACAGGGGACCCAAGTACCACCTCCTGGCTCATACCACCCTGTCGCTGTCACACGTCCAGGACAGCTTTCGCACACATGACCTCACTATCTCAGGCAACGGTGAGTGACAGCCGTCATCAGTCTGCCTTCTCAGCATCTATCTCTCCTCTCTGCCAAACCGTCCATCTGTCTATTTTCTTTCTTTCTTTTTTTTTTTTGAGACTCTCGGCTCACGTCTCCTCCCTGCATTCTAATAATTTCCCTTTAAAGCGAGCGCAGTGCGTGTCCTCTCCCCCACCTCCCCCTTCCTCTCTCCGTCTTCCCATGTTCTCTGACAGGCAGCCATTGTCAAGGTCACAATAATAAAGGCTGTGCTGGTGAGGTGACTGCTGTGTAAAACTGTAATGATGTGGGGCTAACAAGGGCCCAGAACCTCAGACAGACAGGCCCCTAGTGTTTTATTCATTGGCCCTTCAGCCTGCTGTAAAGTTTCACTGCCGCACTTCATGACACTCCCCTCAGCTGCCAGTCTCTTACACCCTTGTGCCTTGTTGTGTGTGTTTTAAAGGGGGCCAGTATGACGTGTGGAATATGTGTGTGTATGTGTGTGTGTATCTCCCTGTGTGGATGCACATGACAGTACATGTTTGTGTGTGAAATTTGAGTGTCATGTGGGGATATTTTTTATTTTATTAATGGTGTTTATGTGTATGTTTATGTTTTCGCCCATCCATCTCTCTCCCCTTTAGAAGAGTGTTCTTATTGGCTGCCGCTCTACGGCAGTATGTGTTGCCGCCTCGCCGCTCAGCCTCACTGTATGACCCAGCAGATGATGAGTGGATGTTTGAAAGTTAAGGTAAGTTGGCAGGTGTGAGTCCTCTCGGGGTTCACATAGGTTTTTTGGCTTTCGTCCTGGTTTATTTCTGTCCTTTTCTCCTCCTCCACGTCCCTCCTCCCCTTCATAGGATACCATCTCTGTGTTTTTTTTTTCTTTTGTCTTTTAATGCACACTGAACACGTCTTTCTCTCTACCTCGCAGCAGTTGGGAGGTGACCCTCAGAGTTGGACAAAAGTGTACGCCGTTCTAAAAGGAACAAGCCTTTTCTGTTACCACCGGCAAGAAGATGTGGAGGCTAACATTGAGCCAGCTTTCACTATTGCCATCAACAAGGTCAGTGAAAGAATCGCATGAAAATGGAGAAAATATCTAGAGTGGAGTCAGACATTCCTCTCCGGAGGTCGATCCTGCCTTACTGAACACATACAGTTGTGCTGTTCCTGGTTCTGCCTAAGGCACCGGGAGCCTGGATGGTAAGGAACTGGGACTGTGGATTGCTGCCAGTTTGAATCTCCAGCCAACTGTTCACTCTGAGAAAAAAAAAAGTAAATAAGAAATGAGCACTATTTCTTGTAACTACTATAAAGGTGCCCTTGAGCAAGGCACTTGGCCCTCAGCTGCCCCTGCAGAGCTGCATAGAAGCCAAGAAGAGAAAACTGTAATTCTGTTGCTCAGCTTTCAGGTGTAGCTGGGTAAATGTACGGCTAGAAAAGAGCAGGTATTGAAATGAAAGCCGTTCAGCCGGAGTCTTTGCAAACAGAGTAAAACACAGCAGTCAGGCCCGTCCAATCCAGAGTCATAATTCTCTCATCCCGCCGTTTTTCCAGGCACCAAAGTGAAGAACAGTCAGTTGGCCAGTCAGATTCTTGATCATCTTATTTCCTGTGTCTGTGTCTGAGAGTCGATGCCTGTGGGGCTTCTCATTCCTTCCACGGTGACTCATCGGGTCTTATGTAGGCCTTGACCCTGAGCTCACAGCGGACCTAAAGCCAAGTCACTCAGAGCAGATCAGGTCTGTATGATGCTTTGTTAGTCAGTTCTCTGGCTCTGCAAAAGAGAGGGAGCACGAATGGATGAATGAAACAACAGTGCCATCTAGTGGCCATAAACAGACCATGTTGCATTTGGAGTAGACCAAGGAGGTGGGAATTGGGAGTCTGCACCTTTTGTTGAATAATTGCTGAAGGGAAATGGCTCGGAAGAGGACTAATTAGTGGCTTTATTAGTGAGGGCTCATTTTCAGTGGGGACTTACAATTACAATTGCCGTAATGATCACTTGTTGCGGCACATAATTTTGTTCATTCAGGAGTGCTGGCATTCATTCTCGATTGTAGTCATTTTGTGGCAGATAATTGTATTCTTCACCGCTCCCGTGTTTCAGGAGACGAGGATACGTGCGTCGGAGAAAGACCCCCACAGCAAAGTTCAGAATATCTGTATCAGTAACCAGTACGGAGGCGAGGAGGTCACGCACACGCTGACAACAGACAGCCGAGAGGACACGCACCGGTGGATGGAGGCGTTTTGGCAACATTTCTATGACATGAGTAAGTACCCGCTGCGCTGATTTACACCCGCTGGAGCCACTCACTATGACAGCAGCTGATTATAGGACTTCATTTTGAGGACACGTGCTGTTGTATGTCCTGTATCTGCTGCTTCGTGCTGCTTTAAGTGACACTTTGTCTCCAACGTACAGGCCAATGGAAGCAGTGCTGCGATGACTTAATGAAAATTGAACTGCCATCGCCAAGGAAGCCAGCTCCTGTTACGCCAAAGCAGGGCTCGCTCTATCACGAAATGGGTAAGACTCCGAACATATCACTGTCGACATGCAGGGGGTGAAAAAGTCACTTTTAATTAAAAAGGGAATTCAGGGAAAGAAAAACACTGTGCTTGCATTGCATGTGACTGTGTGTAGCTTTAATTCCTTGGGTCCATGTGCATGAGAGATGCCGTCACAATTAAAAATTTCCCTTCCGATATCTCAGACTCACTCTGCTTTACTTCTCTGTACCGTAGATAGAATGGGTCTTATCTCTGACACGCTGACTCACTCTCTGTCCTTTGTTTCTCTGTCCCTCTTTGTCTTTTTTCGATTTTCCTCGTGTGTCCTGAATTCATCACTCCTCGCCTTTCTCTCTTTTGTCCCTCTTTATTATTTCCTTGTAATCTCATACATTATTAATCATCAACGCCGCATTTTTCATCAACTTTCACTATTCATTTTTAACGGGTGAATTATCTTGAGTCGATTTTTTTTTTTATTGTTCTCTCAACACGTCTCAACACCCGTTTCATTCATAAACACGCATCAACCCATGTTGATTTCTGCCATGACCACCAAAACACATAAAAACTGAACTCCACCTGTTGCACACCTCCTATCCACTCCGCCCCCTTCTCTCTCTCTAACCTCCCTCTTGGTTTGTCCTAACCTCCCTGTGGCAGCCCCTCTTGCCACACCCTCCTGTGAGGGTCTTCTGCTGCAGGATAACGCTGTGTCTGCTGAGATTCGTGCTCTGCTCTCGTCTTATTACAACGACAGGTGAAGTAACAGGAGTAGGGCTCCATATAAATTACGTGGTGGTAAATGTGGCAGTCCAGAAGTTGTAGCAAAACCAGGATCAGCAACATCTGACAGATAGTGAATAGGGAACAGTAAACATTACAGGGCGGGATCTTTTTGTTTCATTACCATTTATCGTAATTAGATAAACATTTAAGACATTCTCAGAATTAAAGTCTCTGAATTATTGTGTTTTTGACACTGTTGCATTATGTCGAAAAAAAATTAAATGTACAAAACATTGTTTTGTACAGTACATTACAACTTCATGACTGCCATTTTTCCTTATGAACTCAAGGATACATTTCAAAGTAATATTTCATGAATTGTAGATATGTCTGTAAATCTATCTAAAGTCTATGCCTGTAGTGAGCATGTTCCTTAATTTTGCCTCAGAAATAATCTAATCCAAATATAGTATGAAACAACATTTAAAGTCATATTAAATTGTGACTGGATTACCTATTCGTGTTGTAGGAACTGACAGAAAAAAAAGGTCCAAGACTAGTATATAGTAGTGTAATGATGAGTTTGCTACATCTCTCCTGCAGTTATTGAATCATCTGATGACCTCAGCAACTCTGTGTCAGACATTTTGGCTCGGAGGATGCAGGAGCTGGAGCTCCGCAGCCAGCTGGGCACCTCCCCCACCTGGATGTCTGTGTTTGAGGAGAGCATCCCCAAAAGCGCTGGACGCCCCCGTCCCTGTACCTCTCGCCTCTCTGGCCACAGCCCCTGCACCCCTCATCGACTGCCCCGGAGCCCCATGAGCCCTCACCGCTGCCCGCAGCCGGGTCTGCTGTCCTCGGATGCAAGTCTGACCTCAGACAGCGACAGCCACTGCAGCACCAGTCCCTGCTCTCACCATCGCGGCTGGCCCGAGCCCTCGTCAAACTTCTCTCTCTTGTCATCCTCCCCCTCTCGCCTGAGGCCGCGCACTCTGTCGCTGGATGCTAAGCTCAGCACCCTTCGAGGTAGGGGGTATGGAGGAGGAGGCGGCAGCGGCGGGACGTTCCAGTGCCCCTGCCAGCCTCCTCCCTCCTCGCTGCTCACCCCGATCCCCATCTCCTCTCGGTCGCCTCGATCACAGCACAGCACGCAGACCACGCTCTCCTGCTCCAGCTCCACCTCCAGCAACAGCTCCAGCAACAGTGAGGGCAGCCACAGCCCCGAGTCATCTGAGGGGGCCCCCTTCTCACGGCCCTCCCCGGCCCGGCGCAGCCTCAGGAACCTCAGGGCCAGACTTGATCCTCGCAACTGGCTTCAGAGTCAGGTGTGAACTGTCCCGTCTGACAGACATTTTGCCCTGCCCTAAAGGCAACAGTGCTCATTAGACCATGGTTTAACTGGCTTAACATATGTGAACCCACCTCAGGCAGTCTGCTCAGCCACACGCACAGCCCTGAGGAGGGTAAGCTGCCTCTAGCCAGTCCCCTGGTGGAGGACGGATCATGGATGACCCTCCTGGGGCAAACTGGAATGTTTTCTAACACAAAAGACAGGTGACAATCACTGCAGGTGACCCCGCAATTTGGAGATGGTCCAAAATGAAATGGGAGGTATTCTGCTTGCTTTGAGAAAATACGGTCATGCTGCTTGGGGTAACGTGATGCTAAGAAGATCTAAGGAACTTTCTCAGACAAACTCAGACTCTCAATTCTGAAACTAGAAAAAGGTTTTGTTTTGTCCTCTGCGTCAGCCATCCTGGCCACTCAAACGTTGGTTTAAAGTCATCTCAATTAATGCACTAGCAGTATTTTGACTGGATGTTTCCTATCTGTACTTTATAAATAAAGGTTTGCAGTGTTTGTGCAATGAAAGCCAGTGAGCATGTGGCAAGAACAAGAACACGCAAGATGAACATAAGGTATATTCAGTCAAGAGTTTTCAAATGTTAGAAACCGTTATGTGTGGAGAGAAAGGTTGGTGTCTGTTGCCTGTACTGTGATCTACTTTAGTGTACGTATTGAAATACTCATAAACAGATCTTTTTTGTGGTTCTCCTAAAATGACTATGCACCATTTTCTTTTTTTTTTGTTGCATGATTTGACTTACAGTTAAAATGTTGAACTACTTGAGATCATTTCAACAATGAATCTGGTGAACGTTTAACTTTATGCAAGTGCTCATACATACTGTACTGGTTATTACTGTGATCTCTTCAGGGTTAAAAAAAATTCTGTGCTTTGGTCTTAACTTTTACACATTTATCTGCACACTACAGACAGGATGTGATCAGAACTGGGAAACAGATCCACACATACTTCAAACGCGAGAATAAACTGAAATGAACCAAAGCTCAAATAGTATTGAAAACCCAAGCCATTGTGCTCCTCTGCCTCAGTGCAGTTTTGTGGGAGTGCATTAAGAATAATGATTCCAGTTTATGGAATTGCCAGTAAAATGTGAAACATCCCCTCATCAAATATTATGCAACACAGAAGAATTTCTTAGAAAATATTTTATGGTGGCTATATTTTAGGCAACTTTCTAGGAAACTAAGTACTTCCATGACACCCAAGTCAACCATTAGATCATGATAGTGAACGCAAAAATACAATAGTTTATTTACACTGTTGTTTTAAATGATGTAGGCTATTGTCAGTTAGACATCAGCGATCACAAGAATACCCAATCATCTGACAGAAGAAATCTTATAAGAGAGTCGGTGTCGGTGCAGTAAAGCCTCTTCTTCTCTGTCTTTGTTGTTTACTGTGGGTTTTACTTTGGTAACAGTTTCCCGCTTTGGGCTCAGAACTCGGGCGACCATTTTTACTAAGAATTTAAACTGTCAGATGTTTGAAAAACAGCATTTGTTACTGTAAATTAATTTTTATAAGTTAACAAATAAACCTCCTCTCTTTGTCTTTTGTTACATTATTGATTTTGTTATAAATGCAGCTATATTGATATCTGATGATCATAATGTTAACAGATGATGTGCAGATCTTTTAACTGTTAAGAATAGATAACATTGAATGTTATAACCTTGCAAGAGTTTCCCGTGTTAGCAGGCTTTGTGTTCTGCATGTACGCTGTCCTAGAAAGCAAACATAAAATGAGAAATGTGGAAATCTCATGTTTAAATAATATAACATTAATTATAATAAATGTTTTATGAATTCAGAACTGACTCCATTTTTTCATATCTCCACATAATTTATGTCTATACAAATACAATCTTGTGAAACCTGACAGCAATATTACAAGTAAATCTGTTAATGGAAAGACCTATTATTAATTAGTTATTAATCCTAACTGTGAACTTTGCATTTTGACTAGTATATGAATATATTCTTAAGAGTGTAGCACAGAAGAATGTTAAGATGTCAAACTGATTCTTTTCCACCATGTACACTTTTCCCAGAGTGGGAGAACTTTCTGTTAGATCATTAAAGTGCTTTACGCTTTGAGCATATGCCGGATCATATTCTATCCAGTTCTGCTCTTGAGTTTCTCCCTCCAGCAACAAATCCCACAGGAGATCCCATCTTATGTGAAGTGAAGATGAAATCCAGTTTCAACACAGCTGCTGTCTGTCTCGCAGAAGCACCAAGAAAGGCAGGTAGAACAGAGGCTTTATTGTCAATATTTCGATAGCAAAGCCTTAGATTTGTTCAATAGTACAAAGCACTGTTACAAACATAGGAGGTAGTCAACACTGAGTCTTCACTGAGCATTGTAAAATGCATAGAGAAATACTATGGCCATATTGACTTGAAATGCCTTAGATGAGAACCCAAAGCTCCATGCTTTCTGTTTGCAGTGCAGAGTTATACCATTGTTGTGCTATTTTAACTTCACAACTGCTTAAAGTATAAAAATCATACATATAATCATTTTAAACCCAAGAAATACATATTCATCGGTATAGAACAGAATTACACCAATAAATACTTTATATTGTATGCTTCATATGATGCTGACTATTGACTTATGTAACCCAATAAAGGGGGATTTTACACAAAGTTTGGCAATTATATGACTTCTGTTGGATTACATAAGTAAATGAACAATGTTACATCGAGATACAGATAAATATGAGGTGTCTCTGCTCCTCACCTTCTTTCATGTCCTCCATATTTAAACACTTTTTATTTGTGCACTTGTGCTTCATCTGGCTCCATCATCCCGTCTCATTAGCAGACACTCCGTGGATTACACGCTCGCAGCGCCACCCCAGCCAGCGTACTCCAGGCGAACGTGGAGACCTTTGCAGGACATGTTCCGGCTCTGCTGATATATGTGGATGCAATCCGGTGGAGACGCTTGGCGCCAAAGGTGTTATAGTGTCCTGGGAGGACTTGGTCAACCTGTTTAACGAATATGTCAGTTGTAAAACACTTTTTAAATGATGTACAGCACATGCTGTATTAATTCCTAAATCATTGTTGTCAGACAGCATCGTCATATCTCACTACCAATCTGCATCCATCAGTACTTGATACAAAGCATTGTTATACAGTAGAATGATAAATTCTAGAGAAACGTTTGGTTTTCATGATTATTTTGTACACTCTTAACATACATTTGCTAGAAAAACAATGTTGTGGGAAACTGTAAGATTCCATTGTCACTGACTGTAGTGTGAGATAGAAATATCAAAGTCAGCTCAGCACCTAGAGTGGAACATTTAATGGACACTTATGTGAGACATTTGGATTATAAATCTATTATTTTTCACCTGATGGGATTGGATGAGGATCAAAGTAAGATATAAGCTGAAATGGTTAGCCCATGCTGTGGTGTGTTACCTGTTCGCTGTCCACCAGCCCAACCAGGCGCTCACAGCTGCTGATGTAGTCACTGACATGGCTGTAGGGCAGCCAGTCAATCATGGCGCCATCATACACCACATCTCCACTGAAAAGCAACTTGTTGTCTCGGTCGTGGAGGCAGATGCTACCCCGTGAGTGACCGGGCATGTGGAGCACCGTCAGCTGCCTGTCACCCAGATTGATGACATCACCTAGACAGGAGAGTGGGAGAGATTGAGTTATATTTTCAAAATCATTCACACACACACACACACACACACACACACACAATATAACTTCAGGGCCATGTGCACCCCTTTCCCAGACTGAGTCCTCAAGCTCCTCACTGGCTGGATTTGAGCCAAGCTTATATTTGTGTTCTTCCGCGCATCACCTCATCTCATCATGATGTGCCTGTCCTTGACACTCAGTATATCATTGATTTGATCCAGATATGAGTCCCACAGTGTGACAGGAGGGTGAAACTGACACACCAAGCAACAAGATGCTGCTGCTGCTGCAGCAGCGGCTCTGACACAGCAGAACAAGTGAGCCTATTGACCGAAGGTGCAGACATCATGCTCTGTAAGAATACTAAAGAGCCCAAAAGGTTCAGGAATGCAACATTTTTTGTGATATAAGTTTTGTGTTTCGAAGTTCAACCTATGGGGAACAATCTGTACTGTTAATCAGTACAATTTGATCAGTGCTGGGTTATGAGTTATTAATTCTCGACGTGATGTTTTCCATAAGTATTGCCCATGTCTGTCTCCTCTTCTTTCTTTCTTGGAAGGAAAAAAAACTGAAATCCAATCTCAGCAGCAGCAGCACTGAACACTTAAAACAGAGCAGCTCAGCAAATTCAAATACCCAACACACACACACACATTCAACACATTTTGCTTAGGACACTCCCCCTTAATAAATGACCTGTCTCTGCACTCATGTTGTCTAACAAAACATTACACCTGTCACCCCTCACCTAGCAATGAAGCCCTGGCAAAGTAAGGGCAGCATCTTTCGTAACATGGTGCAACATCCATCATAACACAGATGACAGATGTTTGCACTACATTTCACCTCACGTGGTACGTCTCTATATGTGAAAGGTTGTGGAGGGGTGTGTGTGCGTGTGTGTTTATTTAATCAGAAAGTCATTTTAGGTCAAAATCAATTGAGCCGTGAAACCCTCCTGTGGGTGGGGGCGTGAGATGATTCGGTGTGATGTGCGGACCACGGCTAACGAGTCCAGGCGCGCCCATCAAATATGTCACGGTATCGACCGCGATCAGGCAGACGCATTTAGCCGGACCTGGACCTCTGTTTGCTCACAGATCGTCAGCGATCCCTCACACCTGCACAGGCTGCGTCTCCCGCACCGTACGTACCCTCCTGCAGGATGTGTGTGGGCTGCACCGCCTTGACTTTGTAGTGCCTCGCCCTCCATCCGGGACTGGGCGCCTCGGCGATCTCCCTGTCGCTGAGCCAGGTGACCGTCTCGAAGTTGTCCCCGTTGGCCAGGGCATCGACCTCGGCGCTGTGGACGCCCACCTGTTGGAACTGATGCAGGCCGCCCGAGTGGTCGAAGTGGGCGTGGGTGGCGACGGCCAGGAGCGGGTTCTTCCTCTGCGGGTCCTCGCCGAGCAGCCCCTTGGCGTCGATGTATTCCGGCAGGCTCCTCAGGCCCAGGCCGGTGTCGATCACCACGTCCTGGTGCGAGCCGCGGAGCAGCCAGATGTTGGCCCGGTTGTCCGACTGGTAGAAGCGCTCCTGGATCCAGAAGAGGCCGTCTCCGAGCGACTTGTGGGCGTACCAGTCGGCCGCAGACATCCCACCTCATGCGCTGGTCGAGGTTACCTGCTGCGGGCTGTCGCGCTGTGTCGTCGGCGGGGCTCTGCGGCGGAGAGGACGGACCGGCCTGCCAGCTGGAGGTGTTTTCATTGAGGTGAAGGCGACGCTGGCCCCGGCGAGACACACCCTTGCTGGAGGAGGGCGCGCTCATTGGGCGAGCGGGCGAGTGACGGCGACCAGAAGCGCGCCGCGATTGGCTGACGCTTAAGTCACGCCTCTTCGTGCGTCACGCAGAGGTGGGCGGGGCGAGGCAAAGACACATTTACGCACAGTGCGGAGAGTAGAGTGAGCCTCGGTGTCCACGCCGGTGTTAGCGTAGCCGTGCGGGTCCTCATTAGATCTACCGTGAAAATTAGGCGATTTGAGGAGTTTGAGTGCGGGCCGAGCAACAGATCAAACTGAGCTGAATGTTGGTGACAAGTGAATTTGAAAAGTGAAAACACGGAGACTTGTAAAGGAAAAAAAAACAGGCTAAATGTCGCCGAACAGCCCTGAAATACATTGACATTTAGGAGCAGTTTACTAACAGTCCCGTAGTGAGTATTACAGCTTGTGTGCGTATGCGTGTGTGTGAGAGAGTGTGTCTGATGTAATGTTTCACTGTTGACCAGCGCAAAGTGAGTGAGGGGAAAAGGCGATGCGTACATGAAGTTGCTGTGTCTCCTCCACGTGTTGGACGGAGGAGCTGACCAGAGACATGTGGGCTGTGTGTGTGTGCAGCTGCAGGTCCAGGTGGGGTGAGGTTTGCAGCCATGGCGGGCAAGGGTCGTGGAGTGGCCGCCTTCACCTTCAACATCGAGGCTCTGGGCATCGGCAGGGGCAGCATGCCAGAAGCCAGGGTGGGGCCCAGCCCGCTGTTTCCAGTAAGTACCGAGCGATCACACACACACACACACACACACACACACACAGTTGCAGAGTAATGCAGAGTGCCTCATCACGTTGTGGTGTATTCACTTCACTTTAATGCCCCTGAAGTGTAGCAGGTAACAATATTTCAGGGGGATTCAAACCTCCAACTGCAGCATGTGTTTGATTTGGGATGTAAAATTTGCATAAACTTTCTAGTATGCTCTGTTTAAAGTACCAGCTATGTTGTCTTTACTGAAAAGTAAAATGATAACTTGGGGTTGTGAAACAAGAATGTCTGCCATGTTAAGAGGCTGTTTAAAAAGCAGCATCCCCTTAAGTTTGTCATCCCAGAGCATCCTCCTGTAAGAGACAAACCATGCACGCTTCTGTTAGTTTCTGCATGATGCAGCAAATACAGAGCCGTAGTGACTCCAGCGGCTTCACTTCCCCTTAGTTTCTGTGCACGGACCCATCCATCTTGCGTTTGAGTGCCCTTTAAATATATTACAGACAGTATGTGACAGCTTGATTATATTTTTGCACACAGGCCCAGAGATCAACCATGATTTGATTTGGTGGTATAGAAATCCCAGACAACTAGCCACAAAGCAATCGACATACCTCAGGCTTTTGAGGCCCCCGAGGGTCAGTTTGCCCTGTTGGATTTTAAGCCCTCGCTTTGTATGTGGCAAAGGCTGAAGGAAAACAAATGACATAGGTTTCTCGTGTGTGTTTGTGTAATATACTGTGGGAACTGCTTATAGGGATCAAAGAGCCTGGGACAAAATTATTCTTACACAAATGCTGCTTGCAAATTTGCTTATAGTAATGGTATAATAATAATATAGTAGTTTGTTTAAGGGTCTTTTTATACATGAAAAAAACAGTTTATACTCCTGTGTGTCTTTTTGTTTTTCACTTTACTGTCAGGATACTCTGTCAGTCTGCTTCCAGCTGGCTACCTGAGGCTGGTGAGGCATACACACAAGAAAGTATAACGAGAAAATGAAAATCATAGCCTCTTCCAAACTGATGGAAAATCTGCCAATGAGATGCAGCAACTGAACCTGATGTTACTCAGGCTACCTCGTGTAGTCTCCCCAAACAATGAGGACCAGTCATGTAATAAATACACAATAATGTATGGTTTATTAATGGTAATCTCCCTGAGAAAAGCAAAAGAAAACAGACAACATTTTGGTCGTAATAATGATTCGCTTAGTGGTCGGTTTGAACTGGTCAGACGTGATCACCTAAGAAGTTTCCACTGTTATATGTAACAACACAATCTCACAAGCTGTTGATCCAGCTTGGGCTACAGGACAATTGTACCGCTTCTTTCAGTTGAAGTGCAGTTTCACTGTATTACAATATACTATTTGCAGAGTGTAATTTTACTTACAGCAGTTAAAATCAAAATGCCAGCCCCAGAAGAACAAAATAAGGCGCAGCTAAAACTGCTGTAATAAATTATCATATATTATAGAGGAAAAAAATAACTACTTGCTGTTTTCCTGCATATACCCTTCTGCAGAGCACAGACTTTAAGCCAGTGCCACTGAAAGCTGGTGAGGATGAGGACTACATGCTGGCATTAAAACAGGAGATGAGAGGAACGATGCAACGGCTGCCACACAACATCAAGCCTCATTCCAATAAAGCAGGTAAGGAGAGGCAGCGCATTAGAAACCTGACATCTAATAGAAATGCTTTGGCAAGACAATTGGCTGCTGTGAGGGAAGATAATGCAGCACTTAGGAAGTGAGACATTTAATAAGGGTCATATCTGGGGAAAAAAGAGAGAGAGGCAGATTTATGGCAGAATATTGAGTTTCAGCTGCTGCCTCATCTGGCGGTTTTAATGTGATTTCTATGGCCTACCTGATGTGCCTTTTACAGTTACATTATTCAGGGATGAGCTAAATATATCCAAAACAGGAAGCAGATGATTTTTTTTTCTGAATATTTGTCTTAAATGCAGCCACATCATAATTTGTATTCACAAAACCAGCTGCTAATCACACTTGTTAATGTCCTTAAAGATCACTGACTTCAGTTCTGAGGTTAACACAATTGTCTATGTGGCTCTGATGAAGTGCTGAACATGATATAACAGTGGGACTTTTCAAAGAGTGTACTGGAGCAGAATTTTCTCTTGTTTACACCAAACAGAAGTGGAGAAATACACGGAGAGATACTTGAAGCAAAGCCAGATGGAGGATGAGGAGTGGACTCCAGGTACTTGAATAACATACTGTGTCCTGTGATTGGAGCAAATCAAGGTGGGGGAGGAAAATAATTTCTGTAATATTCTCGGTATTTCAGACTGGAACCTCTTCCCTAAAGAACTGAGGCCCCAAAACAAAAAGCCCCGTGCTAAATCAGGTATATAAAACACAATTTATATGTCATGAGATTGCACTCTTGAGAATAAGAATAAAGACACGCTGTTTCAATCCAGCAGCCACAAAGAAGAAAACCGTGAAGACATCCCGCAAGGAGACACAGGATGTGCTGAGTAAATTAGATGTAAGTATTTCGTGACTTGTTTGTTCTGTGTTCAGCTGCTGAGCATTACACGCACTGTTCTTTTTCTCTTTGATTTATAAAGTACCCATGTATGAGGGCATCAAGTTGATGCAGCAAATGTGTGGGTCAGTAGAAACAATCGCACAATGATTTTTTTTTGGACTGTGCAAATCTTTATGATCCAGCAAATGTTTTCTGTAAGTAATTTAATGTTCATGTCAATATTTCAGGAACTGGCAAAGAAAGATGATGGGAACGCCGAAAAATCAGACGATGAGACCGAAAAGAAAACGGGTGACAATGAAGGGGAGGAGGAACTTGAAGAGGAAGAGTACGATGAAGAGGACATTGAAGAGGTCAGATTACAAACAATAACATGAGATCTTTAGTGCCAAATTTGCTAAATGCACACTTAACCCAAGTTACTGAGTTCACACCTTTAATTTTGCCTTTCAAAAATGTTTACCGTACCAATGTTTGGCAACTTTTCTAAGCACAACATAACCTTTACAGCCTGATAATGGTTTCACTTTCACATACTGTACTGGAACATTTGGTGGCATTTGATCACGCTGGTGTCATCATATGTAAGAAAAATAAGTTAATATTCTGTTTTGTTTCCTTTGTTCCTCTGTAGGAAAACGACTACATTGAAAGCTATTTTGACAATGGCGAAGATTTTGGTGCAGGCAGCGATGATAATATGGATGGCGAGGGAACATACTGAGGCGGTGGGATTCAGCCACACAAATTCAAGCGAGCGTCGACTGTAGGATGTAAACTGTCACTGCGTGATTGTTTCTCTTGGTTAAATATTGTAGATAAGTTGGGATACTGTTTTGAAGAGTGATACTTGTTTGCTTTGTTTTGTTTTGTTGTTCTTGAAGAACAAGACCTCTTTTAGAGTTGTGTAAATAAGAAATGCAAACTATGTGCACACTGGCAATAATTTATTCAAAATAGATGTATTTATTTTCCAGCCTGCAGCACATTTCCACAGGTTGAAAGGCACATACTGTCGACAACACATTATGCTTTTTCATCAAGTGAACACAGTGATAAAATAAAAGGGCTATATAACGAAGTCTAAAATTCCACATAATTACACGTATGAGTCATTGTAGGAATACTGTGCATTTCCCATTTTCCTCACCATGCTTTTCGAGGTTTTTTTTGAAAAAGGAAAAAAAAAAGTTGTCTGCAGGCAAGCTAAAAGAGAAATTCAAGCAACTCTCATGGCAATTCAGAAACATAATTTAACTGGCAACTCCCAATACTGATAGTGTAAATAAAGGCTAATGCTCAATAGTCTGGAAATAAATTAATTCTATATTAAACAAAATGGCAGCAACCATATTTTTCAAACAAACATTTGGAAATACACAATTTCTAACATGGCTAAAAATACAATCCAACCAAACTGAGTTGAAATGCCTTAAAACAAATCCACAGAATTAATGGTCCTCTCAGGGTGTCGTCACCATTCAGCTCTGAATTAACAGATTTTGGTTGGGTTTTTGCTTTCTGTCTCAGTTTACCTTTGAAATGCTCAGACAGTTTGTAGCTTACTGAGAGTGCAGCTCATGATAACAAAAATGAACACTCTCCTGGCTACGATGATGATGAATGTATCCGTCCAAAGAAGTTCAACCGAGCAACCGTTTATTATTTTCAGCCCATTTATACTCACTGTTGAAAAGCACATAAATGTAAATGTGCGGACAAAAGGAATGACTGTGGCCACACCCTTATTCGTGGTCTCTTAACCCTATAAAAATGACCGTTACCACTATAAAGTCACTGTCCCAATCAGACAGATTGCATTGGTGTATTAAGTCTATAAAAACTACTCGAAAAAGGGAACATCCACCCAGTTTTATTAAGTCTCTGAGTTAGCGACAAATTTATAGGTAATGTTGTAATCCCTTGTTATGTTTTCTCGTGTCCTCCATGTTCACCGTCTCCTGCTTTGTCCACGCCGGGTCCCTGTGGCTCTCCATTAACTGCATTTTCAGCAAGGTGTCCAGGTCCAGGCCCTGCGTGGTCTTCTACCCCACCAGGACCATCAACATTATTGCCACTGAGATGTGCGTGAGGCGCACTGCCATGAGCTTCCGTAGGAATGCCGTGGTGGCTGACGTCAGCTTTCATGAGAACCTCGTAGTACAGCAGATAAAACACAGGCGTGACAATGCCGACAACCAGCATGATGGCCACAGCCGTCCACCACCTCATACCCCAGTCTGCTCCATAATAAGGGTCCTTTTTCTGCACTGGTTTATAATCGACTTCTCCTAGCAGTGGCTGCTGCTGCTGCAGTGTTAAGGAGGACACAACCTCATTCAGGCTGCTCCGAGACGGACCTGTGGATTTCACCAGCCGCTCAATGTCCTTGTCCTTCTCCAGGAGGAATCCTTCCACACTGTCAGTAGAAGAACAAGAGTCTGTGGAGGACTCAGAGGGGAGGGAGGTAATAGGTGAGACCTGGGGCAGGCGCCTTGCACCTGAGGGGGAGGCAGATTTTAGAGGTCCAGTGCTGTGAGTCTCAGTGAGGACGCTAAAGCGCCTCACGGGAATTTTGACTGATCGCAGGGCAAAAAAGTCCTGCTCCGTCAAGAGGTTGTTGGCCCGTTTTATATCAGCCACCTGGGAAAAGCACAAGAAAGATGCATTTACTGTGGTGCTTGTAAACACACTAATTATATTTACTGTTCAGTCACCAGCTGAACCAGATAGTCAGCCTTTATGCTTACAACAACGAAGAGTGTATGATACAAAACAAAAGTAAACCTACTCGATTTTAACACACATTAGAATTGCAATTGTTTGTTTAAATGGAATTTTACAAAAGATATGCAAAGGCTGTTCAAGAGGCTATGATTAGAAAAATTACTGTTATTGAAGTGATGTTCTTACATCTTTAATTCATTCAATTCAATTCATTTAGGGCAACTGCATATGCCCTAAAACTGACTAGTACGGAAGTGACATTTAGCAGCCAAAAACACTAATTAGCTTGTTCATTTTTCATATTCTTGTGTTAATGAATGCAGTAAGAAAATACTTTTACATATGATTTGGGAACACTATTAGGTAACTGTGAGGAATAATTATCTAGATTTTATGCTCCCCATATTTTAAACTGCTTTTTGGGCATGGAAAGCTGTGAACAGAGGACTGACACATAACCTCATAAATTGACAAAACTTATTAACAGTTGCCAATTAGCACATCCAGCAGTTATGGAGCAACATTATCATTTACTTGGAGATGATTTTCTGGCTGCCAGTAAGTTCAGCTTTAGGTTTTAGCACTGCTTTGGCCTTTACCAACCCCTGCGGGCGATAACAGTCTCATT
Organism: Terapon puta; assembly: GCA_028564955.1. Taxonomy (NCBI): domain Eukaryota; kingdom Metazoa; phylum Chordata; class Actinopteri; order Centrarchiformes; family Terapontidae; genus Terapon; species Terapon puta. The sequence goes on from JAOXYL010000086.1 coordinate 9,578,173, forward strand.
GAGCTCTACGAGCCAGTAGCTGTGTCTGCCTGTCATTGTTTGACTGTAAGAACTCTGGTACCAAGTGTCGGACATGGCATTTCTATAATGTTATAGATTAACTAAGTAATTTCTGTGAAAGTAAGCTAGTGGTATCAACAATAATAGTTAGTTTACACACAGAAATGACAAAAAGCAGAGTCCCCAAGGGAACACAGTAAGACAAACACACACAAGCAAACAGGTCTGAGCACAGACGTACTGAGCAATGGTACTGCAGGGAAATGCTGTTCAGGGTGTCACCCTCCTGGATATCTCTGGTCAGGTAGATGATGTCCTCCATCCTCTCTCTGGAGGTGCTCCTCCGTAGTCTCTCTCTGCCACGTGGCCGCAGCTCATAGCTCTCCCCGTCCTCCTCTGACATGTCATTCTCTGAGCCGTTGGTTCCAAACAGATACGCATGACCGCCATTGGCAGGCTGCACCATGGTGGCCGACTGGAACCCATAGTGCTGGCTTCTGCTGCTCATTTTTCCTTCACTGCGTGGGAAAGAGCAGAAGTAGGTTTTAGTACCCAATCCTGAGCTTGAGCTGCATACTTTAAAATACCAACAAAAGGTACTCTTTACCCTGAAGGAGAACAACAAGGAGAACTAGTTTGATCAAATGAGCTTCTGCACAGAGCTGAGGCCGTTTACAGTGGGTGAGGCTATCCTGTGAAATACAGTACAGTCATGCAAGGAACGCAAAAAGTATTGTTCTGCTGCATCTTAAAATGGGCTGTTTCAGATGAACTTCTTGAACGCCGTGTGAATTTCATGACACTGTGACAGACCACACATACATTTCTCCCTCTGAAACCTGCAACAGGTGCGGGTAGCAGCGAAGTTCACTGACACTGATGATACATTTCTCACGTAGTTGAGCAATATTACCAGTCACGCTAAAGTCCATCTCTCTGGCCCTCGTGGACGTTCAGCTTGCAGTGAAAATAGATAAGATCGAGCCCCTTCCAGTATGATAAGCGACGCCGCAGGCAGCACGCTCCATCAAGATGTCAAGGTCCTCTGTTTATGTAACACGTGTGCTTCGTTCGCCAGCTAATGTGACATCTAATCAGATGTGACAGGGAAACAGATGGGTAATATACCCATCTGTTTCCCTGTCACAACTGTAGTTGGCTGAGGAGCAAAGCGAGGCGGACTTCTCTTTATGTCATAATACTTGGGCAAATACTTTCCCCGACCAACGTGAGATAGTGTTAGCCAAGTTGAAAACTAGCAATGTAGCCTGGCAGCCATAAGCACCCACTATCACCCCCTTTCTAAAACACGCCGGGGTGTAATTAACTTGCGAAGATAAAATGAAAGTTGCTGTTGATTAACTTTCGGCTTAGCATTTAACTGAGCAGTTAGCTGGGAGCAATCCAACTTAGCAAGCTAAGGCTACACCCCAAAGGTCCACTCAATATCTTTGCCCAGTAAGGATAAATCTTAAGAGTTATGTCTATTTAAGCCACTAAATCAGTGTGTTAAATAGCCCGTCAGGCTAATGTAGAGCTCACGTCCACACTTAGCAATACATTAGCAAAGGCTAGGCTAACTAGCACCCACCTATGTCATGTAGCTACTAATGTTTGTTCATTTCTATCGATCCTCGGTCAGAGCTGATGAATAATTTGTTTGTAGGAGGGTCGTCAACAGCTACCTTTACCCGAGAAGGTGAACGTCGGTCGATCAATTATCCTGAATAACAGCCATGCTTCCTCGGGATTATCTTCGCGGCTCACCTTGGTTACCTGCCTGCTAGCTACTGTTGAAAAGCTACCGCTCACGCCACGTCAACACAGTGTTTACGTAATGACGTTACCGCTGACGCCTCCCGCGAAGCCCCCCCACGAGATGGCGCCAGAGGTCAACAGTCAGCAGGAAACAGGCGTTTAACGTTGTGTTTATGTCACTGAATTAGCTACTTTGGATAAATTACGCCTATTTAATATAACGTTACACTAAACTGTATTCAAGTGCATTTAGACAGATAATTCTTTTTTCACCTGAGCATAGTGGTAAAATAATAGGGATATATATTACAGGCAAGCTAAAAGAAAGAAATTCAAACTTTCATGGAAATTCAGAAACATAATTTAACTGGAAACACTGGCATGTAAGTAAAAACCGATGCTCAGTCGTCGAAACAAATTAACTCTACATTAAACAAAAAGACATTTTCTAACGAACGGCACAGGTCCTGTTTTTGAATAATGAGAAAATTGGGTACGTAAACTAGCTTGTTCAGTTAAATTAACTCAAGGTTATTTAAATATACCGGAACAGTAAGCGTTATCAGGCATGTTTAAAACTATATAGCAATGCACCTTCTTGAAAAATGAACCAGGACTTATTTAGTGAGTATTTATAAATCAACAGGCGACAGCAGGCCCGGCTGTAACGAAACCTTTTCCATAATAACACCGCTCTCATTGGGGTTAGCTTCTGACCGTGTCATTTAGCTTAATTGAAAGTTTCCCGTGATGGGGCAAACGTTTGCGAGCTTCGGGTGCCTGTCCGGGTCACAGGGGGGAGCTGTCCGCCGCCACACGGAACACAGAGGACAGACGAACGGGATTAAAGCATCGCGTCTCATTAGGCGGCGAGCGGGGGACGAGCCGCAGCCTGCGAGAAGCTGCTTACTAATCTTTCTGCTGGAGCTGCAGCTTGTGTGTGTTTACAGCCGCTCTCACATGGCTGCATGAGCCCGGAGCTGCGCGTAGAGAGAGAGAGAGAGAGAGAGAGAGAGAGAGAGAGAGAGTCCCGGACAGACCCGGGGGGAGCCGCTCCGACTCCGGTATATTCCTCCTGGCTTCAGTCCCGTTAGATGCGCTTCACCCCGTGTTAGTCAGAGAGAAAGCTGCCGAGGGAACAACCCCGAACCCGGGAGGTTTTTATTAAACAATACGGAGATAGAGACACACACAAAACATGCGGCCGCTGCTGTTGGCTGCTGTTTGAGAAGAGAAGGAGCTGAAGACCCCCACAGGACAGGAGCGCTCATCGATGTTATCCTCGGAGAGAGATATCTTATAGCGATTCATCTCGGACACAGGGGCCGAGCAAGGTGTCAGGTAAGTTGATTTATCTCACGCCTCCTCTCGAAGATGTCTCTTCCGCTTATCGTGTGTGTGTATGTGCATGTGTGTAGGTAGGTGTGCGTGTGTGTGTGTGTGTGTTGGCCGGCCAAACTTTGCTGGATCGTGCCACAGAAAGACTTGGACGCAAGGTGACGTCTCTTTGTGATAAGCGCGCACGCACCGGCTCCGGAGGACAATGCGCGCGCCTCGGACGCTCCTGATTTTTGTTCAGTTTTCCCGCAAAGTGAGTCAGTCATGATTGGTGACTCCGGCAGATTAATAGCGCGGCGAATAAAGGGAACAAATGAGTCGCGATACTCCTCATCAATTATGCCAGACAGCTCAAGCAGACATATTGTATAACACTATAAGAAAACGATTAAAAGTGTTTGGCCGCCGCTAATTCCCTTTCGCGCTGTGCCAAAAAATCCCCCCCGGAGCAGCTAATAAAATTGAAAAGCCTAAATATTGATTCAGCGCAATCAGTAAATGAATGGCCGGGCAGCCCATTGAGGAGGGAGACAAACGCTTCCATGGTTACATCCAGGATCTCCAGTGTGATTACTGCGCTTTGTGTGGGTTTTCTCTCTCCCACTGAAATAAAACAACAATTCGGGGGGAGCTGCCACACATGGCGAGCCGGAGACCCCTCTCATAAAGGCTCCGTTGACTAATCTATAGGCTTACTCGGGCCATAAGTAATCTTGGCACACTTTGAGCGGCGCACATGTGCTGCTACTGTTAAATCAACGAGTGGTGGTGCCCGTAGCCTCATTGTGCCGCCGCCGCCGCCTCGTTGCGCCTTTTTACGCAGATGTCCAGTTTGCAGCAGTTGATTGGGTGGGGTTCTCAGCCCTTGAATAATTGAACGTGTCCACCTTATCTCTAATTGATTTGACATGATGTCATCTCGGTGCGTCTCTTGCAAATCTCTTTTGTTGCTTCCTCCGCGGTGCCTCAGCAGAGTTAAATCCCTTTTCCTCACTGGAGGGAGGGAGGG